>JACEFZ010002975.1:0-285000 GCA_014155875.1 Cepaea nemoralis
CTCATGCAAGGGAACGTTTAGTGCGTCTGTCACCGTTTGTGTCTACATAGTCAGCTCATGCAAGGGAACGTTTAGTGCGTCTGTCACCATTTGTGTCTACATAGACAGCTCATGCAAGGGAACGTTTAGTGCGTCTGTCACCATCTGTGTCTACACAGACAGCTCATGCAAGGGAACGTTTAGTGCATCAGTCACCATCTGTGTCTACACAGACAGCTCATGCAAGGGAACGTTTAGTGCATCAGTCACCATCTGTGTCTACATAGACAGCTCATGCAAGGGAACGTTTAGTGCATCAGTCACCATCTGTGTCTACACTAGACAGCTCATGCAAGGGAACGTTTAGTGCATCAGTCACCATCTGTGTCTACATAGACAGCTCATGCAAGGGAACGTTTAGTGCATCAGTCACCATCTGTGTCTACATAGACAGCTCATGCAAGGGAACGTTTAGTGCATCAGTCACCATCTGTGTCTACATAGACAGCTCATGCAAGGGAACGTTTAGTGCATCAGTCACCATCTGTGTCTACATAGACAGCTCATGCAAGGGAACGTTTAGTGCATCAGTCACCATCTGTGTCTACATAGACAGCTCATGCAAGGGAACGTTTAGTGCATCAGTCACCATCTGTGTCTACATAGACAGCTCATGCAAGGGAACGTTTAGTGCATCAGTCACCATCTGTGTCTACATAGACAGCTCATGCAAGGGAACGTTTAGTGCATCAGTCACCATCTGTGTCTACACAGACAGCTCATGCAAGGGAACGTTTAGTGCATCAGTCACCATCTGTGTCTACACAGACAGCTCATGCAAGGGAACGTTTAGTGCATCAGTCACCATCTGTGTCTACATAGACAGCTCATGCAAGGGAACGTTTAGTGCATCAGTCACCCACCATCTGTGTCTACATAGACAGCTCATGCAAGGGAACGTTTAGTGCATCAGTCACCATCTGTGTCTACATAGACAGCTCATGCAAGGGAACGTTTAGTGCATCAGTCACCATCTGTGTCTACATAGACAGCTCATGCAAGGGAACGTTTAGTGCATCAGTCACCATCTGTGTCTACATAGACAGCTCATGCAAGGGAACGTTTAGTGCATCAGTCACCATCTGTGTCTACATAGACAGCTCATGCAAGGGAACGTTTAGTGCATCAGTCACCATCTGTGTCTACATAGACAGCTCATGCAAGGGAACGTTTAGTGCATCAGTCACCATCTGTGTCTACATAGACAGCTCATGCAAGGGAACGTTTAGTGCATCAGTCACCATCTGTGTCTACATAGACAGCTCATGCAAGGGAACGTTTAGTGCATCAGTCACCCACCATCTGTGTCTACATAGACAGCTCATGCAAGGGAACGTTTAGTGCATCAGTCACCATCTGTGTCTACATAGACAGCTCATGCAAGGGAACGTTTAGTGCATCAGTCACCCACCATCTGTGTCTACATAGACAGCTCATGCAAGGGAACGTTTAGTGCATCAGTCACCCACCATCTGTGTCTACATAGACAGCTCATGCAAGGGAACGTTTAGTTTATCAGTCACCATCTGTGTCTACATAGACAGCTCATGCAAGGGAACGTTTAGTGTATCAGCCACCATCTGTGTCTACATAGACAGCTCATGCAAGGGAACGTTTAGTGCGTCAGTCACCATCTGTGTCTACATAGACAGCTCATGCAAGGGAACGTTTAGTGCATCAGTCACCATCTGTGTCTACATAGACAGCTCATGCAAGGGAACGTTTAGTGCATCAGTCACCATCTGTGTCTACATAGACAGCTCAGGCAAGGGAACGTTTAGTGCATCAGTCACCATCTGTGTCTACATAGACAGCTCATGCAAGGGAACGTTTAGTGCATCAGTCACCATCTGTGTCTACATAGACAGCTCATGCAAGGGAACGTTTAGTGCATCAGTCACCATCTGTGTCTACATAGACAGCTCATGCAAGGGAACGTTTAGTGCATCAGTCACCATCTGTGTCTACATAGACAGCTCATGCAAGGGAACGTTTAGTGCATCAGTCACCATCTGTGTCTACATAGACAGCTCATGCAAGGGAACGTTTAGTGCATCAGTCACCCACCATCTGTGTCTACATAGACAGCTCATGCAAGGGAACGTTTAGTGCATCAGTCACCCACCATCTGTGTCTACATAGACAGCTCATGCAAGGGAACGTTTAGTGCATCAGTCACCCACCATCTGTGTCTACATAGACAGCTCATGCAAGGGAACGTTTAGTGCATCAGTCACCATCTGTGTCTACATAGACAGCTCATGCAAGGGAACGTTTAGTGCATCAGTCACCCACCATCTGTGTCTACATAGACAGCTCATGCAAGGGAACGTTTAGTGCATCAGTCACCCACCATCTGTGTCTACATAGACAGCTCATGCAAGGGAACGTTTAGTGCATCAGTCACCCACCATCTGTGTCTACATAGACAGCTCATGCAAGGGAACGTTTAGTGCATCAGTCACCATCTGTGTCTACATAGACAGCTCATGCAAGGGAACGTTTAGTGCATCAGTCACCCACCATCTGTGTCTACATAGACAGCTCATGCAAGGGAACGTTTAGTGCATCAGTCACCATTTGTGTCTACATAGACAGCTCATGCAAGGGAACGTTTAGTGCATCAGTCACCATTTGTGTCTACACAGACAGCTCATGCAAGGGAACGTTTAGTGCATCAGTCACCATCTGTGTCTACATAGACAGCTCATGCAAGGGAACGTTTAGTGCATCAGTCACCATCTGTGTCTACATAGACAGCTCATGCAAGGGAACGTTTAGTGCATCAGTCACCATCTGTGTCTACATAGACAGCTCATGCAAGGGAACGTTTAGTGCATCAGTCACCATCTGTGTCTACATAGACAGCTCATGCAAGGGAACGTTTAGTGCATCAGTCACCATCTGTGTCTACATAGACAGCTCATGCAAGGGAACGTTTAGTGCATCAGTCACCATCTGTGTCTACATAGACAGCTCATGCAAGGGAACGTTTAGTGCATCAGTCACCCACCATCTGTGTCTACATAGACAGCTCATGCAAGGGAACGTTTAGTGCATCAGTCACCATCTGTGTCTACATAGACAGCTCATGCAAGGGAACGTTTAGTGCATCAGTCACCATCTGTGTCTACACAGACAGCTCATGTAAGGGAACGTTTAGTGCATCAGTTACCCACCATCTGTGTCTACATAGACAGCTCATGCAAGGGAACGTTTAGTGCATCAGTCACCATCTGTGTCTACATAGACAGCTCATGCAAGGGAACGTTTAGTGCATCAGTCACCCACCATCTGTGTCTACATAGACAGCTCATGCAAGGGAACGTTTAGTGCATCAGTCACCATCTGTGTCTACATAGACAGCTCATGCAAGGGAACGTTTAGTGCATCAGTCACCATCTGTGTCTACATAGACAGCTGATGCAAGGGAACGTTTAGTGCATCAGTCACCATCTGTGTCTACATAGACAGCTCATGCAAGGGAACGTTTAGTGCATCAGTCACCATCTGTGTCTACACAGACAGCTCATGCAAGGGAACGTTTAGTGCATCAGTCACCATCTGTGTCTACATAGACAGCTCATGCAAGGGAACGTTTAGTGCATCAGTCACCATCTGTGTCTACATAGACAGCTCATGCAAGGGAACGTTTAGTGCATCAGTCACCCACCATCTGTGTCTACATAGACAGCTCATGCAAGGGAACGTTTAGTGCATCAGTCACCCACCATCTGTGTCTACATAGACAGCTCATGCAAGGGAACGTTTAGTGCATCAGTCACCCACCATCTGTGTCTACATAGACAGCTCATGCAAGGGAACGTTTAGTGCATCAGTCACCCACCATCTGTGTCTACATAGACAGCTCATGCAAGGGAACGTTTAGTGCATCAGTCACCCACCATCTGTGTCTACATAGACAGCTCATGCAAGGGAACGTTTAGTGCATCAGTCACCCACCATCTGTGTCTACACAGACAGCTCATGCAAGGGAACGTTTAGTGCATCAGTCACCATCTGTGTCTACATAGACAGCTCATGCAAGGGAACGTTTAGTGCATCAGTCACCCACCATCTGTGTCTACATAGACAGCTCATGCAAGGGAACGTTTAGTGCATCAGTCACCCACCATCTGTGTCTACATAGACAGCTCATGCAAGGGAACGTTTAGTGCATCAGTCACCCACCATCTGTGTCTACATAGACAGCTCATGCAAGGGAACGTTTAGTGCATCAGTCACCCACCATCTGTGTCTACATAGACAGCTCATGCAAGGGAACGTTTAGTGCATCAGTCACCCACCATCTGTGTCTACATAGACAGCTCATGCAAGGGAACGTTTAGTGCATCAGTCACCATCTGTGTCTACATAGACAGCTCATGCAAGGGAACGTTTAGTGCATCAGTCACCCACCATCTGTGTCTACATAGACAGCTCATGCAAGGGAACGTTTAGTGCATCAGTCACCATCTGTGTCTACATAGACAGCTCATGCAAGGGAACGTTTAGTGCATCAGTCACCCACCATCTGTGTCTACATAGACAGCTCATGCAAGGGAACGTTTAGTGCATCAGTCACCCACCATCTGTGTCTACATAGACAGCTCATGCAAGGGAACGTTTAGTGCATCAGTCACCATCTGTGTCTACATAGACAGCTCATGCAAGGGAACGTTTAGTGCATCGGTCACCATCTGTGTCTACACAGACAGCTCATGCAAGGGAACGTTTAGTGTATCAGTCACCCACCATCTGTGTCTACATAGACAGCTCATGCAAGGGAACGTTTAGTGCGTCTGTCACCATCTGTGTCTACATAGACAGCTCATGCAAGGGAACGTTTAGTGCATCAGTCACCATCTGTGTCTACATAGACAGCTCATGCAAGGGAACGTTTAGTGCATCAGTCACCCACCATCTGTGTCTACATAGACAGCTCATGCAAGGGAACGTTTAGTGCGTCTGTCACCATCTGTGTCTACATAGACAGCTCATGCAAGGGAACGTTTAGTGCGTCTGTCACCATCTGTGTCTACATAGACAGCTCATGCAAGGGAACGTTAGTGCATCAGTACCCACCATCTGTGTCTACATAGACAGCTCATGCAAGGGAACGTTTAGTGCATGCAGTCACCCACCATCTGTGTCTACATAGACAGCTCATGCAAGGGAACGTTTAGTGCATCAGTCAACCACCATCTGTGTCTACATAGACAGCTCATGCAAGGGAACGTTTAGTGCATCAGTCACCACCATCTGTGTCTACATAGACAGCTCATGTAAGGGAACGTTTAGTGCATCAGTTACCCCACCATCTGTGTCTACATAGACAGCTCATGCAAGGGAACGTTTAGTGCATCAGTCCACCATCTGTGTCTACATAGACAGCTCATGCAAGGGAACGTTTAGTGCATCAGTCACCCACCATCTGTGTCTACATAGACAGCTCATGCAAGGGAACGTTTAGTGCGTCTGTCACCATCTGTGTCTACATAGACAGCTCATGCAAGGGAACGTTTAGTGCATCAGTCACCATCTGTGTCTACATAGACAGCTCATGCAAGGGAACGTTTAGTGCATCAGTCACCATCTGTGTCTACATAGACAGCTCATGCAAGGGAACGTTTAGTGCGTCTGTCACCATCTGTGTCTACATAGACAGCTCATGCAAGGGAACGTTTAGTGCATCAGTCACCATCTGTGTCTACATAGACAGCTCATGCAAGGGAACGTTTAGTGCGTCTGTCACCATCTGTGTCTACATAGACAGCTCATGCAAGGGAACGTTTAGTGCGTCTGTCACCATCTGTGTCTACATAGACAGCTCATGCAAGGGAACGTTTAGTGCGTCTGTCACCATCTGTGTCTACATAGACAGCTCATGCAAGGGAACGTTTAGTGCGTCTGTCACCATCTGTGTCTACATAGACAGCTCATGCAAGGGAACGTTTAGTGCGTCTGTCACCATCTGTGTCTACATAGACAGCTCATGCAAGGGAACGTTTAGTGCATCAGTCACCCACCATCTGTGTTTACATAGACAGCTCATGCAAGGGAACGTTTAGTGCATCAGTCACCCATCATCTGTGTCTACATAGACAGCTCATGCAAGGGAACGTTTAGTGCATCAGTCACCCACCATCTGTGTCTACATAGACAGCTCATGCAAGGGAACGTTTAGTGCATCAGTCACCCACCATCTGTGTCTACATAGACAGCTCATGCAAGGGAACGTTTAGTGCATCAGTCACCCACCATCTGTGTCTACATAGACAGCTCATGCAAGGGAACGTTTAGTGCATCAGTCACCCACCATCTGTGTCTACATAGACAGCTCATGCAAGGGAACGTTTAGTGCATCAGTCACCCACCATCTGTGTCTACATAGACAGCTCATGCAAGGGAACGTTTAGTGCGTCTGTCACCATCTGTGTCTACATAGACAGCTCATGCAAGGGAACGTTTAGTGCATCTGTCACCATCTGTGTCTACATAGACAGCTCATGCAAGGGAACGTTTAGTGCATCAGTCACCATCTGTGTCTACATAGACAGCTCATGCAAGGGAACGTTTAGTGCGTCTGTCACCATCTGTGTCTACATAGACAGCTCATGCAAGGGAACGTTTAGTGCATCAGTCACCATCTGTGTCTACATAGACAGCTCATGCAAGGGAACGTTTAGTGCATCAGTCACCATCTGTGTCTACATAGACAGCTCATGCAAGGGAACGTTTAGTGCGTCTGTCACCATCTGTGTCTACATAGACAGCTCATGCAAGGGAACGTTTAGTGCATCAGTCACCATCTGTGTCTACATAGACAACTCATGCAAGGGAACGTTTAGTGCGTCTGTCACCATCTGTGTCTACATAGACAGCTCATGCAAGGGAACGTTTAGTGCGTCTGTCACCATCTGTGTCTACATAGACAGCTCATGCAAGGGAACGTTTAGTGCGTCTGTCACCATCTGTGTCTACATAGACAGCTCATGCAAGGGAACGTTTAGTGCGTCTGTCACCATCTGTGTCTACATAGACAGCTCATGCAAGGGAACGTTTAGTGCGTCTGTCACCATCTGTGTCTACATAGACAGCTCATGCAAGGGAACGTTTAGTGCGTCTGTCACCATCTGTGTCTACATAGACAGCTCATGCAAGGGAACGTTTAGTGCGTCTGTCACCATCTGTGTCTACATAGACAGCTCATGCAAGGGAACGTTTAGTGCGTCTGTCACCATCTGTGTCTACATAGACAGCTCATGCAAGGGAACGTTTAGTGCATCAGTCACCATCTGTGTCTACATAGACAGCTCATGCAAGGGAACGTTTAGTGCGTCAGTCACCATCTGTGTCTACATAGACAGCTCATGCAAGGGAACGTTTAGTGCGTCTGTCACCATCTGTGTCTACATAGACAGCTCATGCAAGGGAACGTTTAGTGCGTCTGTCACCATCTGTGTCTACATAGACAGCTCATGCAAGGGAACGTTTTAGTGCGTCTGTCACCATCTGTGTCTACATAGACAGCTCATGCAAGGAACGTTTAGTGCGTCTGTCACCATCTGTGTCTACATAGACAGCTCATGCAAGGGAACGTTTAGTGCGTCTGTCACCATCTGTGTCTACATAGACAGCTCATGCAAGGGAACGTTTAGTGCATCAGTCATCATCTGTGTCTACATAGACAGCTCATGCAAGGGAACGTTTAGTGCATCAGTCACCATCTGTGTCTACATAGACAGCTCATACAAGGGAACGTTTAGTGCATCAGTCACCCACCATCTGTGTCTACATAGACAGCTCATACAAGGGAACGTTTAGTGCATCAGTCACCCACCATCTGTGTCTACATAGACAGCTCATACAAGGGAACGTTTAGTGCATCAGTCACCATCTGTGTCTACATAGACAGCTCATGCAAGGGAACGTTTAGTACATCAGTCACCATCTGTGTCTACATAGACAGCTCATGCAAGGGAACGTTTAGTACATCAGTCACCATCTGTGTCTACATAGACAGCTCATACAAGGGAACGTTTAGTGCATCAGTCACCCACCATCTGTGTCTACATAGACAGCTCATGCAAGGGAACGTTTAGTGCATCAGTCACCATCTGTGTCTACATAGACAGCTCATACAAGGGAACGTTTAGTGCATCAGTCACCCACCATCTGTGTCTACATAGACAGCTCATGCAAGGGAACGTTTAGTGCATCAGTCACCCACCATCTGTGTCTACATAGACAGCTCATACAAGGGAACGTTTAGTGCCATCAGTCACCCACCATCTGTGTCTAAATAGACAGCTCATGCAAGGGAACGTTTAGTGCGTCTGTCACCATCTGTGTCTACATAGACAGCTCATGCAAGGGAACGTTTAGTGCATCAGTCACCAATCTGTGTCTACATAGAACAGCTCATGCAAGGGAACGTTTAGTGTACTCAGTCACCATCTGTGTCTACATAGACAGCTCATGCAAGGGAACGTTTAGTGCATCATTCACCATCTGTGTCTACATAGACAGCTCATGCAAGGGAACGTTTAGTGCGTCTGTCACCATCTGTGTCTACATAGACAGCTCATGCAAGGGAACGTTTAGTGCATCAGTCACCATCTGTGTCTACATAGACAGCTCATGCAAGGGAACGTTTAGTGCATCAGTCACCATCTGTGTCTACATAGACAGCTCATGCACGGGAACGTTTAGTGCGTCTGTCACCAGCTGTGTCTACATAGACAGCTCATGCAAGGGAACGTTTAGTGCATCAGTCACCATCTGTGTCTACATAGACAGCTCATGCAAGGGAACGTTTAGTGCATCAGTCACCATCTGTGTCTACATAGACAGCTCATGCAAGGGAACGTTTAGTGCGTCTGTCACCATCTGTGTCTACATAGACAGCTCATGCAAGGGAACGTTTAGTGCATCAGTCACCATCTGTGTCTACATAGACAGCTCATGCAAGGGAACGTTTTAGTGGCGTCTGTCACCATCTGTGTCTACATAGACAGCTCATGCATGGGAACGTTTAGTGCATCAGTCACCATCTGTGTCTACATAGACAGCTCATGCAAGGGAACGTTTAGTGCATCAGTCACCATCTGTGTCTACATAGACAGCTCAATGCAAGGGAACGTTTAGTGCATCAGTCACCCACCATCTGTGTCTACATAGACAGCTCATGCAAGGGAACGTTTAGTGCATCAGTCACCATCTGTGTCTACATAGACAGCTCATGCAAGGGAACGTTTTAGTGCATCAGTCACCATCTGTGTCTACATAGACAGCTCATGCAAGGGAACGTTTAGTGCATCAGTCACCACCATCTGTGTCTACATAGACAGCTCATGCAAGGGAACGTTTAGTGCATCAGTCACCCACCATCTGTGTCTACATAGACAGCTCATGCAAGGGAACGTTTAGTGCATCAGTCACCCACCATCTGTGTCTACATAGACAGCTCATGCAAGGGAACGTTTAGTGCATCACCCACCATCTGTGTCTACATAGACAGCTCATGCAAGGGAACGTTTAGTGCATCAGTCACCCACCATCTGTGTCTACATAGACAGCTCATGCAAGGGAACGTTTAGTGCATCACCCACCATCTGTGTCTACATAGACAGCTCATGCAAGGGAACGTTTAGTGCATCACCCACCATCTGTGTCTACATAGACAGCTCATGCAAGGGAACGTTTAGTGCATCAGTCACCCACCATCTGTGTCTACATAGACAGCTCATGCAAGGGAACGTTTAGTGCGTCTGTCACCATCTGTGTCTACATAGACAGCTCATGCAAGGGAACGTTTAGTGCGTCTGTCACCATCTGTGTCTACATAGACAGCTCATGCAAGGGAACGTTTAGTGCATCAGTCACCCACCATCTGTGTTTACATAGACAGCTCATGCAAGGGAACGTTTAGTGCATCAGTCACCCATCATCTGTGTCTACATAGACAGCTCATGCAAGGGAACGTTAGTGCATCAGTCACCCACCATCTGTGTCTACATAGACAGCTCATGCAAGGGAACGTTTAGTGCATCAGTCACCCACCATCTGTGTCTACATAGACAGCTCATGCAAGGGAACGTTTAGTGCATCAGTCACCCACCATCTGTGTCTACATAGACAGCTCATGCAAGGGAACGTTTAGTGCATCAGTCACCCACCATCTGTGTCTACATAGACAGCTCATGCAAGGGAACGTTTAGTGCATCAGTCACCCACCATCTGTGTCTACATAGACAGCTCATGCAAGGGAACGTTTAGTGCGTCTGTCACCATCTGTGTCTACATAGACAGCTCATGCAAGGGAACGTTTAGTGCATCTGTCACCATCTGTGTCTACATAGACAGCTCATGCAAGGGAACGTTTAGTGCATCAGTCACCATCTGTGTCTACATAGACAGCTCATGCAAGGGAACGTTTAGTGCGTCTGTCACCATCTGTGTCTACATAGACAGCTCATGCAAGGGAACGTTTAGTGCATCAGTCACCATCTGTGTCTACATAGACAGCTCATGCAAGGGAACGTTTAGTGCATCAGTCACCATCTGTGTCTACATAGACAGCTCATGCAAGGGAACGTTTAGTGCGTCTGTCACCATCTGTGTCTACATAGACAGCTCATGCAAGGGAACGTTTAGTGCATCAGTCACCATCTGTGTCTACATAGACACTCATGCAAGGGAACGTTTAGTGCGTCTGTCACCATCTGTGTCTACATAGACAGCTCATGCAAGGGAACGTTTAGTGCGTCTGTCACCATCTGTGTCTACATAGACAGCTCATGCAAGGGAACGTTTAGTGCGTCTGTCACCATCTGTGTCTACATAGACAGCTCATGCAAGGGAACGTTTAGTGCGTCTGTCACCATCTGTGTCTACATAGACAGCTCATGCAAGGGAACGTTTAGTGCGTCTGTCACCATCTGTGTCTACATAGACAGCTCATGCAAGGGAACGTTTAGTGCGTCTGTCACCATCTGTGTCTACATAGACAGCTCATGCAAGGGAACGTTTAGTGCGTCTGTCACCATCTGTGTCTACATAGACAGCTCATGCAAGGGAACGTTTAGTGCGTCTGTCACCATCTGTGTCTACATAGACAGCTCATGCAAGGGAACGTTTAGTGCGTCTGTCACCATCTGTGTCTACATAGACAGCTCATGCAAGGGAACGTTTAGTGCGTCAGTCACCATCTGTGTCTACATAGACAGCTCATGCAAGGGAACGTTTAGTGCGTCTGTCACCATCTGTGTCTACATAGACAGCTCATGCAAGGGAACGTTTAGTGCGTCTGTCACCATCTGTGTCTACATAGACAGCTCATGCAAGGGAACGTTTAGTGCGTCTGTCACCATCTGTGTCTACATAGACAGCTCATGCAAGGGAACGTTTAGTGCGTCTGTCACCATCTGTGTCTACATAGACAGCTCATGCAAGGGAACGTTTAGTGCGTCTGTCACCATCTGTGTCTACATAGACAGCTCATGCAAGGGAACGTTTAGTGCGTCTGTCACCATCTGTGTCTACATAGACAGCTCATGCAAGGGAACGTTTAGTGCATCAGTCATCATCTGTGTCTACATAGACAGCTCATGCAAGGGAACGTTTAGTGCATCAGTCACCATCTGTGTCTACATAGACAGCTCATACAAGGGAACGTTTAGTGCATCAGTCACCCACCATCTGTGTCTACATAGACAGCTCATACAGGGAACGTTTAGTGCATCAGTCACCCACCATCTGTGTCTACATAGACAGCTCATACAAGGGAACGTTTAGTGCATCAGTCACCATCTGTGTCTACATAGACAGCTCATGCAAGGGAACGTTTAGTACATCAGTCACCATCTGTGTCTACATAGACAGCTCATGCAAGGGAACGTTTAGTACATCAGTCACCATCTGTGTCTACATAGACAGCTCATACAAGGGAACGTTTAGTGCATCAGTCACCCACCATCTGTGTCTACATAGACAGCTCATGCAAGGGAACGTTTAGTGCATCAGTCACCATCTGTGTCTACATAGACAGCTCATACAAGGGAACGTTTAGTGCATCAGTCACCCACCATCTGTGTCTACATAGACAGCTCATGCAAGGGAACGTTCAGTGCATCAGTCACCCACCATCTGTGTCTACATAGACAGCTCATACAAGGGAACGTTTAGTGCATCAGTCACCCACCATCTGTGTCTACATAGACAGCTCATGCAAGGGAACGTTTAGTGCGTCTGTCACCATCTGTGTCTACATAGACAGCTCATGCAAGGGAACGTTTAGTGCATCAGTCACCATCTGTGTCTACATAGACAGCTCATGCAAGGGAACGTTTAGTGTATCAGTCACCATCTGTGTCTACATAGACAGCTCATGCAAGGGAACGTTTAGTGCATCAGTCACCATCTGTGTCTACATAGACAGCTCATGCAAGGGAACGTTTAGTGCGTCTGTCACCATCTGTGTCTACATAGACAGCTCATGCAAGGGAACGTTTAGTGCATCAGTCACCATCTGTGTCTACATAGACAGCTCATGCAAGGGAACGTTTAGTGCATCAGTCACCATCTGTGTCTACATAGACAGCTCATGCAAGGGAACGTTTAGTGCGTCTGTCACCATCTGTGTCTACATAGACAGCTCATGCAAGGGAACGTTTAGTGCATCAGTCACCATCTGTGTCTACATAGACAGCTCATGCAAGGGAACGTTTAGTGCATCAGTCACCATCTGTGTCTACATAGACAGCTCATGCAAGGGAACGTTTAGTGCGTCTGTCACCATCTGTGTCTACATAGACAGCTCATGCAAGGGAACGTTTAGTGCATCAGTCACCATCTGTGTCTACATAGACAGCTCATGCAAGGGAACGTTTAGTGCGTCTGTCACCATCTGTGTCTACATAGACAGCTCATGCATGGGAACGTTTAGTGCATCAGTCACCATCTGTGTCTACATAGACAGCTCATGCAAGGGAACGTTTAGTGCATCAGTCACCATCTGTGTCTACATAGACAGCTCATGCAAGGGAACGTTTAGTGCATCAGTCACCCACCATCTGTGTCTACATAGACAGCTCATGCAAGGGAACGTTTAGTGCATCAGTCACCATCTGTGTCTACATAGACAGCTCATGCAAGGGAACGTTTAGTGCATCAGTCACCATCTGTGTCTACATAGACAGCTCATGCAAGGGAACGTTTAGTGCATCAGTCACCCACCATCTGTGTCTACATAGACAGCTCATGCAAGGGAACGTTTAGTGCATCAGTCACCCACCATCTGTGTCTACATAGACAGCTCATGCAAGGGAACGTTTAGTGCATCAGTCACCCACCATCTGTGTCTACATAGACAGCTCATGCAAGGGAACGTTTAGTGCATCACCCACCATCTGTGTCTACATAGACAGCTCATGCAAGGGAACGTTTAGTGCATCAGTCACCCACCATCTGTGTCTACATAGACAGCTCATGCAAGGGAACGTTTAGTGCATCACCCACCATCTGTGTCTACATAGACAGCTCATGCAAGGGAACGTTTAGTGCATCACCCACCATCTGTGTCTACATAGACAGCTCATGCAAGGGAACGTTTAGTGCATCAGTCACCCACCATCTGTGTCTACATAGACAGCTCATGCAAGGGAACGTTAGTGCATCAGTCACCCACCATCTGTGTCTACATAGACAGCTCATGCAAGGGAACGTTAGTGCGTCTGTCACCATCTGTGTCTACATAGACAGCTCATGCAGAGGAACGTTTAGTGGCATCAGTCACCATCTGTGTCTACATAGACAGCTCATGCAAGGGAACGTTTAGTGTATCAGTCACCATCTGTGTCTACATAGACAGCTCATGCAAGGAACGTTTAAGTGCATCAGTCACCATCTGTGTCTACATAGACAGCTCATGCAAGGGAACGTTTAGTGCGTCTGTCACCATCTGTGTCTACATAGACAGCTCATGCAAGGGAACGTTTAGTGCATCAGTCACCATCTGTGTCTACATAGACAGCTCATGCAAGGGAACGTTTAGTGCAATCAGTCACCATCTGTGTCTACATAGACAGCTCATGCAAGGGAACGTTTAGTGCATCAGTACCACCATCTGTGTCTACATAGACAGCTCATGCAAGGGAACGTTTTAGTGCATCAGCACCATCTGTGTCTACATAGACAGCTCATGCAAGGGAACGTTTAGTGCATCAGTCACCATCTGTGTCTACATAGACAGCTCATGCAAGGGAACGTTTTAGTGCATCAGTCACCACATCTGTGTCTACATAGACAGCTCATGCAAGGGGAACTTTTAGTGGCATCAGTCCCACCATCTGTGTCTACATAGAAAGCTCATGCAAGGGAAAGTTTAGTGCAGTCAGTCACCCACCATCTGTGTCTACCATAGACAGCTCATGCAAGGGAACGTTTAGTGCATCAGTACACCATCTGTGTCTACATAGACAGCTCATACAAGGGAACGTTTAGTGCATCAGTCACCCACCATCTGTGTCTACATAGACAGCTCATGCAAGGGAACGTTTAGTGCATCAGTCACCCACCATCTGTGTCTACATAGACAGCTCATGCAAGGGAACGTTTAGTGCATCAGTCACCCACCATCTGTGTCTACATAGACAGCTCATGCAAGGGAACGTTTAGTGCATCAGTCACCCACCATCTGTGTCTACATAGACAGCTCATGCAAGGGAACGTTTAGTGTATCAGTCACCATCTGTGTCTACATAGACAGCTCATGCAAGGGAACGTTTAGTGCATCAGTCACCATCTGTGTCTACATAGACAGCTCATGCAAGGGAACGTTTAGTGCGTCTGTCACCATCTGTGTCTACATAGACAGCTCATGCAAGGGAACGTTTAGTGCATCAGTCACCATCTGTGTCTACATAGACAGCTCATGCAAGGGAACGTTTAGTGCATCAGTCACCATCTGTGTCTACATAGACAGCTCATGCAAGGGAAGCGTTTAGTGCGTCTGTCACCATCTGTGTCTACATAGACAGCTCATGCAAGGGGAACGTTTAGTGCATCAGTCACCATCTGTGTCTACATAGACAGCTCATGCAAGGGAACGTTTAGTGCATCAGTCACCATCTGTGTCTACATAGACAGCTCATGCAAGGGAACGTTTAGTGCGATCATGTCACCATCTGTGTCTACATAGACAGCTCATGCAAGGGAACGTTTAGTGCATCAGTCACCATCTGTGTCTACATAGACAGCTCATGCAAGGGAACGTTTAGTGCAGTCTAGTCACCATCTGTGTCTACATAGACAGCTCATGCATGGGAACGTTTAGTTGCATCAGTCACCATCGTGTGTCTACATAGACAGCTCATGCAAGGGAACGTTTAGTGCATCAGTCACCATCTGTGTCTACATAGACAGCTCATGCAAGGGAACGTTTTAGTGCATCAGTCACCCACCATCTGTGTCTACATAGACAGCTCATGCAAGGGAACGTTTAGTGCATCAGTCACCATCTGTGTCTACATAGACAGCTCATGCAAGGGAACGTTTAGTGCATCAGTCACCATCTGTGTCTACATAGACAGCTCATGCAAGGGAACGTTTAGTGCATCAGTCACCCACCATCTGTGTCTACATAGACAGCTCATGCAAGGGAACGTTTAGTGCATCAGTCACCCACCATCTGTGTCTACATAGACAGCTCATGCAAGGGAACGTTTAGTGCATCAGTCACCCCATCTGTGTCTACATAGACAGCTCATGCAAGGGAACGTTTAGTGCATCACCACCATCTGTGTCTACATAGACAGCTCATGCAAGGGAACGTTTAGTGCATCAGTCACCCACCATCTGTGTCTACATAGACAGCTCATGCAAGGGAACGTTTAGTGCATCACCACCCACCATCTGTGTCTACATAGACAGCTCATGCAGGGAACGTTTAGTGCATCACCCACCATCTGTGTCTACATAGACAGCTCATGCAAGGGAACGTTTAGTGCATCAGTCACCATCTGTGTCTACATAGACAGCTCATGCAAGGGAACGTTAGTGCATCAGTCACCATCTGTGTCTACATAGACAGCTCATGCAAGGGAACGTTTAGTGCATCAGTCACCATCTGTGTCTACATAGACAGCTCATGCAAGGGGAACGTTAGTGCATCAGTCACCATCTGTGTCTACATAGACAGCTCATGCAAGGGAACGTTTAGTGTATCAGTCACCATCTGTGTCTACATAGACAGCTCAATGCAAGGGAACGTTTAGTGCATCAGTCACCATCTGTGTCTACATAGACAGCTCATGCAAGGGAACGTTTAGTGCTCGCCACATCTGTGTCTACATAGAAAGCTCATGCAAGGGAACGTTTAGTGCATCAGTCACCATCTGTGTCTACATAGACAGCTCATGCAAGGGAACGTTTAGGCATCAGTCACCATCTGTGTCTACATAGACAGCTCATGCAAGGGAACGTTTAGTGCATCAGTCACCATCTGTGTCTACATAGACAGCTCATGCAAGGGAACGTTTAGTGCATCAGTCACCATCTGTGTCTACATAGACAGCTCATGCAAGGGAACGTTTAGTGCATCAGTCACCACTCTGTGTCTACATAGACAGCTCATGCAAGGGAACGTTTAGTGCATCAGTCACCCACATCTGTGTCTACATAGACAGCTCATGCAAGGAACGTTTAGTGCATCAGTCACCATCTGTGTCTACATAGACAGCTCATGCAAGGGAACGTTTAGGCATCAGTCACCCACCATCTGTGTTTACATAGACAGCTCATGCAAGGGAACGTTTAGTGCATCAGTCCACCATCTGTGTCTACATAGACAGCTCATACAAGGGAACGTTTAGTGCATCAGTCACCCACATCTGTGTCTACATAGACAGCTCATGCAAGGGAACGTTTAGTGCATCAGTCACCACCATCTGGCTACATAGACAGCTCATGCAAGGGAACGTTTAGTGCATCAGTCACCATCTGTGTCTACATAGACAGCTCATGCAAGGGAACGTTTAGTGCATCAGTCACCCACCATCTGTGTCTACATAGACAGCTCATGCAAGGGAACGTTTAGTGCATCAGTCACCATCTGTGTCTACATAGACAGCTCATACAAGGAGAACGTTTAGTGCATCAGTCACCCACAATCTGTTGTCTACATAGACAGCTCATGCAAGGGAACGTTTAGCTGCATCAGTCACCATCTGTGTCTACATAGACAGCTCATGCAAGGGAACGTTTAGTGCATCAGTCACCCACCATCTGTGTCTCCATAGACAGCTCATGCAAGGGAACGTTTAGTGCATCAGTCACCCACCATCTGTGTCTACATAGACAGCTCATGCAAGGGAACGTTTAGTGCATCAGTCACCCACCATCTGTGTCTACATAGACAGCTCATGCAAGGGAAAGTTTAGTGCATCAGTCACCATCTGTGTCTACATAGACAGCTCATGCAAGGGAACGTTTAGTGCATCAGTCACCATCTGTTTCTACATAGACAGCTCATGCAAGGGAACGTTTAGTGCATCAGTCACCCACCATCTGTGTCTACATAGACAGCTCATGCAAGGGAACGTTTAGTGCATCAGTCACCAACCATCTTGTGTCTACATAGACAGCTCATGCAAGGGAACGTTTAGTGCATCACCCACCATCTGTGTCTACATAGACAGCTCATGCAAGGGAACGTTTAGTGCATCAGTCACCCACCATCTGTGTCTACATAGGACAGCTCATGCAATGGAACGTTTAGTTGCATCACCCACCATCTGTGTCTACATAGACAGCCTCATGCAAGGGAACGTTTAGTGCATCAGTCACCCACCATCTGTGTCTACATAGACAGCTCATGCAAGGAACGTTTAGTGCATCACCCACCATCTGTGTCTACATAGACAGCTCATGCAAGGGAACGTTTAGTGCATCACCCCACCATCTGTGTCTACATAGACAGCTCATGCAAGGGAACGTTTAGTGCATCAGTCACCCACCATCTGTGTCTACATAGACAGCTCATGCAAGGGAACGTTTCAGTGCATTCACCACCCATCTGTGTCTACATAGACGCTCATGCAAGGGAACGTTTAGTGCATCAGTCACCCACCATCTGTGTCTACATAGACAGCTCATGCAAGGGAACGTTTAGTGCATCACCCACCATCTGTGTCTACATAGACAGCTCATGCAAGGGGAACGTTTAGTGCATCAGTCACCACCATCTGTGTCTACATAGACAGCTCATGCAAGGGAACGTTTAGTGCATCACCCACCATCTGTGTCTACATAGACAGCTCATGCAAGGGAACGTTTAGTGCCATCAGTCACCCACCATCTGTGTTCTACATAGACAGCTCATGCAAGGGAACGTTTAGTGCATCACCCACCATCTGTGTCTACATAGACAGCTCATGCAAGGGAACGTTTTAGTGCATCACCCACATCTGTGTCTACATAGACAGCTCATGCAAAGGAACGTTTAGTGCATCAGTCACCCACCATCTGTGTTTACATAGGACAGCTCATGCAAGGGAGACGTTTAGTGCATCACCCACCATCTGTGTTACATAGACAGCTCATGCAAGGGAACGTTTAGTGCATCAGTCACCCACCATCTGTGTCTACGTAGACAGCTCATGCAAGGGAACGTTTAGTGCATCACCCACCATCTGTGTCTACGTAGACAGCTCATGCAAGGGAAGTTAGTGCATCACCCACCATCTGTGTCTACGTAGACAGCTCATGCAAGGGAACGTTTAGTGCATCACCCACCATCTGTGTCTACATAGACAGCTCATGCAAGGAACGTTTAGTGCATCAGTCACCCACCATCTGTGTCTACATAGACAGCTCATGCAAGGGAACGTTTAGTGCATCAGTCACCCACCATCTGTGTCTACATAGACAGCTCATGCAAGGGAACGTTTAGTGCATCAGTCCACCCACCATCTGTGTCTACGTAGACAGCTCATGCAAGGGAACGTTTTAGTGCATCACCCACCATCTGTGTCTACATAGACAGGCTCATGCAAGGGAACGTTTAGTGCATCACCCCACCATCTGTGTCTACATAGACAGCTCATGCAAGGGAACGTTTAGTGCATCACCCACCATCTGTGTCTACATAGACAGCTCATGCAAGGGAACGTTTAGTGCATCAGTCACCCACCATCTGTGTCTACGTAGACAGCTCATGCAAGGGAACGTTTAGTGCATCACCCACCATCTGTGTCTACGTAGACAGTAACATCGCCGTTGTTGGCCCGCTCTTGTACACGTGCTTGTATACCTCAGCTGAACAAAATGGCCTGACCATGCTTCAGTGGTATACTTGCATACGACCAACGCATGTTCACATGTCATGCGATACTTGCATACGACCAACGCATGTTCACATGTCATGCATACTTGCATACGACCAACGCATGTTCACATGTCATGCATACTTGCATACGACCAACGCATGTTCACATGTCATGCGATACTTGCATACGACCAACGCATGTTCACATGTCATGCATACTTGCATACGACCAACGCATGTTCACATGTCATGCATACTTGCATACGACCAACGCATGTTCACATGCCATGCATACTTGCATACGACCAACGCATGTTCACATGTCATGCGATGCTTGCATACGACCAACGCATGTTCACATGTCATGCGATGCTTGCATACGACCAACGCATGTTCACATGTCATGCGATACTTGCATACGACCAACGCATGTTCACATGTCATGCGATGCTTGCATACGACCAACGCATGTTCACATGTCATGCATACTTGCATACGACCAACGCATGTTCACATGTCATGCATACTTGCATACGACCAACGCATGTTCACATGTCATGCATACTTGCATACGACCAACGCATGTTCACATGTCATGCATACTTGCATACGACCAACGCATGTTCACATGTCATGCATACTTGCATACGACCAACGCATGTTCACATGCCATGCATACTTGCATACGACCAACGCATGTTCACATGTCATGCGATACTTGCATACGACCAACGCATGTTCACATGTCATGCATACTTGCATACGACCAACGCATGTTCACATGTCATGCATACTTGCATACGACCAACGCATGTTCACATGTCATGCATACTTGCATACGACCAACGCATGTTCACATGTCATGCATACTTGCATACGACCAACGCATGTTCACATATCATGCATACTTGCATACGACCAACGCATGTTCACATGTCATGCGATACTTGCATACGACCAACGCATGTTCACATGTCATGCATACTTGCATACGACCAACGCATGTTCACATGTCATGCATACTTGCATACGACCAACGCATGTTCACATGCCATGCATACTTGCATACGACCAACGCATGTTCACATGTCATGCGATATTTGCATACGACCAACGCATGTTCACATGTCATGCGATACTTGCATACGACCAACGCATGTTCACATGTCATGCATACTTGCATACGACCAACACATGTTCACATGTCATGAAGGCGTGTACACCAGAAACCAGTTTTGTGGTTGTCGTATTTATTGGACTGTTGTCTAACCCGACTCTGGTGATCCCGTGAGATGGTGAAACATGACCGCCCGTGCTTATCGGCATGGCACATGATGATGATGTCTAACCGGACATCGTGACAGACTTATTGTCTCCATTCTCAAGCAGCCTCTCCCCTCTGTGGCAAATTTCAACAACTCCTGACTAATGACTAATGCCTTGTCGTCTTCTGTGTTTTTCATTTAGTACCTGCATTATTTGGTCATTCTACCTTCACATATTGTACTGGTATTACTGGCATTTAGAACGCTTTTCTGTTTAGAAACGATCAGTATTTGTTCATTATGTACAGTCATACATCTGCCACGACTACAGTGTTATTGCGTCAGAATGATCAGTTACAGTATTGTTTCCCTACTGTGTGAAGAAAGAATACGACATATTTAACTTGATCTCGTGTGAAACACCTGTTTGCTGTAAGCATCATGTTCCGTCTGGTGTTTTCGTTTCCTGCATGAATTAAGTGTTTACTGCCTGGTCGGTTTTGTCAGACATTGTATGTTTCTCCTTTGATGGTTACACGTGCATTTAGTGACGATTACTCCATTTGATGTATATGTTCCAAGGGAGCTAAAGATGTCACGAGAACTGGTCTGTGTTCATTTGAAAGTATGTCCCTTCTAGCGAGCGTATCCCTCATCAGCAGGCTTTTCATTGACAATTAAACCAATCCGACATGGTTGTGTTGGCTAACATGATGTGTAGCAAACACCAGTGTTGCCCAGTTGTGTGTAGAATGTTGGGGCGCTGTATCTCATTGTTGCCCAGTTGTGTGTAGAATGTTGGGGCGCTGTATCTCATTGTTGCCCAGTTGTGTGTAGAATGTTGGGGCGCTGTATCTCATTGTTGCCCAGTTGTGTGTAGAATGTTGGGGCGCTGTATCTCATTGTTGCCCAGTTGTGTGTAGAATGTTGGGGCGCTGTATCTCATTGTTGCCCAGTTGTGTGTAGAATGTTGGGGCGCTGTATCTCATTGTTGTTTATGCCGAGGTGTTCATGTTAGCATCGTGCATATGTGTTATAAATATCTAAGGATTGAATACTTGAACATTCGTGCGACATCTCAGCAGGCGGGAATTCGAAACTGGTATTTCACATGTTACAAGAGAAGATTGTAACGCCAGACTTAGCAAAGACAGTCGGTAATGCTTAGAGAGTGCAGTATGTAGGGACCGGTGGCAGTGTGTAGGGTTTGGTGGCAGTGTGTAGAGTTTGGTGGCAGTGTGTTGAGTTTGGTAGCAGTGTGTAGGGGTTGGTGGCAGTGTGTAGGGTTTGGTGGCAGTGTGTAGGGTTTGGTGGCAGTGTGTAGAGTTTGGTGGCAGTGTGTAGGGTTTGGTGGCAGTGTGTAGGGATTGGTGACAATATTTAGAGATCACCACAGTGTGTCAGGACTGAGTGCAATTTAATGGAACTAAGGAGAGTGTGTAGGTGCTGATGACAGTAGTCTCTAGGTGCTGAGCGCGGTGTGTAGGAATTGAGTGCGGTGTGTAATGCTGAGTGCGGTGTGTAATGCTGAGCGCGGTGTGTAGGGATTGAGTGCGGTGTGTAATGCTGAGCGCGGTGTGTAGGGATTGAAGGTGGTGTGTATGTATTAAGCGCTGTGTGTAGGGATTGAGGGCGATGTGTAGGTGCTGAGCGCGGTGTGTAGGGATTGAGTACTGTGTGTAGGGATGGAGGCGGTGTGTAGAGATTGTGGGCGGTGTGAAACATAATAAGCAAGAGGAGGACCTACCACTGGACAGGGCTAGACCTGACCCGTCTCAGGTTCCACGGAATAAGGGAGTCAGACACTTCATGCCTGCTAGGAAATCTGAAACCCATTCCGTCTTCTCCACATAGACCTTCTAGTCCAAGCCTTGACTCGTTTTCTCTCTGCATTCTTTCAGCGCCCACCAAAATGTCTCTCTCTCTCTCTCTCTCTCTCTCTCTCTCTCTCTCTCTCTCTCTCTCTCTGTCTCTCTCTCTCTCTCTCTCTCTCTCTCTCTCTCTCTCTCTCTGTCTCTCTCTCTCTCTCTCTCTCTCTCTCTCTCTCTCTCTCTCTCTCTCTCTCTCTCTCTCTCTCTCTCTCAAACACACACACACACACACACACACACATTTGGTACGGAAGTAAAATAAAAATAATTTCAGTGACTAAGGCGTGGTATCAAGTACGAAGGCAACAGGCTGAAAGAGAAAACTACCTTTTACAAATAGAAATTGTGTAAGCAATTTTAGATGTATTCAAGAAGAACCACTAGGGCTAGTTTCCAGCATTGGTAACGACCATGTTTCTGTGACACGATTGTTGGAGAATTGCTTGTTTGACATGCGCACGCGCGCGCGCACACACACACACGCACACATATTGCTTTTCTGTGGAGTGTTTGCGGCTCATATTGTGTACATCATAAAGTAATGTCTCTAGATAGTTGTTTGGAATTAGTTTAATATACATAAGCGTGTCTACACATCAATATGTTATTCTTACCGTAGTTAATGCCACCATGTTACAGTGTTCTCCAATGACGCTAATTATCATTTCCGATATGAAGAAAGATACAAGATTGTGGTAAATTATAAAATATGACACACTGAGGCTTGGATTACAATTTTGAATTTGTTTTCTCCCTCCCCAGTTTGTGCTGTCAAAATACGGTTACCTCTTGTGCCACGTGACCAGAAGGAAGAGAGAAGCTGCCAGTCGATATATTTCATCACAAGCCAACGATATACTTCCCTCCATGGGAGTGGGGTTAGAAGAAGGCGGCGACGCCTGCGACGAAAAGGAGGTTCAAAAGGCTATTATAAACTACCAAAGAACTTACAATCTTCCAGAAACGGGAGAGCTGGACGAGGAGACGAAGTCACTCATGAGCACGTCCAGATGTGGCAACAAAGACCGCGATAAGGATCCTGTCAAAGAGAAAGATAACAACGATATAGACATTTCCAGCAACACAAGTGACAATGCACAACAAAAACGAGACAACAGCGGTTTAACGGAGGATGGCGAAGACAACAAGTCGTCGTTAGTTCAAAGTCATAGACTGTGGAAACGATCGGATCAAGTATCAAGAAGTAGGTTGTATCGAATTCTGGCTGGCGAGAAGCCAGTCACACGAACGCAAGAATATCATCGGCGCCATCTGCAGGAATATAAGAACAAAATTCGTTCCGATGCAAATAAAAGAACAGTTTTTCACACATACCAGCCAGAAAGAAGAAAACGCTCTATCCAAGTATTAACACGCAACAACCTTCCCCAGGAAGACTTCAGTGGAGATCAGGGCGTACTTTTCAACAAAGAAATTATTCGTTGGCGACTTCTGACTACAGGGATCAGCACCAGAATCCCAGTGGAGGATCAGAGGGGAACCCTTGACCTCGCCTTTCGCATGTGGAGCGAGGTCATCCCTCTGCGGTTTATTGAGGACACGAGCAGTGACATCAGTCATGTAGACATCGAGATCGCTTTCGGAAAAGGTAAGTTTATCTTAGCCGGCTCTTCTTTCAGTCTTCTATTGCCTTGCATCTCTCGCTTTTACAACAGCTATTGCTGCTGCGATTATTAAGTTGTGTGTGCAATACCTTATAGTTATCAAAAATGTCCAACCAACGCTTCTTTATAGTCCTGTCTTTCTACTTCTCCAGCACCTTCTCCTCACAGACGCCATCATCATCGTCTATACCAGTGGTTCTCAACCGGTGGGGAATTCCCCCCAGGGGGGAATTTTAGGGTTTCCAGGGCGGGGGGGGGGGGGGGGGAATGAAGACCATTTCAAGATCGCGTTAATACAAGAACCGATTACTTGATATTGCTTTCCCCTTCATACTTTACAGTTAAGTACGTCTCATCCTTCTAAAATTCATTTTATAAAGTCAGTAGACCCACAAATCATGTTTTATGTGGATGTCTAGACTTGTTTTAGTATGTGCTATTAAATTTACCTTACATTTTTACGTATACTGTGTAGGGGTGGGGGGATTTTTAGATAGGAAATATGAAAAGGGGGGGGGGGGGAAATGACGTTCTGAAAATACGGTGAAAAAGGGGGGGGGGGCACGGGCCAAATTTTTGATAGGAAAGGGGGGGGGGGGGGAATGACGTTCTGAAAATATGGTGAAGGGGGTCACGGGCCTAAAAAGGTTGAGAAACACTGGTCTATACCATACATTATAATGAAATGCGTGTGGTTCCTGAACTTGTAATCTTTCTTTCGCTGATCACAACAAATTTAGATATTACACTGTACATCGTTTTATTATTTGCTCTGTCTGTCTGTCTGTCTGTCTTGTTTAGAACTTTAGATGAGCTGTTTCATTTGTCCATGTCGTTAGCCTATCGTCTCGCATTGAGTACACCATTGAGCCTGGCTGCTACAGAGCTTGTCGGCGTGCTGATATCAAGCCACACAGTTAATTCATATCGTTTGGCCCAGGACAGCCTGATACTTCCAATCGGCGTTGCCTGTATGTGTATGGATGTCCTTCTGGCCTCCTTCATTTTTATAGGGTAGTTCAGGGATGTCCTTCTGGCCTCCTTCGTTGTTATTAGGGTAGTTCAGGGATCCCCAGGTGCAACTCCGAGTGGATTTTGCCAGGTTGGCTGCAACCAAGGCTTGCAATGTCTAATGACACAACACACATCCCCCCCCCCCCCCCCCCCCGGGTTTCCTGGCTAGCGAGATCCGCATAGCTAACCACCTCGGATAGTCAGATAAAAGTTGGGGGGGGGGGGGCGTGAAAAATCCGTTTACACGCCCTAAGACGCATTGGGTATATAATGCCAGACCCATATTTCTATAGATAGATAATGTGAGGTCTCTACACTTAACGTGCTTATCAAGTGGAATCCACATACCTAACCATCTCGGATAAGGTTAGCGACAAGGGGTCCTGCGTGCATTGTGGTGAGTGTTAAAAATACAGCCACACTTGACCATCTCAACTACGCTGTCCTGGTAACTATGGTTTCGGGAGGAGGGTGCTTGCTGCTGTTGGGCAGAGGTAGAGCCTGTTACCTTTGGTGGAATCTGTCTATAGAAAGTGGTCTACACGAATGTATGACGCATGGATATTTCAGTTGGAGGGCTAATTCTTCTTCTTCTTCTTCTTCTTCTTCTTCTTCTTCTTCTTCTTCTTCTTCTTCTTCTTCTTCTTCTTCTTCTTCTTCTTCTTTCGTTCGCTTGAAACATGTCTACAACTGCAATGTCGTCTCTTGTATGAATCTAACAGTCTTTTTTAGTTCATTCAGCGGTCCATAGAGTTTATCTTCCACTGTTGTCTCTCTAGGCCAGAAGGTTCGCCTGGATATGTTGTAGTTTGGGCAATCCTGGAGTATGTGCTCTGCTGTCTGCGACGCCAAACCACATGTGCACATGGCTGAGTCACCAATCTTGAATTGAGGGCTAATTAACTAGGCCTGACGTACTTCATCCGAAAGAGGAAAGAGAGTGTGTGTGTGTGTGTTTTGATCGGCAAACATTAAATTCTATTAAAGGTTATTGAGCTTTGTCAGACAGAGTTTTAGTAGTAAAATTAAACGGAAGACCTTTTACAATAAATGTTATTCAAATATATGCGACCACCTCCCCCTTGTCCATAGGCAAAATACCACCAAGAGGTGCATTCTCTGCTAGCCTATCAGCCTGTTCATTCCCCCGTACACCCGCATGTCCAGGGCACTGACCAATAAAAAGATATCAATTGAAACGAGAAAAAGAGTGTTGAGGGGATACATAGAGCCTGTTCTTTTGTATGGATGTGAAACTTGGACAATGAGCAGTCAAGCTGAAAAGCATCTGATGGCTGCAGAAATGTGGTTTCTGAGGAAAATGCAAAGAATACCATGGACAGACAGAAAAACCAATGACCAAGTACTACAGGGGACAAATGAACATCGTAAACTGATTAGAGAAATTAGACGTAGGCAGTCAAAATTTTTTGGACATGTTATGAGAAGAAATGGATTGGAGAACTTAGTGACAACTGGCAAGATCGAAGGGAACAGACCAAGAGGAAGACCGAGAGGAAAATACCTGGATGGCTTGGCCACATGGCATGGACGAGACAGGAACACTGAGCTGATCCACGACACTGGTGATCGAGTGAAATGGCGAGTCATGACCGCCCACGCTTTCCGGCATGGCACATGATTTATATATATATATATATATATATATATATATATATATATATATATATATATATATATATATATATATATATATATCACCTGCACGCTATGTTTATCTAAATGTTTGTCTCTTGACACATTCAAGTTTCACCTTACTGACCAGTTTGATTGAAAATCTACACGGACATATGCAATGAGAAACAACTCACAGAGAGAACTCAGTAATGAACCCGTGTTTACGCAATGAAGAGTATGGCACTAGCCACACAAGCTTAGACCATACATAACTTGAAGCTTAGACCATACATATCTTGATAGATGATGTGCTCATATCACAAGGTCGCCGTTGCTACCCAGGTAATTTCGTGCTATTCATTTCAGGCCGGGTCGACCTGGGAGCTCAGGTCAAAGAAGCAAATCCCACCTGGACGGTGGGCAGCCGAGTGGGCTAGCCAGTGGGTTACTGCGGCTGAGAGCAGAGTGGAGAATGCTCAATGGAACTTGAGCATAGCTTGAAGTGATTATTAATATATTGATTGGAGACCAGTTCTACATTTGTGTCCAAAGGCACACACCCACACCAGATAATTTACACGGGTAACTGTAGTCGCTAGTTGCAGCTTGTAATGAGTCCCTGTACACAATACCTGTTGTCTCAGTTACCTTGGCTAAGTTACCTTGGCTAAAACCATATAAAAACAACCCCAAAGGCAGAAGACGTCCCCATGTGTATAGTTTGGAAACCGCTCTGTTTCTAGAATATCATTCGTTGTGTATTGAAACCGAAACTGTAGATGGGTGTTCCTCTTAAGACAAATAAATTTAAACCTCGCGTACATATTTTTTTAAATTACTTAGGCAAACACGCGGATATGAGGCCAGGAGGGGCGCTTTGAGCAGCGGAATAATACAAGCCAGTCTGCAGACACGAAATCGGTGCTTGTCTCAAGTGGAGCGTTCTAATTAGTGTCGTTAGGCGTCTGCGGCATGTGCTGTAGCCATCAACCTGGGGCTGACCTCACCGTCTGCAGGGCCAGATTGGGTGGTCTGGGTAGATGGGGGATTTCTTCTCTCTCTCTCTCTCTCTCTCTCTCTCTCTCTCTCTCTCTCTCTCTCTCTCTCTCTCTCTCTCTCTCTCTGTTCACAGGTTGAAGTATGTCGTATTCCTTCTTCTGATACCCGATTTATGAATAAGCCACAAGATATTCAAACAGCACCTGCGCTGCGGCCCAAGGGCAGTGAACGTATTTCGTAGTGTCCCGACGTATGGAGTCGAGGGTTCGAATACAGTTGCAGCTGATTTAGAAGCAGACAACCTTGCGTTGTTTTCAATGGTGTGAGCGTTGGTCGTTCAGAAAGTAATGGCAAACTTACTGACCATAGCAACTGGTTAGTAAATCATAAACAAATAACACATACTTGAGTTGATTGCGACGTCCTGTAAAAGCCACGCATCTAGCTATATTGTTCACACAGCAGACTGTCTAGCTCGTTGGGATCTGTGGAACTGTTTGAGACAATCGAGGTTTTGTTATAAAATCATACTGGCGTATGAAAATTTGGTTTCTACCCAACATTTGTCACTTTCCTAGATTTCTTCTTCTTCTTCTTCTTCTTCTTCTTCTTCTTCTTCTTCTTCTTCTCTTCTTCTTCTTCTTCTTCTTCTTCTTCTTCTTCTTCTTCTTCTTCTTCGTCTGCGTTCATCCGGAGTTTTTTTTTTCTTTTTCGGACATGATTGCGTTGTGCCTGTTTACAGTAGAGCTGCGTTCTTGCGCCGTTAGGCCGACACATCCGACTTCTGCGGGCATTTGTTGACCGAGTTAACCTTCCCGGACTTTCCTCGATTTGATACACGGGATCATGTTCTGGGTGATTTGGTTCTACCCAGCATTTGTCACTTTCCTCGATTTGATACACGGGATCATGTTCTGGGTGATTTGGTTCTACCCAGCATTTGTCACTTTCCTAGATTTGATACACGGGATCATGTTCTGGGTGATTTGGTTCTACCCAGCATTTGTCACTTTCCTAGATTTGACACACGGGATCATGTTCTGGGTGATTTGGTTCTACCCAGCATTTGTCACTTTCCTAGATTTGATACACGGGATCATGTTCTGGGTGATTTGGTTCTACCCAGCATTTGTCACTTTCCCATATTTGTTTTTGCGCTCGCTCCCTTTGAACTCAAGGGTAGTCAAAACACACTACTTCTAGTAGTGCTGGACTGAATTTTGCGTGTGGATTAGCTTTCCCTATTAAGTGTCTCTGGCCATCAGGCGAACCCAATCCGACTTCAGAGGTACTTGTAACTTACGTCCCCAAATCAAGGACGACAAGTCAACATTTTAGTCCAACTGTCGGGTGTAGGGGTTGAACCCCTTACCTCGGCATCAGCACACCGGATGTATAAGAACACGCGTTCTTATCCATTCGGCCATGCTAACCTGCCTTTCCCAGATTTGATATATTGTATCATGTTGTGGGTGAGTTGGTTTCTACCCAACATTTGCCACTTTCCCAGATTTGATATATTGTATCATGTTGTGGATGACTTGGTTTCTACCCAGCATGTGTCACTTTCGTAGATTTGGCCCACCAGGTCCGTGTGTCTCAAGGAAGCCACAACGTTGATAAGTCGAATCATGTTGTGAGTGCCGTGGTCTCTATCAGACAACCCATGTTATTTCATATAATTTGGACCAACTCTTTCTAACAGAGACATCAATGGGTGCTTCATCTTCACATTTCAACATTAACTTCATCCATAACAAAATCTAAATGGCCACTGTTACAGAACAGTGGTCCACGGCGACACCAGGGAACCAAGACGTGAGGAAAAGACGCAGCCGTGGATAGGACATACATTGAGACATTGTGAGAATAGTATAATTTACAACGCTTTTATCTGGAATCCACTGGGTAAAAGGAACAGGAGAAGACCTAAACATAGACAGGGGAAGACCTAAATATACACAGGGGAAGTCCTAAACATAGGCAGGGGAAGACTCAAACATAAAGAAGAGAAGACCCAAACATAGGGAGGGGAAGACCTAAACATAGACAGGGGAAGGAAAGTCGAGATATGAATAGTATGAGGAGACCATGGACGGGCTACATGGTGGGATTACAATGGACGGGCTACATGGTGGGATTACAATTGACGGGCTACATGGTGGGATTACAATAATATGAGGAGGCCATGGACGGGCTACATGGTGGGATTACAATAATATGAGGAGGCCATGGACGGGCTACATGGTGGGATTACAATAATATGAGGAGGCCATGGACGGGCTACATGGTGGGATTACAATAATATGAGGAGGCCATGGACGGGCTACATGGTGGGATTACAATAATATGAGGAGGCCATGGACGGGCTACATGGTGGGATTACAATAATATGAGGAGGCCATGGACGGGCTACATGGTGGGATTACAATAATATGAGGAGGCCATGGACGGGCTACATGGTGGGATTACAATAATATGAGGAGGTCATGGACGGGCTACATGGTGGGATTACAATAATATGAGGAGACCATGGACGGGCTACATGGTGGGATTACAATAATATGAGGAGGCCATGGACGGGCTACATGGTGGGATTACAATAATATGAGGAGGTCATGGATGGGCTACATGGTGGGATTACAATAATATGAGGAGGTCATGGACGGGCTACATGGTGGGATTACAATTGACGGGCTACATGGTGGGATTACAATAATATGAGGAGGCCATGGACGGGCTACATGGTGGGATTACAATAATATGAGGAGGCCATGGACGGGCTACATGGTGGGATTACAATAATATGAGGAGGTCATGGACGGGCTACATGGTGGGATTACAATTGACGGGCTACATGGTGGGATTACAATAATATGAGGAGGTCATGGACGGGCTACATGGTGGGATTACAATGGACGGGCTACATTGTGGGATTACAATGGACGGGCTACATGGTGGGATTACAATAATATGAAGAGGTCATGGACGGGCTACATGGTGTGATTTCAATGGACGGGCTACATGGTGGGATTACAATGGACGGGCTACATGGTGGGATTACAATAATATGAGGAGGTCATGGACGGGCTACATGGTGGGATTACAATGGACGGGCTACATTGTGGGATTACAATGGACGGGCTACATGGTGGGATTACAATAATATGAAGAGGTCATGGACGGGCTACATGGTGTGATTACAATGGACGGGCTACATGGTGGGATTACAATGGACGGGCTACATGGTGGGATTACAATAATATGAAGAGGTCATGGACGGGCTACATGGTGTGATTACAATGGACGGGCTACATGGTGGGATTACAATGGATGGACTACATGGTGTGATTACAATGCACGGGCTACATGGTGGGATTACAATGCACGGGCTACATGGTGGGATTACAATGCACGGGCTACATGGTGGGATTACAATGCACGGGCTACATGGTGGGATTACAATGCACGGGCTACATGGTGGGATTACAATGGACGGGCTACATGGTGGGATGGAAGAGCCAACTATAAGGTGGGTTGTGGTCTCTTTGTTGGGGTGCCCCAATGGGGGATAAAGAACGAAAGAAGAAATTCACGGCGATCGCTTTTATCATTTCTGAATTTGAAATTTAAATGGACAATTGCATAACCGGCCCTTATTTTGCGATTTCCAAATGTCGAGGAATTTGTAATGAGCGAATCTGCACAGGCGTCCTTTTATAATTATTTAACCATAGACGTTGGACCTACTGCCTGGTGACGGACATGCATCTTTTTTATTCGCATATCCTTTACAGGACATCGCTGTCAACACCAGCATTTTACCGCTGTTGTTGATTTCTTGGCAAAATTACGCTCAGTAGTTTGCCATTGCTTTCTGAGCGGCCGGCTCACTTATTCCGTAGATCACCAACGCGGAGAGAACCTCAACCAATTCTCTCGCGCTGCTTTACCCTACGTGGATAAACGGGATTACGGAGAAAGTCGTTTAACACCTAGGCCAGGGAGACCGGCGGACATGCACCTAACGTTTTAAAAATTCCTTAGCGATGTGGTCTGGCTTCTACCTGGTCTAAGATACAGACACAGAATCCCTAGCCTCTCCCGACTGTTTCAGGTAGGCACCTTGCCAGCTGTAATGAGTGCTGTTTAAGTGTCGCCACACTTACCCCAAGAATTAACCTTGGGCGGTGTGTTGTGTCTGCGGCTGGTGTCTGTTTTAACTAGAACACCTCGATACAACACTATCTGTAATGGGGTGCCTTCCGCTATCTTGTCGAACATGCGTACGTTAGATTTGGAATGAAGATCACGACATTTGTGGGCAAGCCTTATGTATGAGTAACTGCTGCAGGAGCGCATGTCTACGTGTCTCAGCATGCTGGTCTCATTCAGCGGCCGTGATTGTGCAACCGGTATAGCACTGGCAGTCTACGGGAGTCGTGAAATCCAGATCCGACCTCATTGCTGTATGGTAATGGAATGCAGACATTTACAACAGCAAGGTTTCGCAACAGCCTAGACCTGTAAGCAACCTCCGCCTTCTTCGCTTGTTACCCTCCCCCTGCTGCTTCGTCTTCTCTGAGATAAACAAGGTAAAGGTAATTTCGTGGCAGTCTGGCCGTTGGGCTGAATGCGTGTGCGATTAAACTTCCGGTGCGTTGACGGCGAGGTACTGCGATCGTTCCTTACACCGGTCAGTTGAACTAACACGTTGATTTCTCTTTTCAGACTGCAATGGCAAACTACTCAACGTAAAATTGCTTAGCACATCATCACGGGGATTGGGTTGATGGCACCGTCCTGTAAAGAGCATGCAACTTTTAAAAAGTTACCTAGCAGATATACTGGAGATGGGGTATGAAGTGTTAGGCCTTCACATATTCTAGATCACGGCGTGTCTGGTGTGGAGTGTTAGGCCTTCACATATTCCAGGTCACGGCGTGTGTGGAGTGTTAGGCCTTCACATATTCTAGATCACGGCGTGTGTGGAGTGTTAGGCCTTCACATATTCTAGATCACGGCGTGTGTGGAGTGTTAGGCCTTCACATATTCTAGATCACGGCGTGTGTGGAGTGTTAGGCCTTCACATATTCTAAGTCACGGCGTTTGTGGAGTGTTAGGCCTTCACATATTCTAGATCACGGCGGGTGTGGGGTGTTAGGCCTTCACATATTCTAGGTCACGGCGTGTGTGGTGTGGAGTGTTAGGCCTTCACATATTCTAGGTCACGGCGTGTGTGGAGTGTTAGGCCTTCACATATTCTAGATCACGGCGGGTGTGGGGTGTTAGGCCTTCACATATTCTAGGTCACGGCGTGTGTGGTGTGGAGTGTTAGGCCTTCACATATTCTAGATCATGGCGTGTGTGGTGTGGAGTGTTAGGCCTTCACATATTCTAGATCACGGCGTGTGTGGAGTGTTAGGCTTTCACATATTCTAGATCACGGCGTGTGTGGAGTGTTAAGCTTTCACATATTCTAGATCACGGCGTGTGTGGAGTGTTAGGCCTTCACATATTCTAGGTCACGGCGTGTGTGGAGTGTTAGGCCTTCACATATTCTAGATCACGGCGTGTGGGGAGTGTTAGGCCTTCACATATTCTAGATCACGGTGTGTATGGGATGTTAGGCCTTCACATATTCTAGGTCACGGCGTGTGTGGGATGTTAGGCCTTCACATATTCTAGGTCACGGCGTGTGTGGAGTGTTAGGCCTTCACATATCCTAGGTCACGACGTGTGGGGTGTGGAGTGTTAGGCCTTCACATATTCTAGGTCACGGCGTGTGTGGGATGTTAGGCCTTCACATATTCTAGGTCACGGCGTGTGTGGTGTGGAGTGTTAGGCCTTCACATATTCTAGATCACGGCGTGTGTGGAGTGTTAGGCCTTCACATATTCTAGGTCACGGCGTGTGTGGAGTGTTAGGCCTTCACATATTCTAGGTCACGGCGTCTGGGGTGTGGAGTGTTAGGCCTTCACATATTCTAGGTCACGGCGTGTGTGGAGTGTTAGGCCTTCACATATTCTAGGTCACGGCGTGTGTGGAGTGTTAGGCCTTCACATATTCTAGGTCACGGCGTGTGGGGTGTGGAGTGTTAGGCCTTCACATATTCTAGGTCATGGCGTGTGTGGGGTGTGGATTGTTAGGCCTTCACATATTCTAGGTCACGGCGTGTGTGGGGTGTGGATTGTTAGGCCTTCACATATTCTAGATCACGGCGTGTGTGGGTTGTTAGGCCTTCACATATTCTAGGTCACGGGGTGTGGAGTATAAGGCCTTCACATATTCTAGATCACGGCGTGTGTGGGGTGTTAGGTCTTCACATATTCTAGGTCACGGGGTGTGGAGTATAAGGCCTTCACATATTCTAGATCACGGCGTGTGTGGGATGCTAGGCCTTCACATATTCTAGATCACGGCGTGTGTGGAGTGTTAGGCCTTCACATATTCTAGATCACGGCGTGTGTGGAGTGTTAGGCCTTCACATATTCTAGATCATGGCGTGTTGGGTGTGGAGTGCTAGGCCTTCACATATTCTAGATCATGGCGTGTGTGGAGTGTTAGGCCTTCACATATTCTAGATCACGGCGTGTGTGGAGTGTTAGGCCTTCACATATTCTAGATCACGGCGTGTTGGGTGTGGAGTGCTAGGCCTTCACATATTCTAGATCACGGCGTGTGTGGAGTGCTAGGCCTTCACATATTCTAGATCACGGCGTGTGTGGAGTGTTAGGCCTTCACATATTCTAGATCACGGCGTGTTTGGAGTGTTAGGCCTTCACATATTCTAGATCACGGCGTGTTGGGTGTGGAGTGCTAGGCCTTCACATATTCTAGATCACGGCGTGTGTGGAGTGTTAGGCCTTCACATATTCTAGATCACGGCGTGTGTGGAGTGTGAGGCCTTCACATATTCTAGGTCACGGCGTATGTAGGGTGACCAGTTCTCTTTCTCGTCTCTTTCCTTCCCAGAATATTCTGAAAATGGTCAGGTACTCGTGTTTGTGAGGCTGGGTCGACCCCACATGACAATGGTCAGGTATTCGTGTTTGTGAGGCTGGGTCGACCCCACATGACAATGGTCAGGTATTCGTGTTTGTGAGGCTGGGTCGACCCCACATGACAGTGGTCAGGTATTCGTGTTTGTTAGGCTGGGTCGACCCCACATGAGAATGGTCAGGTATTCGTGTTTGTGAGGCTGGGTCGACCCCACATGACAATGGTCAGGTATTCGTGTTTGTGAGGCTGGGTTGACTCCACAAGACAATGGTCAGGTACTCGTGTTTGTGGGGTTGGGTTGACCCCACGGCGGAAGAAAATAACCCTGCTTCTGTTGGGGATGGAACCAGGATTTCGGTCTTCTTTGAGACGTCGATCCAAATATATTGAATGACAAAAACAACCAGCTTGAATTGTTGATATCGGTTATTGATACCGTTAAAAGAATTCGTCACCTATAAGAACTGGGGTAGGTCGGAAAAGCTGTGTGTCGTATGTTAGACACTTTACAGTTAAATGTTCAGCTTTCATGTCATTTTCACAGTAAGTGGTTGGGAATCAAATGTCCAGATACCATGTCATTTTTCACTATCGGTTGAGAGTTAAATGTTCATATACCGTCTCGTGTCCACTGTTATGGTTGAGAGTCAAATGTTCAGATACCGTCTCATGTCCACTGTTGTGGTTGAGAGTTAAATGTTCAGATGCCATCTCATGTCTACGGTTGTGGTTGAGAGTTAAATGTTCAGATACCGTCTCATGTCCACTGTTGTGGTTGAGAGTTAAATGATCAGATACCGTCTCATGTCTACGGTTGTGGTTGAGAGTTAAATGTTCAGATACCATCTCATGTCTACGGTTGTGGTTGAGAGTTAAATGTTCAGGTACCGTCTCATGTCCACGGTTGTGGTTGAGAGTTAAATGTTCAGATACCGTCTCATATCCACGGTTGTGGTTGAGAGTTAAATGTTCAGATACCGTCTCATGTCCACGGTTGAGGTTGAGAGTTAAATGTTCAGATACCATCTCATGTCTACGGCTGGTTGTATACCAGGAAATGTTCAGGGGTGGAAAGGTCTCATAGTGACCATATCACCCAACAAGTACTGATAGCCTCATTAAACAAAAGGTCTTATAGTGACCATATCACCCAACAAGTACTGATGCCCTCATTAAACAAAAGCTCTCACAGTGACCATATCACCCAACAAGTACTGATGGCCTCATTAAACAAAAGGTGTCATAGTGACCATATCACCCAACAAGTACTGATGGCCTCATTAAACAAAAGGTCTCACAGTGACCATATCACCCAACAAGTACTGATGACCTCATTAAACAAAAGGTCTCATAGTGACCATATCACCCAACAAGTACTGATGGCCTCATTAAACAAAGGTCTCACAGTGACCATATCACCCAACAAGTACTGATGACCTCATTAAACAAAAGGTCTCATAGTGACCATATCACCCAACAAGTACTGATGGCCTCATTAAACAAAAGGTCTCATAGTGACCATGTCACCCAACAAGTACTGATGACCTCATTAAACAAAAGGTCTCACAGTGACCATATCACCCAACAAGTACTGATGACCTCATTAAACAAAAGGTCTCACAGTGACCATATCACCCAACAAGTACTGATGACCTCATTAAACAAAAGGTCTCACAGTGACCATATCACCCAACAAGTACTGATGACCTCATTAAACAAAAGGTCTAATGGTGACCATATCACCCAACAAGTACTGATGGCCTCATTAAACAAAAGGTCTCACAGTGACCATATCACCCAAAAAGTACAGATGGCCTCATTAAACAAACAATGATATATACCCAATAGCCCCGGATCCTTGCTTTACTATTTTCGTTGTTGGAACAATACTATTTCCGTTGTTGGAACAATACCATTTTCCAAGGCAGTTTGAGTATTATTATAATTATTATAATCGCACAAAAATTACATTCCACACCTAGACTAAGCACTAGTTCGAAAAAAGAAAGAAGGCAAAGGACGGGGTTGGGAGATACGGATAAAGATTGTATATACACAACTTCATTGAACAAACAATTACAATAAAAAAGAAGTGTACAAGACCAAAAACTAGACGTGTTCAGTAATGCCATAAGCACAACCTGTGTGACTAGTTCTGGCAATGTTCATTACATTCTATTATGCCTAAGGTTTACTGGTGACTTGCGAACGCCCTAACACATAAATGGCAAGGAGACTTTTTTTTTTCTTCTGTTCTTTTATACCAGTGGGTCTCAACCTTTTTGGCCCGTGCTCTCCTTCACCATATTTTCAGAAAGTCATCCCCTTTTTTTTCGTATTTTCTATCTAAAAATTCCGCCCCGCCCCTACACAGTATACGTAATAATGGAAGCTACATTTAATAGCACATACTAAAACAAGTCTAGACGTCTGCATAAAACGTGATTTGTGGGTCTACTTTATGAAATGAATTTTAGAAGGGTGAGACGCACAGAACCGTGAAGAATGAAGGGGAAAACAATATCAAGTAATCGGTTCTTGTATTAAAGCGATCTTGAAATAATCTTAATTCCCCCCCCCCCCCCCCGGAAGCCCTAAAATTCCCCCCTGGGGGGATCCCCACCGGTTGAGAACCACTGTTTTATACAGAATGAATTAACGGCAACTGACTTGAATCATTTTTACCAAACATTGGCTGTATAATGTGATCCTTGTATGAATCTAGGAATTGCGTTATCTCGTGTATGTTGTAACATTAACCTGGGAATCACATATAATACCTGTAGTGTGGTCTTTGTGAGGAGGGGAGGGTATACATAATGAAGCAGGCGCGTACGTTGTAGCCCTCTCACAACCATTGATTACGCAGTCTGCTAGACGCATCTATACTGCAGTTTGTCAACCTTGAATCACATTATATTTCAACTTAGCATGAAAGCGTCGCCAGTGATCAATAGGAAAAAAAGGGCGTTTGAACCTTCTAACAATTGCTGGCGCATTACTGTCTAGACGTGCTTTTAAATATGAGGTCTTTGAGATGGAACATTTTCCGAGCTACAGATGATGAATTTCCGAGATTGATCCTGATAGAGCGGTGGACTTAAAATATTTCTTAAAATGTCTCACATTCAGCAATATATATATGGTAGTTTGGTTAGAGTTAGGATGGCCCCATGGAGATGATGGTAGTTTGGTTAGGGGAAGGGTGGTCCCATGCAGATGATGGTAGTTTGGTTAGGGGAATGGTGGCCCCATGGAGATGATGGTAGTTTGGTTAGGGGAAGGATGACCCCATGGTGATGATGGTAGTTTGGTTAGGGGAAGGATGACCCCATGGAGATGATGGTAGTTTGGTTAGAGTTAGGATGGCCCCATGGAGATGATGGTAGTTTGGTTAGGGGAAGGGTGGCCCCATGGAGATGATGGTAGTTTGGATAGGGGAAGGGTGGTCCCATGCAGATGATGGTAGTTTGGTTAGGGGAAGGGTGGCCCCATGGAGATGATGGTAGTTTGGATAGGGGATGGGTGGCCCCATGGAGATGATGGTAGTTTGGTTAGGGGAAGGGTGGCCCCATGGAGATGATGGTAGTTTGGTTAAGGGAAGGGTGGCCCCATGGAGATGATGGTAGTTTGGTTAGGGGAAGGGTGGCCCCATGGAGATGATGGTAGTTTGGTTAGGGGAAGGGTGGCCCCATGGAGATGATGGTAGTGTGGTATCGTGTCGGGGGAAAAGTTTCCACACCAAACTCACTCGATAGACGCTGGCCCTCTATAGGGCTCGAACGACCTGAATGCCTGCGCATCAACCGAAGAGTTTGAACCAATCAGTCAACAGTGCATGTGTTCTTGATAGGGCATGTTTGGACACAATTTTCATCACACTGGCATTAGTGCAGTCACGCAACACGGTTGCTTCACAACAGCATTAACTTTCAGGCTTCATATTTCATACACCATAGTTGTGGAAGTCCTGATGAGTCATCGCATATGAAAAACATGTCTCTGACTCGATATGGTTAGTGGAGTCGGGTTTAACATATAAAGGGTTGGTGCTTCGTTGAGACTGCGCCCAAATATGAAACTGTATGCACGGATTATTGTTGGTTAGATTCAGACATTACGTCGTATCCTGGCCTACTGGATACCCTGCCTTTTGAGGATACCCTACCCTGTCATGATACCCTGACCTATAATTGTACTCTTCTACATGATACCACTGGGAGCCGCGCTAACGTCGAGGCTGGACGCTCACCAGAGCCGCGCTAGCGTTAAGGCTGGACGCTTACCTGAGCCGAGCTAGCGTTGAGGCTGGACGCTCACCTGCGTTGTGGCTGCACACTCACCTGCGTTGTGGCTGCACACTCACCTGCGTTGTGGCTGCACACTCACCTGCGTTGTGGCTGCACACTCACCTGCGTTGTGGCTGCACACTCACCTGCGTTCTGGGTGGACGCTGACCTGCCGACCCAGCTTACAAGTAAATGTCTAGTGAAGTAAAGAAGGCCTACGCGATGCCGACCACGTGACCTACCGATCGCCGATTGGTCGATACAAATATGGGTCAAGCACCATATACCAACACGACTTAAGAAAGGGTCTTTTGCCTTGCCACGCGATACCCTGCTTTGTGATGACAGCCTGGTGGCATACATGATCGCCTGGCCTGTCATCGCCTGGCAAGTAGGATATTTCTACCTCCAACAGATTACAATGAGGGTATACATTTGACTGACAGGTTTGTTGCTGTCACTGAAATCTGCCCTTGAAGTGCACTCTTGAATAGTTTAGTCAAGTTGAAGAAGTTCACAACGTGGAGGCTGAAGTACAAGCGTTGATTTTCGAGAACTCGCTAGTCGGTGATGCTGTCATCTACACAGATGGGTCGGTCGTCCGACATGTGAGAAGCTCATGGGCCTTTACAGCTCGGGCCGGAGGGAGAATTGTGAAGGAGGACTCTGGTGCTTTTTTTTTTTTTGGAGACCACAAGCAGCCTGACTAAGGAAGTCATGGCAGTAAGTAAAGCAACAGCATGTCTCAAGACACAGACATTCACTAGGGCATGTTTCCTTAGCGACCCAATGAGCATGCTCAAGAGGATAGAGGGGGGGGGGGGTGGATCCGAAGAGAATGGTTGTTGTCTCTGGAGCGGTCTCGGATGGCAAAGATTGGTTTCATCTTCGTGCCGTGGCATGCGGGAGTACAAAGAAATGAGCGGGTTGACAAGCTCGCAGGTGAGGCTACTGTGGAGGGCGGACGCGCCATGGACCAGGCTGACATTCTGAATGCTCTACGAGAAGTAAGACTTTTGCGTGAACCAAGTGATGACTGTGAATCTACAACCATGGCCAGACTGCGAGAACAGCAAATTAAAAGAGGGGTGACCAAACAAGAACACTGCGCAGGAAGTCAAAGAAGATTGATAAACCAACACAGAACTGGCGTCGTTAGCCGTTACACGCTGCGGGATTTGCTGAGGAGGGGATCCGAGCACTTATGGACTGAATGGTTCGATGTGCAATGAGGATGATCTGTCGACTAACTAACTAACTAAGTTCACAACGGCTGACACCCAAACATAAGTGGTACAGATTACATAAACACACAATGATCACTATCACGCTAGAAGCCAACCTCCTCATGGTTTGTCTTATAACTCTTATAGCACTCACAATATTTCATTTGTAATTTGACTTTTGTAAAATGCTAATCTTTGTTTGAAACACGCGCGCGCGCGTGCACGCCCACACGCACAGACACACACACACACACACACACACACACACACACACACACACACACACACACACAGCCATAAGAGTTGTTTTCAATACCACATCGTCCGTCTGTACTTCCTAGAACATTTCCCACAAAGGGAAAGCCAGGGTTGTGGGTACTCTTGTTGGCTGCCATTAGTGGAGGTTGTTGTCTTAAAAAGACGCAGCTCAAAATGAACATTACCAGGGCGCTTATTTTGCAGACCAGATGTCAGTCACCTGGTGTTTTATAGTGGCCTCCAGACACGAATTCTTTGCCTTCTTCTTCTTCTTCTTCGTTCATCCGGAGTTTTTTTTTCTTTTCCGGACGTGATTGCGTTGTGCCTGTTTACAGCAGAGCTGCGTTCTTGCGCCGTTAGGCCGACACATCCGACTTCTGCGGACATTTGTTGACCGGGTTAACCTTCCCGGTGGGTTTCTTAGGACGTTAGACTCTCACTGTTGTGGTGTTATCTCCCATCCCAGCTGGCCCATATAGAACAGCCAAAGGCATCCTGGTCGGCCCTCAAGGGAAGGCAGGGGCAGACCATGGGCATTCCCCGCCATCCAAGGAGGCTTCCATAATTGCAGAGCCATCACACAGCGCTCTGGTACTGGGCTCACCCAAGGAATCGTCACGTCCTGCACATGGCTGCTTAGCCTCACTTCCGTATATTGGGCCTTCCGTTCACCATAGGCTGTTCTTCCAGAAGCCAGAAGAATGCAGTTTGCAGATGACATCCACACAGTGAGCTTTCGATTCGGACTTTCCACGTAATGGATTTGCTATCCAAGCAATATTCCATTTTGTGCCACTAGGACGCTTTTTCCACCTTTTATGAAGCCCACACAGTGAGCTTTCGATTCGGACTTTCCACGTAATGGATTTGCTATCCAAGCAATATTCCATTTCATGCCTCTGGGAGGCTTGTGTAACCGACATGCCTGTGGTATGAAGTGTGGCAGTCTAAATACTTCTTCATGTACATTTAAATGTCAACCTGAATACAGTTAAAGTAAGCTGCAGTCGACTTGAGCTTGTTGATATCTCCATAAAGCTTGTCCTCGAATGAAGCAGGTGTGGGCCAAAATATCTTTCTCTGTTCTGCATATATTGGGCACTCTTGCAGCAAATGTTTAGCTGTCATTTTACCAGTTCCACAATTACATTCATCTGTATCTCCTATCTTTAGTTTGTTGAACAAGTGGTATTTCAGCCTGTTATGTCCTGTGCGGAGTCTGAAGATTGCTACTTGTTCTCTTCGGTCGAGTTTGTAATATGCATCATCCTTCTGGTGGCCTGGATGCTCTGATTCCCATTTGGTTCTATAAGTGCTTTTAATCAACCTCTTTGCCTCATTATAGGTTATGTCTATGTCAGGCTGTGGTAGTCGTCCGCCCTCTTTTGCCAGTCTGTCAGCCTCTTCATTTCCAGGTATACTGCAATGTGATGGGATCCACTGTATTACAACTTTTTTGGATTTCTGGCATAGACCATGGAGTGCTGCTCTTAGGTCAGCTAGTTCTGTGCTGTTTTTGCTCTTCAGTATTGAGACAGCTGACTTTGCATCTGTAAAGATAGCTATTTGTGTCTCTTTATTTTCCTCCATCAAGAGCATTTCTGCTTCAGTTTTCAGAGCCTCTACCTCCGCTTTGAAGTTACTTGAAAACTTTCCAGTTGCCACTGAATGTGTTTTTTTCACTCCATTTTTTAAATTTAGGAGAATTCCTCCTCCTCCATTCTCTACTGAATTTTTGGCTGATCCATCTGTATATGCATGGGTCCAATTGCTGCTTGGGTAATGTTCTTTTATGTAGTTTAGGGTTATTTCTCTTCTTTCGGTTTCATGCTGAGTGTTCTTTTTCTCAATACCAGGAATGTTTTCTATCATCTCAGGCAGTTGCTGCTGTCTCCAAGCTGGGAACTTGTCTGCATTGTAAATGGGTTTGACTGTTGATATGTTAAGTATGGGATCTTCCCTAATTTTTCGTTTTGCAGTTTCTACAAAGTTGCTACGCTTCAGTCTTCCCTTTCCAAAACCACTAAACCTTTTATACATAGGGTGGTCTGTCAATCTTCTAAATTTTTCAGCTTGTTGCTGGGCTCTGCTATCTCTTCTATCCTGCATTGGTTGTAAACAAGTTATCTTTTCTAATTCATTAATAGGCGTTGTCTTCAGGCTTCCAGTTATGATTCGCATTCCTTGATTTTGGACTCTACTTATTTTGTTAAAGTTTGACTTAGCTGCTGTTGCCCAAGCTGCAATGCCATATTCCAGTACTGGCCTCACCCGTCCAGTATATAACTTCTTGAGAACTTTCTCATCTGCTCCCCACGCTGAACCAGCAAGCTTTTTCATGATTGCCATTCTTTGCCTTGCTCTTGTTCGATTTTTCTCAACCTGTGTCTTCCATGTCAGGCGACGATCAAAGGTGACTCCTAGATAGTTTGGATTTTCTTCATGGCGCAATATTTTTCCATTCAATACCAGCTTAGGTTGCTGAGTTTTAGTTGAGAGGGAGAACACTGTGCATGTTGTTTTCTCCTCACTTATCTTCACTAGCCATGATTTTGACCAGTCCTCTAGCGCTAATAGAGCTTGCTGTATTCTGCTGTTAGCTGTACTAATATATTCTTCAGATGTCCATATGGCTAGGTCATCTGCAAAGGATGATGTGTGTACTCTGGCTGGAAAATTTTCCGTGATGTCGTTTGTATATGCTAGGAATAATGTTGGTGAAAGAACTCCTCCTTGGGGGACACCTTGCTCCAACAGCATCATTTTGCTGGTTTGTCCTTGTACTTTTGTCCTGGCAGTTCTGTTCTCAAGGTAGAGGCTGATCCATTTGTACATTTTCCCACAAACATGCATTTTTTGCAGTTTTACTTTCAGTCCTTCCTTCCATACTTTATCAAATGCTTTTTCTAAATCTATCCAGACCGCTAGTGTGTGCTTTTTCTCTTGGAAGGCATCCTCTATTTCCTGAGCTATATAGGTTATTTGATCTTCAGTGGATCTGTACTTTCTGAATCCTGCTTGGTGAGGTGTTAAGAGTTGGTTTTCTTCCAGATGCCATGTTAGCCTGCCATTGATAATGCGTTCCATTAATTTTCCTACACAGCTAAGAAGACTGATAGGTCGATAGCCATTTGGTTCTTCCAGGTCTTTTCCTTTCTTTGGGACTGGTATTAGTATAGCTTCCTTCCATGCCTGTGGGACTATTCCCCTCTTCCAGCTGTAATTTAGGACTGCTAGTAGTTTCTTTTTTGCCTTAGAATATATGATTTGCCATCATATATTCTGCTGCTGTCTCTGTATATCTATGATGCATCTGTTTATCTTTGATTGCTTTCTTCTGTTCGGCTGTAATATCAATGTGGTTTGCACTGGCATAGTGTTCCATTAGTGCATTTGCAGCCTTTTTTCCTGTAAGCAAGGCATTTCCTTGTTTAATTGTTATTTGTTTGTTTCTAGGTCCTTCATTGTTCATGGCTTTCACTAGTTTCCATAGTTTGTTTCCATCCCTGTCAAAATTCAGGTTTTCTGTTTTTTTCCTCCAACAATCTCTTGTTGTTTGATTTACTGTTCTTTTATATTTTGCTGAGATGGCTTTGAGAGAGATGTTCGCTTCAGTTGTTTGTTCTCTCTCTGCGGTCTTCCTAGCATCTTCAACTTTGTCCTCCAAAATTTGTAGTTCTTCAGTCCAGTATGGTTTGTAATTTTTCCTCGCTCCTCTTGGAATAGACTCAGTGGCCGCCTGTATTATTGCTCTGTTTAGACTTTCCACCATTTGCTTCATGTTGCCATATCGTGTATTTATGTTTTCACAATATTTGTCTGTTAGTATGGCAAATCTGTCCCAATCTGCTCGTTTGTAATTCCAACGGGGCAAAGGCTTTTGCTCCTGTGGAACATACTCCATATTTATTACAAGTTTGATTGGTCTGTGGTCACTACCTGCTAATTGGTCAAGCACATGGCGATCAATTTTGTGGAGGATGTCTCCTGTGCAGAAAGCTAAGTCTGGAGTAGAAGTGGTAATCCATCTTCTGGAGTAGAAGCTCGGTGTGTCATCCGCTTTGTTGAGTAGATGGAGATTTGAGTCTATTTCCCAGTCCTCCACTTCATCTCCTCTTTTGTCAGTATCTGGGTATCCCCATCTTTCTGAACGGCTATTAAAGTCTCCGACAACAATGCAATTTGTGTCAGTTATTTCCATGTTTGAGAGTGTAAGATCCTTATCTGCCGGGCTATACAGATTGTAAATTCTTATTTTCACGTCCTTTATCATTATATCAACACCTATAATTTCTGTTTGGTTGTCAGAGATCACAGATACTTCGCTGCAAGGTATTGTATTTCGTGTTAGTATTACAACTCCTCCTTTGTGTCCTTCGCGGTCGAAACGTGTGGCCTGATATCCCTCGACTGAAAATGTGCGATTTGCGTTGAGGTGTGTCTCTTGAATGCATGCCACATCTATTCTATCTTTATGAAGACGCTGTGTTAGGGAGGCTTTCTTGTTATAAACTCCTTCTGCATTCCATTGTAGTATGTTGAGTGTCCGGGGTGTTTGGTCAATAGCTCTTAACCTACTCCTCTGTGCCTTGACTCCACAGCACAGGGGAAGGTGACCACCAGTAGTCATGGGTGGACCCCCTCGAGGCAGGGGGCCCGGCACTATCACCGCCTGATGGGACTTCACGGGATTAGCACCATAACGATTAATTTTCATCTGTGGCATCATGAAATGATAAAGTTACGTTGCACTTCTTTGTCAAGCCTGTGGCTCAGTACATCCAATTTCGACAAGCATTTGTTCGGGATGCTTTCCCTAGCCTTTGACTGTCCCCAGTCTACCTACAAGGCAGCAGGTTTGTACGTCGCTTCGTCTGGTCCCTCTCCCTTGACCTGTCCGACATGGGTGACCCTACCAGTAGCTGTGCTACCGTCGGCATAGCTCTTGGGGTCATTGGAACGCTCAAGCCCCTCTACCTCGTCAAGGTGGACGCACGGCAGAGGGGCTTTGCCTTCTAATCTTCTTATATATAAATTAGGATCTCCGTCTGTATGTATGTATGTCCTTTATTTGTTCGCGAACGGCCCATACGATTGAGATGAAATTTTCTACACACCTTCCTTTCATTCCAGTGCTGCCAACTGTGATATTTTGTTAGTGTGAAATCGCCTGCTTACTCAGTATAATTTCATTTTTCATTTTTCATTATAATTTCATATATCTCAGGGGACCTAACTCTGTAAAAGTTATTTCAAGGGGCATAACTTTTCTGTATAACTTATAGTCATATTGTGGCATCGTTTTCAAAGATTTATAAACTCTTCGTCCATAGTTATGAACCGGCATATGAGTTATAATAAATAATGATACAATCTGTAAGGCATTTTCAAAGTTTTCATAAAAATAATGCACAATGCATAACATTGTAACTCATCTTTTTTTGCTTAAGAAGTTACTGTAGTCATGCAGGTGATTAGAAAGAGTTTTCATTAAAAATAATGGATGGTGTGTGGAAGGACATTCTTTTAAGTTACTTTTTTTGTTGTATGAATTTAATGAGAACTTATATGACTACTTATATGAATTAAATTAAATGCTCCCCACCAGGGACTGGGCGAAGCCGGACAGGGTCAGACAGACAGATAGACAGACAGACAGACAGTCGGGAACAGGAACTTATATGACTACTTATATAAATTAAATGAGATGCTTCACACCAGGAGCTGGGCGATGCCGGGCCGGGTCAGACAGACAGACAGACAGACAGACAGACAGACAGATAGTCGGTAACGGGAACGGGAACTTATATGACTACTTATATGAATTAAATGAGATGCTCCCCACCAGGGACTTGGCGAAGCCGGGCAGGGTCAGGCAGACAGATAGATAGACAGACAGATAGACAGTCGAGAACGGGAACTTATATGACTACTTATATGAATTAAATGAGATGCTCCACACCAGGAGCTGGGCAATGCCGGGCCGGGTCAGACAGACAGACAGACAGACAGACAGACAGACAGTCGGTAACGGGAACGAGAACTTATATGACTACTTATATGAATTAAATGAGATGCTCCCCACCAGGGTCTGGGCGAAGCCGGGCAGGGTCAGCTAGTCTTATATATAAAAGGCAATCTCCGTCTGTATGTCCGTATGTCCTTTATGCGTTCGCGAACGGCCCATCCGATTGAGATGAAATTTTCTACACGTTTTCCTTTCATTCCAGCGCAACCAACTGTGATATTTTTTTAGTGTGAAATCGGCTGCTTACTGAATATTATTTAATTTTCCATTTTTCATTATAATTTCTATACAGCAAGGGGACTTAACTCTGTAAAAGTTATTTCAAGGGGCATAACTTTTAATAACTTTTCTGTATAACTTATAGTCATATTGTTGCATCGTTTTCAAAGATTTATAAACTCTGTGTCTATAGTTATGTACCGGCATATGAGTTATAATAAATAATGATACAATCTTTAAGGCATTTTCAAAGTTTTCATAAAAATAATGCACAATGCATAACATTGTAACTCATCTTTTTATGCTTAAGAAGTTACTGTAGTCATGCAGGTGATTAGAAAGAGTTTTCATTAAAAATAATGGATGGTGTGTGGAAGGACATTCTTTTAAGTTACTTTTTTTGTTGTATGAATTTAATGAGACGCTACCCGCCAGGAGCTGGGCAAAGCCACGCCGGATCAGATAGATAGACAGACCCACCTTTTCGCTGCAGTTGTCTACAGGCATATGCGTTAAAATCCTCCTCCTCCTCTCCCCTCCTCCTCCTACCCTCTTCCTCTTCCCCTCCTCCCTCTCCCTCCTCCTCCCTCTTTCTCCTCCTCCTCCTTCCTCCTCCTCCTCCCTCTTCCTCCTACCTCCTCGCCCTCTTCCCTCCTCCTAATCAGTCCTCTTCCTTCCTCCTCCCTTCTCCTCCCACTCCCTCCTCCTCCCTCCTTCTAATTCTACGTCCTCCCCCTCATCCCTACTCCTCCATCCTCCCTCTTCCTCCCTCCTCCTCCTACCTCCTCCCCCTCCTCCTCCCTCCTCCTCCCTCTCCTCCTCCATCCTCCTCCTCCCTTCTCCTCCTCCCTACTCCTCCCTCCACATCCCTCCTCCTCCTCCATCCTCCTCCTCCCTCCTCCTTCTCCCTCCTCCTTCTCCCTCTTCCTCCTCCCTCCTCCTAATCACTCCTCTTCCTTCCTCCTCCCTTCTCCTCCTCTCTCCACCTACTCCCTCCTCCCTCCTCCTACGTCCTCCCCCTCATCCCTCCTGCTCCTCCTACCTCCTTCCCCTCCTCCTCTCTCCACCTCCCTCCTCCTCCTCCCTCCTCCTCCTCCCTCTTCCTCCTCCTCCCTCCTCATCCTTCCCCTCCTTCTCCTCCCTCATCCTTCTCCCTCTTCCTCCTCCCTCCTCCTCCCTCCGCCTCCTTCCTCCGCCTCCTCCCTCCTCCTCCTCCCTCCTCCATCTCCCTCCTCCTCCCTCCTCCTCCTCCCTCCTCCTCCCCCTGCGTTCTTCTCCTCCCTCCTTCTCCCTCCTCCTCCTCCTTCTCCTTCCTCCTCCCTCTTCCTCCTCCCTCCTCCTCCCCCTCCCTCCTCCTACCCTCCTCCTCGCTCCTCCTGCCTCTTCTTCCTCCTGCTTCCTCCTCCTGCCTCCTCATCATTCCTCCTCCCTCCTCCTCCCTTCTCCTCCTCTCTCCTCCTAATCCCTCCTCCTCCCTCCTATTCCTCCCTACTCCTCCTCCTCCTTCCTCCTCCCTCCTCTTCCCTCCTCCTCCTCCCTCCTCCTTCCTCCTCCCTCCTCCTTCCTCCTCCCTCCTCCTCCCTTCTCCTACCTCCTCCTCCTCCTAATCCCTCCTCCTCCCTCCTATTCCTCCCTACTCCTCCTCCTCCTTCCTCCTCCCTCCTCTTCCCTCCTCTTCCTCTCTCCGCCTATCTCTTCGTCCCTCCTACTCCTCCCCCTCCACCTCCCTCTTCTCCTCCCAGCTCCTACTCCTCCTTTTCCTTCTTCTGCTGATGCTGCTGCCGCCGCTCCATTTACCCAAGTTAATTGTTGGGGAAGATGTAAAGATCTTTCAAGTGCTCTTTCTAATGCTTTTTGTAAGTTGGTCTTTGTTTATCTAAGGTTGTTCTAACTGCAACCAATAAATGATTAGACAGGCAGACAGACAGGGAGGGAGGGACGGACAGACAGACAGACAGACAGACAGATAGACAGACAGACAGACAGACAGTCGGGAACGGGAACTTATATGACTACTTATATGAATTAAATGAGATGCTCGCCATCAGGGGCTGGGCGAAGCCGGGCCGGATCAGACAGACAGACAGACATACAGACAGACATATAGACAGACAGACAGACAGATAGATAGTCGGGAACGGGAACGGGAGCTTATATGACTACTTATATGAATTAAATGAGATGCTACACACCAGGAGTTGGGCGATGCCGGGCCGGGTCAGACAGACAGAAAGACAGACAGACAGACAGACAGTCGGTAACGGGAACGAGAACTTATATGACTACTTATATGAATTAAATGAGATGCTCCCCACCAGGGACTGGGCGAAGCCGGGCCGGGTCAGCTAGTGCTGTATAAATGTAGTTTGTATACTTAGTAGTGGTGAGCGTAAATGTAACGATTTCTGTGTAAAGTGTGGCTGTGTCGAACTTAGATGTAGTCATGTTCAATGTGCATGTATACATCTCTAGTTCTACAGCAACCACACCAGAATCAGAGGTATAGTCCTTCATACCGGGTTTTGTGAATGACAGAAAACGTTCATTGGGATGGGATATAGGGTTGTTGCCGTGGTTGGGTTTGTGTTTTCTGATCGTTCCAAGGGATCCTCTGTAGAAACACCTCTAATATTGACCATAAATGTAGGCACAGGCTTTAGTATTTTTAACTCCATCCCTGATCATTTAACACAAATTATCCTCTCATTCCTTCGTCTTGGGGGGGGGGGGGGGGGGGGGGGGGGGGGGGGATATGTCAACTAACCAGACAGAGACTAAATAAGAGCAGATGTTAATTGTATGTGTAGGGGAGAGTCTGCTCAGGGAAGGCCCTTTGATCACTAAGGGCTGCTATGCAGACATCATCCGACCCAGTCTTCATTGACAATATGAGAGGCTTGACCTGACTTCTCTGAACATCAGATGCCAGGTTTTAGAAGCTGTCATTTCCACCTCCCTCTAGGGCCCATAATTCACCTCACTTGTCCGTTCGCCGTTGTTTTCTGAAATCCTCAAAGGCCAGACGGTAAAGGGGTCTGTTTGACAAGGGCAAAAGTGAAAACCTCTTAAACACAGACGGTCTAGTGAAGGCTTAATACCGGAATATAAAACTTCCTTTAGTCCGCGGGATATTTTGACTTCAGTTTGCGCTGGCTGTTTGCGGATCGTGGAATAACAGAATGCAAAGTTTGCTGGGAAGGGCGCTTGAGAAGCTCCTTGTATTTCAGTGCTCCGTTCGTTTCTGTGGGTGTATCTTAATCGTTGTTAGACAGATGTAGATATGTCAGTTAACTTTAGTAGCTGTGTGATTACAGAAAGAGCGTTGAAGTAGAGATAACCAGAAGTTTACAGTATGTGGGTTTATCGTCGGGGTTGTTAGTACTTTTGTCAGTTCACTTTGGTGACTTTGTGCCCACACGGACACACGCGCACACACACATAGAGAGAAGGAGGGAGTAGGAGCTGAAGGCAGAGGTAAACAACGACACAAATGGAGAGGTGATCTGAAGATGTCTCTCAGAATGTATAGACGCCAGAAACAAAGTGTTGGAGATCACAGCAGCCAAATGTGGTTGCTGAGACAGTCATTGATTGATTGAGACTTCTAGAAATATAAAACAAGAGGCCGGTTGATCATTATTCTGCTAGACCACGTCAGAGTGGCGATAAATGCCATGTTTTCGCTGTCTATCGGCTTCTCTATGTTCTTTCCGCCTGTGCCTCTCTTGCTCTATAAGAAGCAATCAGTGGCTATAAATGTATTGATTTTATTAGGAAACTTTAAGTGTATTATGAGTGAAGCAATGACGAGAGGCTAAATGCTTATATGCATATATTCACAGTGTTTTCCTGTAGTGAATTTGGGTAATAAAGACACGCAAATAGGTTACACAATTTATTGCATGGCGTTATTTAGCCGCATCTCCTTATGTATTCTTATAACGAGCAGAGGAATGACTCACAGAAGTATATTTGTGAAATGACGTCAGAGCAGCTTAAGATATACAAGTATGGTAATTTTGGCGATAACATCAGAGTTCTTATCAAAGATTTCATCGAAGGCATTGCTTGAAACATTTGGCAAGCTGTGCGTGTGCGCGCGCGCATATCACGACTACGTTCTCTGTGTTTGCTGTTGTAAATATTTCAATGATACAGGAATTGACTTCGCTGTTGTGTAACCTCTGTAGCGTCCTGTCACGGAATCGTTTCATGTCAGAAAGTAGTAAACTTTGGTATTTGATTTGTTTCTCAGTTGCAAAATTACGTAGTAACAGACAACGAAGTGGAGCATTTCTTCTTCTTCTTCTTTTCTCTCTCTCTCTCTCTCTCTCTCTCTCTCTCTCTCTCTCTCTCTCTCTTCTCTCTCTCTCTCTCTCTCTCTCTCTCTCTCTCTCTCTCTCTCTCAACAAGTATATGAAATTACACTTGATACTAGCACAGTATATAGCGTGTCGGCCTGCCAGCACATCAGACTGATTTAAATCTCCTGTTTAGAATACAGGCTGTAGATTGCCGACACAAATGTATAGATTACCACCTAGGGACAGGGCAGAAAGCCATGAAGCAAGCCCCACCAGAAATCAATGGAAACCTGGAATTCATTCCAGAAATGAAACGTGGACATTCAGTATGGTTGAGGTCGCAAGACAGCGCGATGCATATGTGGATGGCATGGTCACGTGGTTTAATCGTCTAGATGGCATGGTCACGTGGTTTAATCGTCTAGATGGCATGGTCACGTGGTTTAATCGTCTAGATGGCATGGTCACGTGGTTTAATCGTCTAGATGGCATGGTCACGTGGTTTAATCGAGACGGGAACACAGAGCTGATCCAAGACTGGTTATTTTATGAGATTGCTAACCACGACCGCCCAGGCTTAACGACACGGCACATGATGATGTTCGTTGAAGTCGGCCTCGCAGTCTACAACGCCTTGTAAAAGCCTGCACTATAGGCATACGGGGAGGCGATGCCGTGAGAACAGTAGCCCATCACATGCCTTATTATAACGCCATGGCCTGGTCAATATAATGTCCTAACATGTCAGGCCTGCATGGCAGTTTGAGCTGCTATGGCCAAGTAGCTAGCACGCTTGGCCAGCCAGACTGCTGGTATCTATTCGAATCCCCACCCAGGCTGTGATTTTTATTTTGCAATGGCAAACTGGTGAATGTAAACTTGTCAAGAAATCACAAACTGCCACAAATGATGGGATTGACTGCGACATCCTGTAAAGGATAGGCAACTAACTGAACCTTGGACTTCCAGGACTAACATGTCTAACATAAAATATTCGGGGAAGTAGACTCGGCCTGGTGATATCAGCCACAACACCCATCGATACAAATATGGGGCAGCACCATATACCCAGTACCATATACCCAGTACCATATACCCAGTATACCACAATGCTTTGAAAATGATCCCTTTACTTTTTTGTTTATAGTGAAATTTGGGGTTTAGTTACTTTAACTTTTCTTTACTGCAATTGCCACCTATCTTCCATGCGCATGTCTTATTTTTACACGAATATATCTGTCACGGGCAGGACAATCCCCCATATTGCATAATGTATCAGTTCAGGACTTGGCCAACCCGGTGGTTAAACAAAAGGGTGTATGTATTTCTGGTCTCGTCTTTCAACGCCACCAACCGAAACCTACTGCGTAATTTTGACCTTGGAGTAACTATTTGCGTGTACACCGGAAGGCCCCATCACTCGTCTGCTGAGTGTGAATAGATTATTGTTGATTTTGTGGCTGAAGAAACCAGGCCCCGAATAAAATTACATATGATTCGACGTCTCCACGGAGTCCTTTTATTCGGGGCAGGCCGTATTATGCATGAACAGCGAAGAATGGCGGTTGTTTGTTTCTCTACAAAGAGCAACACAGATGAAAGAGAGGTTTGAAAATGATCTGGGATTGTGGCGCAGCGAGACTGGTTTACAGTCACTTGACCTGAACGTTATGTCGCAGTGGTTTGGTCTGGTTTCAAAACATTGTGCACAAATATCAGATCTCTTCTGCGAGATGACTATTGCTGTACACATCAATAGTGTTTTATCTAAACAACACAGAAACGGTGCAGGAGAAGACTGGCTGGGAAATGAAGAACACGATTGGCTCTTTTTATTGAAATATCCCCACCAAAAATATTGACATTTTATAAGATCTGAATGTCGAATAACACTGGCTCTCAAACAGTATCATGTCTGAGAAACTGAAAAAACTTTAGCTGTATTCTACGTGAGCATGGTTACAAAGAACAGCAACGAGAAACTGAAATACTTTAGCTGTATTCAACGTGAGCATGGTTACAACGAACATCAACGAGAAACTGAAATACTTTAGCTGTATTCAACGTGAGCATGGTTACAAAGAACAACAACGAGAAACTGAAATACTTTAGCTGTATTCAACGTGAGCATGGTTACAAAGAACAACAACGAGAAACTGAAATACTTTAGCTGTATTCAACGTGAGCATGGTTACAACGAACATCAACGAGAAACTGAAAAACTTTAGCTGTATTCAACGTGAGCATGGTTACAAAGAACAACAACGAGAAACTGAAATACTTTAGCTGTATTCAACGTGAGCATAGTTACAAAGAACAACAACGAGAAACTGAAATACTTTAGCTGTATTCTACGTGAGCATAGTTACAAAGAACAACAACGAGAAACTGAAATACTTTAGCTGTATTCTACGTGAGCATGGTTACAAAGAACAACAACGAGAAACTGAAATACTTTAGCTGTATTCAACGTGAGCATGGTTACAAAGAACAGCAACGGAAGACTTGGCCTGGAGGAAGCGGCACAAGGGATGTCAGTGAGTGAGGTATTGTCAATCAGAGAGGGATCGTGGTATTGTCAACCAGAGAGGGATCGTGATATTGTCAACCAGAGGGGGATCGTGATATTGTCAATCAGAGAGGGATCGTGATATTGTCAACCAGAGAGGGATCGTGATATTGTCAACCAGAGAGGGATCCTGAATCTTACCGGCGGCTTGTGATGAGGTCGATAGCGATTATATAAAGCACATAATTTAAAACAAGTATGTGTTGGACTGTGTTGGAGCTGGACCCAGTGACGGACTGGCCAGAGTGTCATCTGGCACGGTGGCAAGTGGGCCTCCCATAAACATTAACTGATTAAATGACATAGGATGATTCATCGTTTTTAGCCACTTTCCGTACCTGCCGTTGGATTATAGGTCTACGAAATGTTGTCATTGTGTTATAATATATAACATGTCTGTTACCATATTAACAACTTTTAAGTCATAACTGTGACACACTCCTACTTCCCATTTTCCGCCATTCAATCTTGTTTGGCGCAAACCTACTCTTTGTTTGGTACAGAATTTGTTAAATAGTATATTTTAAAAAATCGCATTGCGCTGGTGTTTATACCAAGGTATGAGAGCCAAGAAATCACAAACAGTCAAGATATGCTGGGCTTGATTGCGACATCCTGTAAAAGATTGTACCTAACTTTTTAAGATGTAACTGTCCTTTTAGTAGCTGTCTCCTAGCAACCAATATTGCTTAGACCAGTCCGTCACTCGCCGGACCTATTACAAGGTGAGTCCGTCCAGTGGCAGATTGTGTAGTGACTTCTGGAGTAGAGGTTAACTGTAAACATACAGAACAAACAGTCGCGGACCAGCAGTTGGAGTTTGCAGTTTATGGTCGCCACGAGTTATGTCAATAAGTCAATAAGGTTCCTGTCGTCTGTCATTCCTCTATAATCTTATTTATTCGTAAATGTAAAGCAGTGTTGTTTTTAAGACTAACAGCAGTAAAGACATGGAAAAATAATATATGGTTATCGTAGCCAGATATCAGACGATCTCAGTAGGATACGATACGGAATTAGAGAAAGGAGGCGGCAAGGGAAAATAGCCAGCGTTATCGGTAATGGCAATATCCTGTTTACTGGCTGCTGAAGTGGAGTGCGAGTCATACTCTTGACGAAACCTTTCGTCTCAAGAGACTTTCGCATTTCGTTATTAGTCATGATTTTTATACTAGTAGGAAGAAAGCTGATCAAATTCAAATAGCATTTAACTCGTCATGCCCCATCTGGTTATTACATTAACCCACTTGGTACAAGTTATTCAATAACATAATTTATTGTAACTTGCTCTGTTGCTAACCTTAACTGGTTTGTCTCCAACTGTTTTTCCCCAAGTCAGGCAGTTTATTATGTATTAAAACTATTATTATTATTATTAGTATTACTACAATCTACATCATGCAACAAAACCGACAACTACCGTTACAGAAGACTATGAGTCTTGTAAACAGATCAGCAATGTATGTTGAAGACACAGATAAGTCATGCTAAACACATCACTAGATTAACAGTTGTAATCAGTGCATGACTGTTCCTTAGGTCCTGACTTACGAATTGCATAGAAATATAGTTTATGGACCGCAAGGACGCTTCACTCCTGCTACAGAAGGAAGGTATCAGGTGTGGTGGATTAGTTGGTAATTTTTTCTGTTAGCAAGACTACTCACTCAAGAGCTCTGTGTTTTTTAAACATAAACGCTACAAAACATAGGTTGCATGATTTATGGCCTGGTATATTTCACTGCATCTCATCAGATAGTTATAAATTATAATACTATAGTGTATAATATAATAATAATAATTATAATGCATAGTTATAATTAATATAATATAGTTTCTACTGTGTAAGCTTTGTATACTGAAACTTTCTAGTAGTTTCTACTGTGTATGAGTTATATATCATTTGAAATGAATACATGAATTGCACTTCAGCTGAAATACTTAAACTTTAAGTACATAGTCACTGATATTGTTCAAGTGTGGAATATTTGTTATCCACATGGTAATTGCAAATTTATAATGAAATCTGTTTGTCTGCACAATCTAATTGTTAATGCCTTAGTATATTTGAGCAGTTGTTTATTGTTCATAAAATACAATTTTCACTTTTTATGTTATATAACTCTACAGTGTGCAACTGATGAGATGCAGTGAAATGTGGCAAGAAATAAATTATGTAACTTATTGTTAGTAGCCTCTATTTTTAAATTGTTTAAGGGAAATACATTGTTTTGAAGTTGTGTTTGTTTATAGGTCTTTATATACTTCCTGAACATGCCGATGTTAATTTCCAATTCATATATTTCTTTCTGTTATGGTTAGTGAAACTGAAATATCGATCCTTCTCTTTTCTCTTCTATTTGAGCCAACATAAGTGATTGAACAGTAGGTTTGAAAACAAAAATAAAATAGAACAATGCTGACTGTATGTAATGTTTCATATGTGTCGTCTAACAGGGTCACACCAGAACTGTGAGCACGACTTTGATGGTAGTGGGGGAGACATTGCTCACTCTTGGAATGCTGGCAACATGCACTTTGATGATGAAGAGAACTTCAAATCTATCCATTCATTCAGCAATGATGGCATTTACTTGTTGCGAGTGGCTGTTCACGAGATTGGTCATGTGCTTGGGCTGACCCATACCAACAAAACATATTCTATCATGTATGCATACCATGCAGCAGAACTGACCCCAGAGTTTGAGCTCAGCTCAGATGATCGTAATGATGTTCAGAATATTTATGGTGAGTTGTGGCAAGCTTTGTTACCATGCATAGACCTTCAGAAGCAGATATACACTGAAATACACACTATAAAATTACAACAAAGTAAAGATCCACTTGGAAATATTAAATGATAAATTAAAAAATTGAAACCTGTTGAACAACAAATTCTTCCTGCTAAGTCTTTTTTGCTTGCTGTTTTTGATTACAAGAACATATATTGTTGTTATAGTTTTAGTTTCCATTATTGCTAAGTAAAGCAGATTCAGGAATTTTAACATATAAGAAAGAACAGTTTAAAATCTCAATCTCAAAACTGCATGTCAGCAGCAATGACAGCTGGCTTTCATTTCTGAGATATGAAACATGCCATTGCAGTAACAGATTAAAAACATTGATTTATGAGCCTCATTAACTGAAACTTTCTAATAGTTTCAAGTATGTGAGAGCTTCGTATTTTGTTAATTTTGTGTAGTCTATATTGGTGTATAAGCTTTGTATACTGAAACGTTCTAATAGTTTCTACTGTGTATGAGCTTTGTATACTGAAACGTTCTAATAGTTTCTACTGTGTATGAGCTTTGTATACTGAAACGTTCTAATAGTTTCTACTGTGTATGAGCTTTGTATACTGAAATTTTCTAATAGTTTCTACTGTGTATGAGCTTTGTATACTGAAACTTTCTAGTAGTTTCTACTGTGTATGAGCTTTGTATACTGAAACGTTCTAATAGTTTCTACTGTGTATGAGCTTTGCATACTGAAATTTTCTAGTAATTTCTACTGTGTATAAGCTTTGTATACTGAAATGTTCTAGTAGTTTCTACTGTGTATGAGCTTTTGTGTACTGACACTTTCTAGTAGTATACTGGTAATCTCTAGTAGATTCTACTGTGTTTTTGTTACTTTTTATTAATTCTGATTAGCTTATGAACAAATGATGTTTTGATGTTGTTGTCAACTCTTGTTGTATAATCTCCAGGTGTCTGTAAAGGATCATTTAACACTGCCTTTGATTGGGTACGCAGGCGCCCAGACAATCAATTCATTTACAATACTTACTTCTTTCGTGGCAATCACTACTGGATGTATGAGAACCATGCCAACAGGACCCGATATGGAGACCCTTTGTATATTGCCAGAGAGTGGGATGGTGTTCCTAACAATGTGGATGGATATGTTCATATGTGGCTTATCAGTGGTGATAAACTCATAGATGATGCTTACTTCTTCAAAGGTATGTATTGTGCTTGCTTGTATTGTTTCTTGTTGTAGCATTTGTCAAAAGAAACAGACATTTGCTTTGCTTTAGTCACTGACTGCATGGTCAAAGCTGTGTCTGAACCTCAGGAAGACTGCCTGTTATAAAGGCTGTGTCTGAACCTCAGGAAGACTGCCTGTTGTACAGTAAAGGCTGTGTGTGAACCCTTAGGGAGACTGATAGTTGTATAGGCTGTGTCTGAACCTCAGGAATTCTGACAGTAAAGGCTGTGTGTGAACCCTCAGGAAGACTGATAGTTGTATAGGCTGTGTGTGAACCCTCAGGGAGACTGATAGTTGTATAGGCTGTGTCTGAACCTCAGGAAGACTGACTGTTGTATAGGCTATGTGTGAACCCTCAGGGAGACTGAGTGTTGTACAGGCTGTGTGTAAACTCTCAGGGAGACTGACTGTTGTATAGGCTGTGTATGAACCCTCAGGAAGACTGACTGTTGTATAGGCTATGTGTGAACCCTCAGAGAGACTGAGTGTTGTATAGGCTGTGTGTAAACTCTCAGGGAGACTGACTGTTTTATAGGCTGTGTGTGAACCCTCAGGGAGACTGATAGTTGTATAGGATGTGTGTGAACCCTCAGGGAGACTGATAGTTGTATAGGCTATGTGTGAACCCTCAGGGAGACTGCGTGTTGTATAGGCTGTGTGTAAACTCTCAGGGAGACTGACTGTTGTATAGGCTGTGTGTGAACCCTCAGGGAGACTGACTGTGGTATAAGTTGTGTGTGAACCCTCAGGAAGTCTGACTGTTGTAAAGACTGTGTATGAACCCTCAGGAAGACTGACTGATGGTAAAGGCTGTGTTTGAACCCTCAGGGAGACTGGTGGTTAAGACTGTGTGTGAACCCTCAGGGAGACTGTTGGTAAAGGCTGAGTGTGAACCCTCATGGAGACTGACGGTAAAGGCTGAGTGTGAACCCTCAGGGAGACTGTTGGTAAAGGCTGAGTGTGAACCCTCATGGAGACTGACGGTAAAGGCTTGTGTGAACCCTCAGGAAGACTGACTGTTGTAAAGGCTGTGTGTGAACCCTCATGGAGACTGTTGGTAAAGGCTGAGTGTGAACCCTTAGGGAGACTGACTGTTGTAAAGGCTGTGTGTGAACCCTCAGGGAGACTGACTGTTGTAAAGGCTGTGTGTGAACCCTCATGGAGACTGATGTTAAAGGCTGAGTGGGAACCCTCATGGAGACTGATGTTAAAGGCTGAGTGTGAACCCTCAGGGAGACTGTTGGTAAAGGCTGAGTGTGAACACTCAGGGAGACTGACTGTTGTAAAGGCTGTGTGTGAACCCTCAGGAAGACTGATGTTAAAGGCTGAGTGTGAACCCTCAGGGAGACTGTTGGTAAAGGCTGAGTGTGAACCCTCAGGGAGACTGACTGTTGTAAAGGCTGTGTGTGAACCCTCAGGAAGACTGATGTTAAAGGCTGTGTGTGAACCCTCATGGAGACTGACGGTATAGGCTGTGTGTGAGCCCTCATGGAGACTAACGGTATAGGCTGTGTGTGAGCCCTCAGGGAGACTGACGGTAAAGGCTGTGTGTGAACCCTCAGGAAGACTGATGTTAAAGGCCGTGTGTGAACCCTCAGGATGCTGCCTTTCAGATTGTCTGTCTCTTCTTACGCACACATGCTCTCACACACACACACCACCACCACCACAGAGAGAGCGAATATGTCAAAAGTGCCAGTTATATTACATCCTATTAACTATGTTATTATGACATACCCAGAGAGTGCTGACTTGCTTCATGTTATCTTCTTGTATGTTTGTAAATTCTTGCCTGATGAAATGCACAAGTTAATGGTTTAGCTGTGCACATTTACCTGAAGTTTGATATCACAGGCATTTGTGTCAGACTGTTTATCATGGTATCTCTTCCAAGACATGATTCATTATCAGAAACACAAACATTTTTCAGGTGAATATTACTACAAATACGACAGTGACAAGGACCGTGTAGTGGAAGGTTGGCCCAAATTGATCAGAGATGGCTTTGGTCCCAGGCCTGGAGAAACAGAAGGCATCCCAGACAACATTGACACTGTCTATTTCGACACAAGGGACAAAAATGTTTACTTTTTTAAAAATGATGATGTAAGTATATGATAATGATAAAGAATGTTGTATTGAACAAATACAACTTTACCTTATCCTTCTTTTGTAATTATTAATTTTTTTAAAGATGTAGCTGTGTTTATTCAGCTGATGAATATACTTGTTTAATCAGCTCTACATAATCTTTCGAGGCAACAGTAAAGCCGTGGCGGGCCCACCTGTCTACCAGCATGGCCTAGTGGTCATGTATTTGAATCTCCATTGAGGCAGGGATGTTTAAACACTGACCTGGTGGTCATGTATTTGAATCTCCATCGAGGCAGGGATGTTTAAACACTGATCTCGGCTGCCTGGTCAAGCTGGCCTAAAGTGGGTACCAAGAAATATTCTGGGAAGTAAAGATGGCAGGCAGGATATTTATCACATGACGCACTGAGTTCTGATTGGTCAAAACAAATATGAAGCTTACACCATTTACCCAATATGTCTCAAGATACAGAAAAGGGTCCTTGACTTTTGTTTGACTTGACATAATTGCGTATGCCTTACTAGACTTACTAGTGTTTTGATAAACTATTTGTGCTGCACATTCCTGCCCTCTGTCATGTATGGTTTGACAAACTACTTGTAGCACACAATCTTGCCATGTGTCAATTGTGAACAATTGTCTAGTTACACAAATTGCCTGCCTCATTACCTAAAGCTGTGTTCCTTACAACTGTTAATTTGGGACAGTTAACAGCTATTGAAAAGTGTACATTGAGGTAGGCTGGGACACTATGAGACTGCCAGTCTGTTGCTGGAAATACTGGAGTGTACGCAGCAGGGGTCAAGTCAAATAGAATGTATTAGAACTGTGTCACACATGTGTACGCAGCAGGGGTCAAGTCAAATAGAATGTATTAGAACTGTGTCACACATGTGTACACAGCAGGGGTCAAGTCAAATAGAATGTATTAGAACTGTGTCACACATATGTACACAGCAAGAGTCAAGTCAAATAGAATGTATCAGAACTGTGTCACACATGAAAAACAGAGTTGACTGCTTCCAAGGACATGCTTGAGGACATTGAGCTGAAGAGAATTACTGAGGATAGAGGACAGTGGAGTGACATGATCTGATAACTTCAGCACCATTTGTAGGATTGAGTAATCTGATGGTGATTATGATGACCCTAGGTTTTCTGCCTAGGTCTTCAGGAAAGCTAGAGGTAGTTAATGGCAGTGGAAGAACATCATGGACAGACAGAACAATGTATGAGGCAGTCCTTCAAGAAATAATTAAATTTATTAGAGGAATTGGACGTTGACAGTTAATATGTTTTGAACAAATTGTGAGGAGAAATAAACTTTAAAATTTTGTGATAATTTGCATGCATAATCGGGACAATACAGAGATCTGATTCAGAACATTGCTGATTGTGTGAGATAGCGACCCATAATTGTCCACGATTATCAACAAGGAACATGATGATGATCAGTTGTTTCTTGTTTTCAAGACACTGCAATATGCACACACATTTACTTGGGCTGGAACTTCTGTAGCATAATTGTCATCTTACAATCATCATACTGGTCAAATAGGTCAACTTTCTGTTGGAATTGTTCTTGGATGATCATTTGTATTTTGCATTGTGTTATGATATTGATGGTTTGATTACATATTGTTGTCTGTTCAAGTCTTGAGATGCTAAGGTGTTTGAGTTTCTTACTATTAAATGGTTAGAATAAAACTGTGTTGTGACCGCTGTATCGTTTCATGCTCATCTTCTCTATTTGTAACTTCTTTCCTTTGTCATTATTTCTTTGTTACAATATGCCATCTAGCAGTTGTTGTCATGTTATCTTTTTCGTGTACAAGTACATACATTGTTATGAATGGGTTTTATTCTGATAACATTGATGTATGGGTTCGACTAGCAGAAATAATCATGTACAGACAATGTGTGATTGTGCAAATAGTTCAAACATGAAAGGTCACAGTTTTGAACATGACATTTCTTAAGTCCTCCATATGCTTCTAAGTTGGGGTAGCAAGTCAAATGTCAAGATGTATCATTTGCTCTGCATTAAATTTTGCGTATAAAGAAAATAATATACAGGAATTATAATCAAAGTTCTAACCACAGCTCATGTCCGTATGTTTCAGTTTATCACTAAATTATGTATCCCTTCATTTATATTTTGTTGATGAAGTGTTAGTAATAGCATGATTATTGTGTCCTCAGGTGTATGTCTACAGTCCTGCTGGTGAAGACAGTACAAAGGGCTGCTGTGTTAGAAAGCGCAAGATTGTTGAAGAGTTTCCACCGGCTGAAGGACATGTACCACTCCCCAGCAACCTGGACGCGGTTTATTTCTCTTACAAGGACAAAACCGTGTATTTCTTCAAGGGAGATAACCTGTGGAGAAATAAACTGTTTGATCCCAGACAAAGGAGGATACATAACAGTGTGGAGTTTCTAGGGCCTTGGTACCATAAATGGATGGACATCTGTGATGTTGTGGCCATGAACTAGGACTAATGCTTTATCTGACGCCTTGCTTAGATCCATAACTGAAGTTGGGCAATAACAGCCAGGGGACTGCTAGCACTACCATAATGCTGCTTTGTTATGACCAGTTACCTAGTGTTTGTTTGCAGACAATATTATTGACATACACAGCACATTGAAGACTTCATGGCAGTTAGCTGGTAACACCCTAATATGAATAACATAACTGTGCAGACAGGCATCCATTGCTGCGTGTCCCAGAATTATGTACTGCCACACCAGTTTTAAGAAGTACTGAAACCTTCATGCCTGTACAATGGTGGTCACTGCATATGTTGATACCATAATCAGTGTTTATTAAAGACAAGACATCACGCATCACACCCTGAAGGGAGAAGAAATTGTTTGCAACTGTGTATAATCATCAGCCATAATACTGACATATACATGATTCTGTTGTACATCATGTGGCGGCAGCTGTGGCAGGACTCACTGAGACAAGAGAGAAATCCTTCTCTATACTATCAACATGAACAGCATAGCCAGAACAGATGGTCAACTGCTTCTAGCTCTCACTTGCATCAGTTCTGTTCATGTTTGCCTCAGCTGCACACAATGCTGCCCCTAAACTTAGTGCCCAGAGCAGTGTCTGCCTGCCACAGCTGCCCAGTGTGTTGCGCACATGCCTGGATGTGGCAAGCACAAATGATATGAACTGTGATTATTGATGTGTTTTAAAATATTTTTGACTTATTTACAAGCCAGAATATAACTCATGTTTGAGCCCTCTCAGTACCACAGACTTTACTTCCATATCCCATCTGTTTATTTTATTAAACACATTGATGATGTATTTTGTGGTTTTCTTCATGTTGCAGACCAATATAGCTCTCAACTGTTGTGTTGTGTGAATGGGAAGGGGAAGGAGAGGCCGTGTTGCTTATTCAGTGAGAAATGTTCACACAATTTTGTTTGTGAGCAAGGCAAACAGTTCATTATAAAAATGAACAGAACATTTATTTCTCTGTATTGCACTTCCTGCTTAGCTCTTTCTTTCTCCAGAAATACAAATCATTGAATGGTCATGATTGTTTTCTGTAAAATGTAGAAAGAATTGTGTCAAAAAGCAGATGAACACATGTACACACGTTTTTTTAAATAAAATGCAAACCTGAGAGAAATCAATTGCCTACTACTGTGTTGAGTGTAAGTCATGAGAAACATGTATTTACTTGTACAGTATGCAATTGTTGTTATTATTTGTCTAATAATATAATTGTTATTTGCATGCCTGTGGATAGTTACTGCTATGCCAAGGTCATGTTTTAACATGTTATTTATATCTGATGTTGTTGTGGCTTAACTTGTATTATGGTTTAAACTATTTGTTATCAAATGAAATGAGCTGCATTTATTTGTGTATTGAAATTGACTGTAAAAATCCTGGCATATTTTAACAAACATTCCCACATTGTCTCATTTTGTACACTTTGTTTAGTGGTTATACATGGCAACTGCATTCTTATCTCAGACGTTGAATGGCTCTAATGTATGGCTATATTTGTTCAAGCTATCATTCACTAATAATTGTTTCAGAAAACAAAGAAGTTTCCATGCTGTACAGCTAAGACTTCAATCAATGAATGACAGTCATGTGAAAAATACAAGAATGAGCATTTTTGTTTCAGAAGGCTTTTTGCTGTACATGACAACTGTTAAATAACAATTGTATTATTGATTTAGAATAAGATTTTGTTTACAGGTTAATTTTTTTCCCCAAAAAGTTTATTTTGTCCTGCAGCTCATTGATAAACATAGAACTGAATAATGTTATTCATGGAGACATTTGAACTCTTGCTGGGGGTTGTTGTCTTGTGCTGGGATGTTTCTTTTCTGTTGACAAGTTCTGTTTATTGCTCTGCATCATATAAAACAGCAAGACCGCTATGATGGCAAGGTAGCTGGTGTGCCTGCATGGTCCAGGCTATGTGTCCAGCAATGACAGGACAAGACATTTGTCTGCCTTCAGTCTCCAGCAATAACAGAACAAGACATGTGTCTGCTTTCAGTCTGCAGCAATGACATGACAAAACATTTGTCTGCCTTCAGTCCCCAGCAATGACAGGATAAAACATTTGTCTGCCTTCAGTCCCCAGCAATGACAGGACAAGACATTTGTCTGCCATCAGTCCCCAGCAATGACAGGACAAGACATTTGTCTGCCTTCAGTCCCCAGCAATGACAGGACAAAACATTTGTCTGCCTTCAGTCCCCAGCAATGACAGGACAAGACATTTGTCTGCCATCAGTCCCCATAATTGGCAGAATGATGTCTTCCCACCCTGTATATATCTGTGGGCTTGAGCCAGCTTAAACAAATTGGTACTGGGTAATTTTCAGAATTTTCTGTCATGGAAAAGCAGTGAGGAAGGAACCCTGCCTACCTACCTCATTATGTTGTGACCAAGAGAATGTGAAGGCCAAATACTTCACATCAGTATCCACATAGTACTATACTATATATGGAGTAAGACTGGAATATGTTTAAGGAAGATTTGTAGATTATACAGATGCATACAAGACAAGAAAATATGAGTGAATTTGTATAGAGTTATGTGATGGGTGACCTGCAGCAGACTCCACTTTCTCCACTTTCCTGCGGCTGTCCCAGATTCTTGTATACAGGAGAAGAAGAAACCTGTCTGTCTGTTCAGCCTTTGTGCAATTGTCATCTTTAATGTTACATTTTGTAATGCCACAGACTTGATACCTCAGAATTTGAAACCCCAGTTGAATGCTTATACCATGCACTGTACAGTATTTTCTGTCATGCATTGTAATGGTTGCTTGAATGACCTCATGTATGATACATTGCCATCTGTTGCTGTAATTACTGTACAGACTGGTTTTCTGTTATTTATTATGGTATATCAGTAAATACAACTGTAAAAGATATGTTTCATGTACATAGTGCAATATACGTTTTGGGAAAGGGATGGTGATGGCGAAAGGATAAAACTATTACCTTTCATGTTTGAATTATTGCTTGTTTGCAGACTTTTATATTTGCATAATGCTCTTATTTATTAGGTCAATTAGCCATAATTGTAGGCTTTGATTTATGCTCGTGAAATACTTGCAATAAAATGAAAACATGTTCATTATAGTCACATCCTTTTCTGTTTAGTAAATACACATTTCCTACACAACTAAAGACACAATGAAGGCTCACATCTTTATTTGAATACAAGACACAGACAGTTGTCCTTGTTCATGGTGAGAGATGATTATCTGACTAGTTCAATGTCTTGAGGTATATCGAGGGTTGTGTGCTAGCTCACATTTATGTAGACTCATCGACACTCAGTGGGTTGTGTGCTAGCCTCACATTTATGTAGACTCATCCACACTCAGTGGGTGATGTGGCCAGTATCTCCCTGGCCATCTTTAACTTCTCCAAAAGTTGCCTGGTAGCCATTTTAGGCTGGGTTGACCTAGCAACCATGTTAATTTGTGTAAAAATCCCTGCCTTGATGAACACACAACCCTGAGGCCAGCAGACCAGCTGGCCAGAGACTGCATTGCTGTAGCTCCCTATCTCACTATAGAGTGCAGGTTATTAGTATTAGTTACGACCACAAAATTGTCTAACATGTGAAGTTAAATTACGGATAAAGCACAATATGTGAAGTTAAGTTACGTGTAGAGCACAATAAATGATAGCAACTTTCACATTAACATCTTACATGTCAACAAATATGTTGCTCACACAATTCACATGCATGGAACTCCCAGCTCTCTCTGACTGCCGATCCTTCATATTATGTTGCTGAGAGAAGTTGTTTGAATTGTCAAACATAGCCCACAAATCAAAAAGCAGCTTCTGCATTTGAATGTTAAATAATGGAGTTGGCAGCAACCTGGGCATGTCATGAGCAAAGTGTATCACAACTAGCTTGTCCTGCGTTTGAAATCACAGAAGAAACAGTTTATCTGGGCAGAATTTTAGTAATAGAGTCGTTAATGCAAATGAATAAGTGTTCTAACAATGATGGGACAAATGTTTTCATTGAGGATACTGTCAAGTAGCATCTGTAAGCAGTAATAACTATTTACTGCATATATCTAAAAGAAATAGAATTATGTAATTGTCATTAACTTGTGCATTCCGAGTGGGACATAGGGCTGCAACGTTTGGTTTATCATGAGGTTCTGTTTTGAGTTGACTTCATCAGCTATACTTTATTGAAACCTCCTTCAATGTGTTTCTGTTTTCTCTTCAAAATTTTATTGGTATCCCTATCTTTCTCTTTGCCTCAGGATTCCAGTTCATGGAAACAGAAACAAATGTAGATATATATGTGTCCTATATTTCCGGCTGAAAATATTGAGTTCAACAATGAATATTATACTGTGCTTCAATTTTTAAACATTTGACCATTAAATATTGACACAAGACATCTGTATTGGGACCTGTAGTGGCTGGCATGCTGGCCTGCAAGCCTGATGGTTGGGGTTTGAATATTGACACAAGATATTTGTACTGGGGCCTGTAGTGGCTGACATGCTTGCTTGGTTAACAAGTTCATATTGTACTCCAGGAGTTTTATGCCTGGTTATATCGTGCACTAGTGGCAGTGACGGTCTTCACTTGCTTCATTGAGACAGATACAGTTTAGTGCAAGCTAGTCACAATATACAGCAGAGTATGTACATTTTTCATTTCTTCATGATAAAGGTCTTTTTGTAGCTTGTTTAATGATTACCAAAAAAAAACACATCACTTCTGTCATGCTGCCTGTTTTCTCTTCATCAGTAAACATCTAATGCAGTCATTTGTTTACCATCTGTTATAATAAATCCACATAAACAAAGTGTCCTTCTTGAACCATTTGTCTAGCTATTTATGTTTGACCCCATGTTTCTATAATCTCATTAACTCCATCAGTCCATAATTTCTTTGGCATTCCCTTTGCTCTGAACTAGCATATTATAACTTGAACACCTTGTCTATTGGTAGGTTATAACAAGTTAGGGAAAGGCCCATTTTTCTTATTTATTTCATTGTCTTACATCTACCATGTATCATTTGAGAAGATCAGTTGTGTTTTTTACATATTCCTCACATTTGATTGTTTCTTGTTGAAGTGCTTACATACATTTTATTTCTGTCCATCGTGAATGCCATAAATGATATTGTTATAATTTTGTTTCATATTTAGAACATGATTAAATTCTATTTTTACTGGAAATACAAGTTGACAAAACAAATCAATTGATGTTTTCATGTTTGAAATGATAAAAGGACCATTATTGTTGACCCCACAGAATATCAAAGTCCTCTCTCATCATAACAGTATGTTGGTAAATGTTACTATTTTTATACTTTTATGTTATTCTGCTATGTACATTTGACCTAGCGATATTTATTGCAAGTGGCATATCTTACTTTCATATTAGCAATCATAAGTATACAATAACCATTCCCCCTTGTCACTCCCTCTCTCACTCTCTCCTGGAGTTCATCCATGAATATTTTTATTGCTCTTCAGTTATTTGAATTAGTGAAGAGGCAGGGCAAATTCAATAAACTTATTTTCCCCCTTCACATTCAGTGTGTACCTCAAAAACTTTCATGTCTTCAGAGAATTGTGCAGAACTGTATTTTGTCTTCTTCCTGCATTGGTACAACCATTTTCTGTCTGTGTGATCTAGTATAGACTTTCAATACCAGCCGTTTCAGAAGTAATCATACAGTAGTTTGTAAACTGCATTCCTTGTCTAGATGGTTGTAATGCAAAACTGTGGACACAAACATTGTTTATTGAAAAAACTTTTTAAAAGTAAACAGTAAACTTCTAGCAGTGTTGTATCATAACATAGAACATAATTACTTATATAATAATAAAATTTAAAAATAATAATAATAAATACTACATTCAACAAATCAAATAAGAAAGTTATCATCATATTTATTTAATATTTTTCTTTTAGCGTGTTATGTTTTTTTTTTTTTCTAACTATCTCAATATCCTTGATTGCCTTTTAATTGCATGCCAAAGTTGGCACAAGCCTAGTCTGTTCTGTTTGAGAGCAAGTAAATTACCCCATTATAACATTACATTCAGCCAACACAATATGTCATTTTTTGCACTCTGAGATCTGTTCCTCACCTGTCTGAAGGTACTGCTATGCACCATCATAAAGGAAAATAAAGGTAGAATAAATGCCATGGCAGATACTGTTGAAGAAGGTCTTCACAAAAAGAAGCTTACCATACAATTAGGTGAGATGGTCAAATTCCCAGGGAGATCAATGGCATTCAATTACTGATGTTGGGTCGACCCTAGAGCTGTAGCGATAATAGGAGAAAAGTCAAGTGTTCCTTTACTAGGGTTGGGGCTTGTAGTATTGGGCTGTTATTGCTGGAACATCTCACTTGTGTAAATATAATCATGTGTTGACCACTACTCAGTTTCTTGTTCATTGTTTCCATATTGCAATGGCATTCAGGCTCACTGACCTTTGCTTCTAGTCGCATAGCTTACCACTTGTGCTGCCAGTCATCTGTGCTTCATGAGCCAGTCATTTACACAAAGTCATCTGTGAACAAGATCTGAATCATCACATTGTTTATGAATCCTGTCACGCTACCAGTCTAGCAGGTTTACATGTCTCCACCACACTTTACCATTATAGAGATCTTCTGTTCTCCCCCCACATACCATGAAACCATTTGGGATGCAGAGTTATACTATACGATAATTAAATTATTACTGTACATAGTACAGAAATGAAGTTACAGTTACGTACAGCTCAAATATGTTCACATTTCTCATTGATTCAACAGTATAATGTTCCAGAGACTGAATGACATAAAATTTGGATGTATTTAGTTGTAAGTTACTGCCATAGAGTCATCATGTCAGTCATCTATTCCATGTCCATTGCTCATTTTGTGTGCATGTTTTCCATTAAAAAGATTCAGTATTATTCGAAGGATGATGTCTTTTTTAAAATTTAAGTTCGCTAGTTTGTCATCAACGGGAACTTAAATTTGTATATCTATTTTACTTCCTGACAATTTCACATGAGATTGCTCCGTGGTGATGGGGTTACGGACCCAGTTAATAATCCTGCATACCCGCGTTCGAAACACACCTGTTGGCGATTTGGCAGCAGACCACCTTACATTGGTTTTTTATGAAATGATATGGGTGCCGGTCGTTCAGAAAACAATGGCAAACTACTGAACGTAAACTTGACCAGGAATCATGAACAGCCAAAAAATGCTGGGGTTGACTGTTACGTCCTGTGAAGGATATGCAACAACTTTTTAGTCTACATCTTAAATCTGTATATCTATTTTACTTCCTGTCAATTTCACATCGCTGCACCATAAAACAAATTGAAGACCTCAAGTGAAATATCCTGTTTGTGACGCATGCTAAAATAGATGCATAGACAACCTTGGTCGCAGAAGAAGAAGAATAAACCTTGGGTTAATTACCTGTTGTTGGTGTTGCTTGTGAAGCATCTGGAAAACTGTTTCAGCTCTTAAATCAGATGCATTGCTACTCAGGCCACGTGAGTCCCAACAAGGACTCGCATCAGTTGGAGTGAGGCTGTTGCCGTGACTCTCCATCCCACCTAGTGCCACCTCTACGGGGACCATTGCAGGACTAGCAGTAACTTGTGAAGAACGTCATTCCTTTTGTTGTGTCTCCACCTTGAAATGATGCAAGGGTTTGTATGTTATGATTCCAGCAGCTATATCGACAGTAGCGAACATGTCCAGGGATAGAGACCTGACAGGTGAGACAAACTTGCTCCCCGAGAAGGTTAACCCGGTCAACAAATGCCCGCAGAAGTCGGATGTGTCGGCCTAATGGCGCAAGAACGCAGCTTTGCTGTAAACAGGCACAACACAATCACGTCCGAAATAATAATAAAAAAACTCCGGATGAACGAAGAAGAAAACAAACCTGCTGCCTTTTAGGTAGCCTGGGGACAGAAGGCTAGGGAAAGCCTGCATTGAGGCATATTAGAGATGTAACCATGTGGACAATTAGCAGACAAGCTGAAAAACATCTAATGGATGTGGAAATGTGGTTTCTGAGAAAAATGTAAAGAATACCAGGGACAGGCAGAAAAAACAATGACCAAGCCCTACAAGAAGCAAATGAACACCGCTAAATGATTATAGAAATTAGACGTAGACAGTGAAAGTTTTTTTGTTTTGTTTTTTGTGTGTTTGTTTTGGACACGTTATAAGAAGAAATAAATACGAGAACTGGGTGACAACGAGCATGACTGAGAGGGAAAGAACAAGGGAAGGCAGAGAAGTAAATATTTGGATGGCGTGGCCACGTGATATGGTCGAGTCAAGAACACAGAGCCGATCCACGACTCTGGTGATAGTGTGAGATGACGAAACATGACTGCCCAGGCTGATTGATTGATTTAGGAACCGACATCACAGCATTCGGGACATTTCCATAAGCGCTCCGTCCCCATCCTCAGCAGCCACCGAAGAGTTGCAACACTAATAGTTCCAGTAGCAATCTGATTATATGTCCGTCCCGCCTTTCCGTCGAGCGTCGGCCAGATCCCCTCGTCACACCTCGCTGCCTCATTCCTACCAGACCATGGCGATCCACCTGCTCCTCCGAGGTGCACACGCACTCCCACAAGGCCGCAACCACGTCTGTCCTGTCATGCACCAGTACTCCACCAAGTTTTGCAGAGCCAGCCAATCTGTCCGCCCGTTCATTCCCCAGCACACCGGCACGCCCAGGAGAAAATATCCAGGTGATGCTTGCTACCCGTGACCTCCGAAGCGAAGCAAGCCACTCTGCACGAAGCTTGCCTGTTCTCACCCTCCTCAGCATGCTTTCCGGGTCAGTTACAATCACAATGCCCAGGCTGATCGGCATGGCAGATGATGATGATGATGTGAACCATGTCATGATTTAACACAGCACGTACAGACAGACTCTGATAAGCTATAGGTGGAAGTGCTGCCTCCACGGGCATTTAGGTATTTCTGTTCTTCTTCTTCTGCGTTCATCCGGAGTTTTTTTCCGGATGTGATTGCGTTGTGCCTGTTTACAGCAGAGCTGCGTTCTTGCGCCGTTAGGCCGACACATCCCACTTCTGCGGGCATTTGTTGACCGGGTTAACCTTCCCGGGGGTTTCTTAGGACGTTTGACTTTCACTGTTGTGGTGTTATCTCCCATCCTAGCTGGCCCATATAGAACAGCCAAAGACATCCTGGTCAGCCCTCAGGGGAAGGCAGGGGCAGACCATGGGCATTCCCCGCCATCCAAGGAGGCTTCCATACTTGCAGAGCCAACACACAGCGCTCTGGTACTGGGCTCATCCTGCACATGGCTGCTTAGCCTCACTTCCGTATATTGGGCCTTTCGTTCACCATAGGCTGTTCTTCCGGAAACCAGAAGAATGCAGTGTGCAGATGACATCCACACAGTGAGCTTTCGATTTGGACTTTCCGCGCAATGGATTTGCTATCCGAGCAATATTCCATTTCGTGCCACTAGGACACTTTTTCCACCTTTTTTGAAGCCCACACAGTGAGCTTTTGATTCGGACTTTCCACATAATGGATTTGCTATCCAAGCAATATTCCATTTCGTGCCACTAGGACACTTTTCCCACCTTTTTTGAAGCTCACACAGTGAGCTTTTGATTCGGACTTTCCACGTAATGGATCTGCTATCCAAGCAATATTCCATTTCATGACTCTGGGAGGCTTTTGTAACCGACATACCTTGTGGTATGAAGTGTGGCAGTCTGAATACTTCTTCATACACCTTTAAATGTCAACCTGTATGTAGTTAAAGTAAGCTACGGTCAACTTGAGCTTGTTGATATCTCCATAGAGCTTGTCCTCAAATGAAGCAGGTGTGGGCCAAAATATCTTTCTCTGTTCTGCATATATTGGGCAATCCTGAAGCAAATGTTTTGCTGTCATTTTTCCAGTTCGACAATTACATTCATCGGTATCTCCTATCTTTAGTTTATTGAACAAGTGGTATTTCAGCCTGTTATGTCCTGTGCGGAGTCTGAAGATTGCTACTTGTTCTCTTCGGTCGAGTTTGTAATATGCATCATCCTTCTGGTGGCCTGGATGCTCTGATTCCCATTTGGTTCTATAGGTGCTTTTTATCAACCTCTTTGCCTCATTATAGGTTATGTCTATGTCAGGCTGTGGTAGTCGTCCGCCCTCTTTTGCCAGTCTGTCAGCCTCTTCATTTCCAGGTATACTGCAATGTGATGGGATCCACTGTATTACAACATTTTTGGATTTCTGGCATAGACCATGGAGTGCTGCTCTTAGGTCAGCTATTTCTGTGCTGTTATTGCTCTTCAGTATTGAGACAGCTGACTTTGCATCTGTGAAGATAGCTATTTGCTTCTCTTTATTTTCCTCCATCAAGAGCATTTCTGCTGCAGTTTTCAGAGCCTCTACCTCCGCTTTGAAGTTACTTGAAAACTTTCCAGTTGCCACTGAATGTGTTTTTTTCACTCCATTTTTTAAATTTAGGAGAATTCCTCCTCCTCCATTCTCTATTGAATTTTTGGCTGATCCATCTGTATATGCATGGGTCCAATTGCTGCTTGGGTAATGTTCTTTTATGTAGTTTAGGGTTATTTCTCTTCTTTCGGTTTCATGCTGAGTGTTCTTTTTCTCAATACCAGGAATGTTTTCTATCATCTCAGGCAGTTGCTGCTGTCTCCAAGCTGGGAACTTGTCTGCATTGTAAATGGGTTTGACTGTTGATATGTTAAGTATGGGATCTGCCCTAATCTTTCGTTTTGCAGTTTCTACAAAGTTGCTACGCTTCACTCTTCCCTTTCCAAAACCACTAAACCTTTTGTACATAGGGTGGTCTGTCAATCTTCTAAATTTGTCTGCTTGTTGCTGGGCTCTGCTATCTCTTCTATCCTGCATTGGTTGTAAACAAGTGATCTTTTCAAGTTCATTAATAGGCGTTGTCTTCAGGCTTCCAGTTATAATTCGCATTCCTTGATTTTTGACTCTACTTATTTTGTTAAAGTTTGACTTAGCTGCTGTTGCCCAAGCTGCAATGCCATATTCCAGTACTGGCCTCACCCGTCCAGTATATAACTTCTTGAGAACTTTCTCATCTGCTCCCCACGTTGTACCAGCAAGCTTTTTCATGATTGCCATTCTTTGCCATGCTCTTGTTCGATTTTTCTCAACCTGTGTTTTTCATGTCAGGCGACGATCAAAGGTGACTCCGAGATAGTTTGGATTTTCTTCATGGCGCAATATTTTTCCATTCAATACCAGCTTAGGTTGCTGAGTTTTATTTGAGAGGGAGAACACTGTGCATGTTGTTTTCTCCTCACTTATCTTCACTAGCCATGATTTTGACCAGTCCTCTAGTGCTAATAAGGCTTGCTGTATTCTGCTGTTAGCTGTACTAATATATTCTTCAGATGTCCATATGGCTAGGTCATCTGCAAAGGATGATGTGTGTACTCTGGCTGGAAAATTTTCTGTGATGTCGTTTATATATGCTAGGAATAATGTTGGTGAAAGAACTCCTCCTTGGGGGACACCTTGCTCCAACAGCATCATTTTGCTGGTTTGTCCTTGTACTTTTGTCCTGGCAGTTCTGTTCTCAAGGTAGTGGCTGATCCATTTGTACATTTTCCCACAAACATGCATTTTTTGCAGTTTTACTTTCAGTCCTTCCTTCCATACTTTATCAAATGCTTTTTCTAAATCTATCCAGACCGCTAGTGTGTGCTTTTTCTCTTGGAAGGCATCCTCTATTTCCTGAGCTATATAGGTTATTTGATCTTCAGTGGATCTGTACTTTCTGAATCCTGCTTGGTGTGGTGTTAAGAGTTTGTTTTCTTCCAGATGCCATGTTAGCCTGCCATTGATAATGCGTTCCATTAATTTTCCTACACAGCTAAGTAGACTGATAGGTCGATAGCCATTTGGTTCTTCCAGGTCTTTTCCTTTCTTTGGGACTGGTATTAGTATAGCTTCCTTCCATGCCTGTGGGACTATTCCCCTCTTCCAGCTGTAATTTAGGACTGCTAGTAGTTTCTTTTTTGCCTTAGTGCCTAGTCCTATTAGCATTTCATTTGTGATTCCATCCTTTCCTGGTGATTTCTTCTTTTTTAGGGTATTCATTGCCTGTTCCATTTCTTCCATTGTTAGATTTGCCACCATATATTCTGCTGCTGTCTCTGCATTACTATGATGTATCTGTTTATCTTTGATTGCTTTCTTCTGTTCGGTTGTAATATCAATGTGGTTTGCACTGGCATAGTGTTCCATTAGTGCATTTGCAGCATTTTTTCCTGTAAGCAAGACATTTCCTTGTTTAATTGTTATTTGTTTGTTTCTAGGTCCTTCATTGTTCATGGCTTTCACTAGTTTCCATAGTTTGTTTCCATCCCTGTCAAAATTTAGGTTTTCTCTTTTTTCCCTCCAATAATCTCTTGTTGTTTTATTTACTGTTCTTTTATATTTTGCTGAGATGGCTTTGAGAGAGATGTTCGCTTCAGTTGTTTGTTCTCTCTCTCTCTGCGGTCTTCCTGGCATCTTCAACTTTGTCCTCCAAAATTTGTAGTTCTTCAGTCCAGTATGGTTTGTAATTTTTCCTCGCTCCTCTTGGAATAGACTCAGTGGCTGCCTGTATTATTGCTCTGTTTAGACTTTCCACCATTTGCTTCATGTTGCCATATCGTGTATTTATGTTTTCACAATATTTGTCTGTTAGTATGGCAAATCTGTCCCAATCTGCTCGTTTGTAATTCCAGCGGGGCAAAGGCTTTTGCTCCTGTGGAACATACTCCATATTCATTACAAGCTTGATTGGTCTGTGGTCACTACCTGCTAATTGGTCAAGCACATGGCGATCGATTTTGTGGAGGATGTCTCCTGTGCAGAAAGCTAAGTCTGGAGTAGAAGTGGTAATCCATCTTCTGGAGTAGAAGCTCGGTGTGTCATCCGCTTTGTTGAGTAGATGGAGATTTGAGTCTATTTCCCAGTCCTCCACTTCATCTCCTCTTTTGTCAGTATCTGGGTATCCCCATCTTTCTGAACGGCTATTAAAGTCTCCGACAATAATGCAATTTGTGTCAGTTATTTTCATGTTTGAGAGTGTAAGATCCTTATCTGCTGGGCTATACAGATTGTAAATTCTTATTTTCACGTCCTTTATCATTATATCAACACCTATAATTTCTGTTTGGTTGTCAGAGATCACAGATACTTCGCTGCAAGGTATTGTATTTCGTGTAAGTATTAGAACTCCTCCTTTATGTCCTTCGCGGTCGAAACGTGTGGCCTGATATCCCCTGACTGAAAATTTGTGCTTGGCGTTGAGGTGTGTCTCTTGAATGCATGCCACATCTATTCTATCTTTATGAAGACGCTGTGTCAGGGAGAATTTCTTGTTATAAACTCCTTCGGCATTCCACTGTAGTATGTTGAGTGTCCGGGGTGTTTGGTCAATAGCTCTTAACCTACTCCTCTGTGCCTTGACTCCACAGCACAGGGGAAGGTGACCACCAGTAGTCATGGGTGGACCCCCTCGAGGCAGGGGGCCCGGCACTATCACCGCCTGATGGGACTTCACGGGATTAGCACCATAACGATTAATTTTCATCTGTGGCATCATGAAATGATAAATTTACGATGCACTTCTTTGTCAAGCCTGTGGCTCAGTACATCCGATTTCGACAAGCATTTTTCGGGATGCTTTCCCTAGCCTTTGACTGTCCCCAGTCTACCTACAAGGCAGCGGGTTTGTACGTCACTTCGTCTGGTCCCTCTCCCTTGACCTGTCCGACATGGGTGACCCTACCAGTAGCTGTGCTACCGTCGGCATAGCTCTTGGGGTCATTGGAACGCGCAAGCCCCTCTACCTCGTCAAGGTGGACGCACGGCAGAGGGGGGTATTTCTGTTCAAATGCCAACAGCCCAATGTCCAGAAAGGAGATTGTAACACTTTATAACGAAACTTATCAACATTTTCATCATGTGCCACGTCGATGAGAGAAGTGTTCACCATCTCTCATGGCCACCAATCTTTGACCAGGTCTGTTTTCTTATCCCGATTATGTTTTGTGTTCAAGCCATCTGGGAATTTATAACTTTACCCTCCCTGTGCTCTTTTATTATCAGATTTGCCAGCTGTCGTTCAGTCATTAAGTTTATTTCTCCACTTAATGTGCCAAACAGATCTCATTGTGTACGTTAATTTTTGTAATCAGATAAATTACTGAAAATATTACGCGCGCGCGCGCGCGTGTGTGTGTGTGTGTGTGTGTGTGTGTGTGTGTGTGTGTGTGTGTGTGTGTGTAAATGTCAGTAGAATGAGCATCATTGAATAAGATGAATTTATGCAACTTAACTGAATGGAAACACGGGCAATAACAAGCCAACCGACATGTCAAAGTATACTAGTTATGAATGACGATCACTGGATGGAACTGGCAATACACTCAGAGGTTGCACAGTTTGGTAGGACTGACAATAATACGTGTACAACATGCAGCATGACTGGCAATATCTTGGATACAACATGCCGCGTGACTGGCAATATCTTGGATACAACATGCAGCGTGACTGGCAATATCTTGGATACAACATGCAACGTGGACTGGCAATATCTTGGATACAACATGCAGCGTGGACTGGCAATATCTTGGATACAACATGCAGCGTCACTGACAATATCTTGGATACCTACATGCAACATGGCTGGCAATATCTTGGATACAACATGCAACATGGCTGGCAATATCTTGGATACAACATGCAACATGGCTGGCAATATCTTGGATACCTACATGCAACATGGCTGGCAATATCTTGGATACAACATGCAACGTCACTGACAATATCTTGGATACCTACATGCAGCGTGACTGGCAATATCTTTGATAACTACATGCAACGTGGATAGTAATATCTTGGATACAACATGCAACATGGCTGACAATATCTTGGATACAACATGCAACATGGCTGACAATATCTTGGATATAACATGCAGCATGACTTGAAATATTTTGGATACAACTTGCAACATTGCTGGCAATATATTGGATACAACATGCAACATGGCTGGCAATATCTTGGATACAACATGCAACATGGCTGGCAATATCTTGGATACAACATGCAACATGGCTGTCAATATCTTGGATACAACATGCAGCGTGACTTGTAATATCTGGGATGTAACATGGCTGGCAATATTTTGGATACCTACATGTAGCATGACTGGCAATATCTTGGATACAACATGCAACATGGCTGGCAATATCTTGGATACAACATGCAACATACCTGGCAATATGTTGGATACAACATGCAACATGGCTGGCAATATCTTGGATACAACATGCAACATAGCTGGCAATATCTTGGATACAACATGCAACATGGCTGGCAATATCTTGGATACAACATGCAGCGTGACTTGTAATATCTGGGATGTAACATGGCTGGCAATATTTTGGATACCTACATGTAGCATGACTGGCAATATCTTGGATACAACATGCAACATGGCTGGCAATATTTTGGATACCTACATGTAGCATGACTGGCAATATCTTGGATACAACATGCAACACGGCTGGCAATATCTTGGATACAACATGCAACATGGCTGGCAATATCTTGGATACAACATGCAACATGGCTGGCAATATCTTGGATACAACATGCTACATGGCTGTCAATATCTTGGATACAACATGCAGCGTGACTTGAAATATCTTGGATGCAACATGACTGGCAATATCTTGGATACAATATGCAACAAGACTGGCAATATCCTGGGTACAAGATGCAACACGACTGATCATAACAAGTTCGTTATTCACTATGTTGTATCTTCATCCTTAAGTGGTCTAAGTATTTGTGTGTCCCAGTGACCCCAAGAGCTATGGCGGACATGACAAGGGGTAGGGCATTGTGTAAGTGACAGTGTCATGTTCCTATATCTTCGTCATGTCCGCCACGGCCGGCACAAGGTAGACAGGAGACATAACTGGCTTAACGATTACACCATTAAGTACGGGAAAGCAGAATAGTGTTAATCCCATGTAGTCCTGTCAGTCAGAGATGTTGCCCCTGTCTCGAATGGGTGAATCTCCTTGGTAACCTTTTCCCTGTTCTGTGGAGTCAAAGCATGAATTTGGATAAGAGCTACTGGACCCCCCCCCCCCCCCCCCCACACCCACCTCACCCCCCCCCCCCCCCCCCCCGAATCACTAAACATACCACAATGGAACGACAAAGAAGTACTAAACAGAAACATCCACTTAACAAATCGCCTTTATGAAGAAACAAAATTGTTGGACATGCATTCCAAGAAAAATATATAAAATATTTTTAAAGATACATATTTAATTAAATACAGAGACTATCAGACCATACGTTTCCAGGGCGAAGGACACAATGGAAGCATCCTGATACCTTCGTGAAACTCAGTCCAAGCCAGTAAAGTAGCTGTGAACTTTAACAACCAAACAGAAATTATAGGGGTTGATACATGCTAACGGAAGTGGCAATCAGAATTCATAATTTGTATTGCCCTGCAGAGAAAGATTTAACATTTTTCAAAAGTGGAAATAAGTGATACAAAGACTACGTAATAGTCGGAGACATTACTGGCCACTCAGAAAGATAGGAATACGGCAACAGAAGAGATGAAGTCGAGTCATGAGGAATAGATGCTAATTTTTATCTAATCAACAAACAGAATGAACAATTGGGCATCTGCTGTAGACATGTGTACCAACTTCCAATCCAGACTTGATCTTTTTTCACAAGAAACCTCCTTCACAAAATTGATCAACGTGTGTCAGACCAATTAGCAGGCAGCGATCACCGACTAATAAAACTTGCGATCAAAGTGGAATATTTTCTACTGGCGCACAATCCACTGCCTCGCTGGAATTACAATGACACGCTAAAAGACAATTACTGTGAAAACAGAAAAATTCAACACGGCACCATTAAAATAATTCTTGACAGTCTAAACAAAGAAATACTGCGGGTAGTCATTATGTATATTCCAATGTCAAGGAAAAATTATACACCATACTGGACAGAAAAACTACAAATTCTGGAGGACAAAGTCGAAGTTGGCATGAAGACAACAGAAAGAACACACATCGAAAGTAAGTATCTTGTTCACAGCTATCTCAGCAAAATACACATGCACATTAAACCAAACAACCAGAGATAGACGGGAAAAAAAAGAAAACCTGGACTCAGACAGAGGTAGAAACAAATTATGGAAGCTAACTAAAGCCATGAATAATAAAGGACACAGTCACAAACAGATAAAGTCGATGAAAAGGAAACATCACGCTTACAGGATGAAAGCTTCGATTGTGGTGGAATAATATTCTAGCGAAAGCAGTCACAACTGAAAGGAGAAAGCTATCAGAGACAGACACACACGTCACAACAACACACTGAAGGCAGCAGAACGTAAGTAGTATAGTAACGTGGAAAGCATGTCATTTTTTGTGGCGCACATTCCTTATATATCATTACTAATGATCGATTTTGGGACACAAATTCCAATATATATATATATATATATATATATATATATATATATATATATATATATATATATATATATATATATATATATATATATATATATATATATATATATAATTTATCGATTTTGCATCACAAAGGAAAAGATAACTCCTGATGATAATTATTGATTTTTTTATTTAAATGGGCGTGGTCAGGTGATCCATCAGAGTGGGTGGGTATGGGCAAGTGACCCCTCGGTGTCTAGGGGAGGGTTCGTCTAGTGACGTGGTGATGGTGGTTAAAGTGATCGATGACGATGTGTACAACATAACACGTTCAAAATAACAAAGGTTCTTCCAAAAAAAAAGTTATATAATAATTTTAATAAAGAGAAAACATATATAGAATACAATACATGGTTAAATGAGGATAGATGTGGTGGATACATTATCAGGTTGTACCTGTGGTTTTATATACAAATATGACAGAAGCACGATGTTGCTGATACGTGTAGTTACTCGTCCCGTGTTCCTTAAACCTCATAGTGGTTCTCCCACCCACATATTGGGTGGTGAGTACATTCATTGAGCTTCTACCTGGTTTGACATAAGATCCAGGTAAGACGACAATAATAACAATAATAGAGAAAACAAACAAAAAAGGTTACATTTTCACATTACTTTTGTTGGTAGACAACATCTATTCGGTTACAACATCTAAAGCTTTCTCCGTTTACGGCCCAAAGGGATCAGAAGTTCTTGGTCATGGTTTCTAAGCAACATCAGAAGGAAAGTACACAAGATGAAATAGGTGAAAAAGAGAGATTGGGGATTGATTCAACACAGTCTGGCCTACCAATAGCCGCCGAATTTAGAAAATCGACAGAATTTAGTATGGCCACGAATGCCTCGAAATCAGACCAAGTGGTTATTGAACCTGGTAGATCAAATAAAGAGGCATTATTTGAAGAGCCGTTAAAGAATCTTAGAGCTGTCATTTCTCTATGTCTCAATATTGTATGAAGGCTTACAACAAATTTAAAGAGAGAGGTCTGAGCATTGAAGATCGGGAATAATCTAGATCCCCAGTTTATTATTGTATGAATATTCGACCGGTTGGAAAAAATTGTATTCAGACAAATAACGACAACACCGCCTGTGTGATCTCAGTGTATTCTAATTTTCAGTATAAACGTTTCTAACATCTGGAGGTAAAACCCACAGCAAAAGACATTTTAATATATGATGATGATGATGATATTTGGCTAGCAGAATTGGATGCCGCTGTTGGTTGATCGTTTGCAGACATGGCACGTGATGATGATAGTTGAGTATCCGACTTCTTGAGTGACGATAACTGGTCATTATTAGTAGGCGAAACATGACCTACTACGCCAGTCGGCAAGGTACTACTACTGATTGGTCATTCTTTGGCATGCTAGCTGGTAGTATTTGAGTGCCTGTAAAAAGCAACACTCCGTCATTCGGCAAGGCACACAATGATTGTTCAGATATCTATCTTCTTTAAACAGTAAATTGTTTGTCTGTGACTGGTTAAAGATGACCACCCGCGCCACTCCCAGGTGATGATAGTTGGTCATTATTAGCAGAAACGTCAATTGACACGCCAATCCCTGATGATGATTGAGTGATCGGACCGCTTCTCCTCTTGCGATCTCCGGTTTGGCGCTTATTAGTCAACACAATATGAGCATCTCTGCTAGTCGACATGTCACTGACTTCTAGTTCGTGTTCAGTCTTTATGCGTCTCCGTAAAGCATCTTTTCTGGTTTAACTATTTTCACAAAAATCACAATTAAAAACATGTTCAGAATGACTACTTGCAACATGTCGACCGTATGTCACCAGGACGTGTAAAGGACTTGCTAGACAAACGACAGCTGTTTGTCTGTGTGCTTGTCATTCTCGGATATAATGGCTGGACTTCAGAGCCGTTTTGTTGAGGTGATCCAGACGTACATAGAACCTGCTTATAGGAAGAGGAAATTATTGGAGTGGATAAACTGTAAATATGAATTCGTGTCCTTAGTAAAAGACGTTCCAAAGGAAAATATGTATGTCTTTTATAAAAATATCACAATTCAAGTTTTTTTTCTTCTAATGAACGCGTAAGCTGTGGCCGATTAATAATGTTAATGTCTTTGAGTAGACATTTGAGTAAGACGCTAGTCGACTCCTTGTAAAATAGTGACGTTGCCGTTCAAGACATTGTAACCAATTTCGCTAAAGCAGTCGCTACATATTTCTTTCAGAAGACACGATTGTTAACTTCGGATGAATTAGAAAAGCTGTTGAAATTATTATCCGTTGAATAAACTTTAAAAAAAAAAACAACCTTCCTCGTTGATTGTGAGCAAAGAAGTGAGAGCTGTCTCTGTTATGTGTGAGAGTTGTGTGTATCAACTTGTCTGTGTGTGTGTGATTTTGAATCATCCAGTCAGAGAACGGGTACATAATTAGCAAATATCACATCTCCTTGCCTAAATGTTGGTTGACATTTCCAAAGTTACAGGGGTGTATATATGTAACTGTTACATTATCTGTGACTGGCACACCAACTACTCACCACACATATCCATCGTATGTATCATGTCACCTACAACGAAACTAGTTATTCCATCGACTTCAGATTATCTGTTATGTTAAAATCCCCAGTCCTTAGATTTACAACCATAATTGTTTGTGTCAAATCATAATTGCACCTTACATACTTTAGTAATTTCTGCTCGCAGACAGACAGGTAATTGCCCTTTGCTTCGTTCTTTAATTTGCGTTGTCCTTAGGTAGACACAGTAAGCTTGTGCCTAAGCAATTTGCTTCAAACATAATAGTACTGGTTACTCAGTGTCAGATGCGACTAGACAATTTTTCCTATCTGAGAGGAAATCATACGAATCTCTCTTTCGAACAGAGAGGAAACATAACGACAAAGAGAACATGATCGCTTTCATGCCGGTGGACTGTCGCTTCGCCTCTAAAATAATTACATACGATGTATTCAAGACGCCAAAATACCTATAGGTAAATAGCAGAGTGTCTCAGTGATTGTCTGTCGATACCTTTGTTTTACAGAATTTGGTCTCTAAAAAAAAGCTCCGCTCGGTCAGCCCGGCAAGAGAATAAAACCAGTCGCCAGAAACCGATCGGTTCATAAGAAACACCAACACCAACGGGGATATTTAGATATTTTCTCATCATCATCATCAAGTGCCGTGCCGGCTGGCGTAGGCGTTCATGGCTCTCCACAGATCTCGGTCTTTGGTGTTCTGGATCAACTCTGCTGATGATATTCCTCCATGCCACCGTCTCAGTCCGTCCAGCATCATTTCTCTTGGTCTGCCTCTGCCTCTCTTCCCCTCGATCTTTCCAGTTGTCACGATGTTCTCCAATGCCTCTCTTCTCATTACATGACCAAAAAAAGATGTTTGTCTCTTTCTTATTGTTGTATATAGTGTTCTAGTTTCATTAGCCTCTTTCAGGCAATCGTTGTTAGTTACTCTGGCAGTCCAAGGAATTCGCAACATTCGTCTTAAAAACCACATCTCTGTTGCTTCTAAGTTCTTCCTAATTTGTTCATTTACATTCCAAGATTCGCTGCCATACAGCAAAACTGGTTCTATATAGCATTTTAGTACTCTCTTTCTTACATTCATTGATAGCGACTTATTGCATAAGATACTCTTCATTTTCTGAAATGCTGTCTTTGCCTGCCCTATTCTGCTCTTAATCTCTTTTGTACATCTTCCATCTGATGTTATAAGTGCCCCTAGGTATTTAAAATTATCCACTTGGTTGAGAATTTCCCCTTCTATTTCTATGTCACATTTTGGCGTCCCCATTTTCTTTGATATCACCATTGTTACTGTTTTCTTGATATTCAAGGACAGTCCTTTCTGTGCACTCTCTGTTACTACACTGTCCAACAATTGTTGTAGGTCTGTTGCATTATCCGCTACCCAGTCATCTGCATAGCGTATATTGTTTATATTATATCCTCCGATTAGTATTCCTGGCTTCTCTTTGATCTCTCTCATTATTACTTCGCTATACAGGGAATATATATTTTCTCATAATGGCGTTAATTCATCCCAAGTTCTGCGAGTGTCTACATTCTGGTCTGGATCTGTTTAGCGTGCCTCCCACCCAGAAGGCCATCGAAGAGTGACAGTTCCTAGAAGTTCACCCGTTAGCCATGTTAGCCTACGGGACACCCAACGTGTTCTCCATCTCTGGTGTCGGAGAAGATTACATAGATTTGTTTAATACTTTTCTGCACGTGAGAGCCAAAGTTACACTTGCAAACGGCGATCTTCTACCACACACAGCCGACGTCGGTCCCATACATTTTTATTTAATAGTTTGTTTTCTCAAGTAGACGTGTCCCTGAACGACGCTCTTATTTCACCCAGTGAAAATTCATATCCGTACAGGGCCTACTTGTAAGCTCTTCTGAATTATGGCGAAGAGGCCAAAAAGAGTCACCTCGTACCAGCTCTATACTACCATCATATTCCTATGTATATGGTAGACACGAAGGGTGATACCATTAAAGTTATAGTGAAAAGAAGATCTTTAGCCAGGTATAGTGTGGAGATGGATATGATGTACCGCCTGCATTCCAATATTTTCAACCGGGACAGGTACATGTTAAATGGCGTTGATATCAAAATCAATCTAAACCCATCAAAATCCGTCTCTAATCTGATTGCCACGGATGTAAACGCTGGTTATAAGGTGTCATTACTTACGCCACTCTCTTAGTGGGGAAAGGTAAGTTAACTCCAGCTATATCTCTGGCTCGTGAAAAAGCCTTATTGAGAGCCGATGCCAAGTATCCTATTGAACGGGTCATGGTAAAAACCTTTTCTATCCCGAAAGGTATTTTTCCCACACACAACATAACCTCTTCCCCAGCCAGACGACTACTCGGGGGTGATCGGTTTAGTGAATGCTTCCTGTTTAAACGGCGAGCTAAACACGAAACCTTTCATATGCCGTCATTATCAATTAAACTAGTCGAGTCTCATGGTAGATGGGCAGAATGTAACAGGCAAACCCTTAACCATGAATTATACCACGGTTCAGTGCATGCGATCTATCTATGGCACCAATTTGGCCCTCGGTCTGACCGGTAGGGATGCCGGGAATGACAACAAATTTGAAAGTTTTAGTCAAGGGTACGCTATATACGGATTTGATCTGAACCCCAGTATATTAGAACGGGAGCAATTTGAGTTGACGAAATCTGGCCAACTATCATTTAAGTTTGTCATTATAACGGATGCACCTATACAAGTCATCTTACACGCAGAACTCAACTCGGTCCTAGAAATTTCCAAGACGAGACAAGTGCTAACCGATTACTGGTATAATGGATACCCAACAACTAAGACAATCACCCATAGTTGACCTGTTTATTCGACGCCTTTTGATAGTCAACGTATGCACTAGAGACCAATTGCCTAGAGATTTTGATAGAACACAGCGGGCTGCTTTGATCGTCAATAGTGACACCAGCGCTTACTCTGGGTCACATTGGGTCGCCCTATAATTCAATGGTCTAGGTCAGTTTGAATATTTCGATTCATTTGGTTTACCGCCATTACACGCCGAATTGTCGGTTTTATACGACGTAACTCGGACAAACCACCTATGTGCAACACGCGTATGTAACAAGAAATTAATAACGCCACTTGTGGTCTGTACGCCCTGTATTTCCTATTGATGAAATGCCGCGGCGAGAGTATGTCACGTATCCTGCAGCTGTTTGATCACAGACAACGCGTGAACAACCGTCTCGTTTTTCGATTGGTAGCCCCATGGTTGAAAGAGATAAGTCCAGACATGTTTACAATCAATCGGTAATCTCAGCCCTATCAAATGAGACGAAGTGTGCGCATTAGTGTTTCGTGTCTACACCGCTCAAGATGTCTACAGCCACCTGGATATTCATGTCAAAAACTGACGAAAGGCCCAGATTGCTAGCCAACATTTTGAAAGCGGCGACAGTTTCTGATTGGAGAAGAACGACGACGCTACATCTACGCAGGTATTTCGGTGAATCTGAGCTGAAATATCCTTCCAACATGGGATTACACTAACGAGAGCCGCGTTTGTATCTCTCCTGTCGATGAATGATGACATTGTAGCTGATTTTGATCAACTAACGTATGTTAACCAACCACTCGAGATGTCTGGTAAAGACCAGTATACCTACACTCAAGACCAGTCCACCTACAGCCAGGACATGCCAGACCCACCTACATATGTCTACAGTCAAGACATGCCACTGAGTGATCATATAGCTTTCTACAATAACCAAGTCCCTCTGATCCCTTTGGGATATAAAAGAAGCAAGCTTTAGATGTTGTAACCGAATAGATGTTGTCTACCAATAAAAGTTATGTGAAAGTGTTACCTTTTTGTTTGGTTTCTTTATTATTGTTATTATTGTCGTCTTACCTGGGTCTTACATCAAACCAGGTACAAGCTCTATGAAAGTCCTCACCACCCAACAGGCGGGTGTGGGAACTAATATGAGGTTTAAGACCCACGGGACGAGTATCTACACGTATCAGCAACATCGGGCTTCACTGTAATATTTGTATATAAAACGACAGGAACATCATGATAATGTATCCACCACACCTCTCCTTATTTAACTATGTATTGTATTCTATATATGGTTTCCCTATATTACAATTATTATACATCTTCTTTTCTAATCGTATGTTATTTTAAACGTTTTAAGCTGTACACATTGTCATCGATCACTTTAACCACCACCACGTCACTAGACGTACCCTCCCCTACACTCCTAAGGGTCACTTGACCACACCCACATACTCAGATGAATCACTTCACCACGCCCAATTTTTCACACACAAAAAAATATCAATAATTATCATAGGGAGTTATCTTTTCCGTTATGGCGCAAATTCTATAAATGCTAAAAAAAAATAGATTGCAATGTGTGGCGCAAAATCGATACTTAGTAATAATATATAAGGGATGTGCGCCACACACACACACACACACACACACACACACACACACACACACACACACACACACACACACACACACACACACACACACACACACACACACACAAAATGTCATGCTTTCCACGTTACTATACTACTAACGTATGATGGAAACATTTGCAACCGGACAGACGAAGCAGGCAATGGGTAAGTTATTACAAGTGAAGGGCCATTTTACACGACTTTAGGAGCATCGGACATGCGGTGCTAGACCTATTTTCTAAAGACCAATGGGCATTGAGTGGCTGATGTGGTCAGATATTGTTCACCATGGAAGATCTTGACAGGAAATCTTTCTGCTTACATAACAACAGTTGGAGTATACCAACAGATAATGTTTCGATGTATTTGAACAATTCGCGTCTAGCGGTCGTTGTCTCGGATGGCTGTGTGATGTACACCCAATAGAGATCTTCTCAGGTGACCCAAGTTAGTGAGACACGCGTTTCGAGAATGTTTACCGTATCGTGAAGCCAGAGTCGTGGTTTCAGCGGGCGAAAAAGCAAATTTGTTCGACCGCTCGACAAATCCTCGATAAGCGCCCCCCCCCCCCCCCCCCCCCCGTCTCTCTCTCTCTCTCTCTCTCTCTCTCTCTCTCTCTCTCTCTCCATCCATCCATCCATCCATCTATCTATCTATCTATCTATCTATCTATCCATCCATCCATCCATCCATCCATCCATCCATCCATCCATCCATCTATCTATCTATCTATCTATCTATCTATCTATCTATCTATCTCGATGAGTTGTGGGCCTGTAGTCAGTAAGCTGGCATATCTTTTCGGTCAGCCCCGCCGGCTTAGCTTGAAAGCTTGTCGGTAGGCATCCAGTGAATTTGCATGTATCACCGAGTACTGAGGGAGTGCGCTGAGCGATTGCTACTCTTGGCCTGCGTATACGTGAATAGTCCGTCTTTGCGATAGATATCTCGTTAATCCTGCCAGTAGTCATATGCTTGTCTCAAAGATTAAACCATGCATGTCTATGTTCACACTGTTTCACGGTAAAACCGCGAATGGCTCATTAAATCAGTCGAGGTTCCTTATATGACACGATCCTACTTGGATAATTGTGGCAATTCTAGAGCTAATACATGCTTACCAAGCTCCGACCCTCGCGGAAAGAGCGCTTTTATTAGTTCAAAACCAATCGTCGTTGCCCTTTGCGGGACGCAGCGTTGCCACTGGTGACTCTGGATAACTTTGTGCTGATTGCATGGCCTTATGTGCCAGGGACACATCTTTCAAATGTCTGCCCTATCAGATTTTGATGTTACGTGACATGCCTACTATGTTTTTAACGGGTAACGGGAAAATCAGGGTTCAATGCCAGAGAAGGAGCAAGAGAAACGGCTACCACATCCAAGGAAGGCAGCAGACGCGCAATTTACTTACTCCCGGCACGTGGAGGTAGTGACGAACAATAACAATATGGGACTCTTATCTAGGCCCCGTAATTGAAATGAGTACACTTTAAACCCTTTAATGGGGATCTATTGGAGGGCAAGTCTGGTGCCAGCAGCCGAGGTAATTCTAGCTCCAATAGCGTATATTAAAGTCTTTGCAGTTAAAAAGCTCGCAGTAGATCTCAGGTGCAGGCGGGCGGTCCGGCTCGCGCCGATTCACTGCCCGTTGTTCCTGCCTTACCCTCTGATGGTTTTCTCCCGTGGGTGCTCTTTGCTGAGCAAAGGTGGCCGGCGCGTTTACTTTGAAAACAATGAGAGTGTTCAAAGCAAGCCTTGGCTGCCTGAATAATGATGCATGGAATAATGGAATAGGACCTTGGATCTTTTTTGTTGGTGTTCGAAACTGGAGGTGATGATTAACAGGGACAAACGGGGGCATTCGTATTGCGGCGTTAAAGGTGAAATTCTTGGATCGCCGAAAGACGAGCTACTGCGAAAGCATTTGTCAAGAATGTTTTCATTAATCAAGAACGAAAGTCAGAGGTGCGAAGACGATCAGATACTGCCCATGAAGGAAAATTTAATATACCTTGGCTAGCATTGCATTTCAAGTTCGAATCATTCGCAAGGTGCCACTACATTCTTGGTCCAGGCACTTGTTCTATGTTTCTTAGCTGAGGGATATGGTTGAACGCCTCTAAGTCAGTATCCCCCGGATGTGAGGGCCTGGCCGTTACTCACCCCTACGCCGAATGGAGGTGAGATACTGAGACTACTACATGCTTGGTCCAGACACTTGTTGAACAGCCCTTAGCTGGGGGATGTGGCTGAACGCTTCTAAGTCAATATTTCTCAGGTGTGAGGGCCTGCATAGAGGTAAGATGCTGAGCCGGCAGCATCTGCAGCCTACCTCGGGAGCGTTACCAAAGGTGGGGAAAAACGTCCCAATCACACGCAACGGTCACTATGTAAGTCTGTAGCAAAAGTTCATTTAGTGAGCGTAATCAAAAGTGGAAAAACGTATCATTAACACGAAATGGAACTCTTGGCTAGCGAATCCATTACGTGAAAGTCCGAAGCGAAAGCTTGCTGAGTGAATATCGTCAGCAAACCGACCATTCCTGGTTTTCGTGGAGAGCGTCCAGTGTGAACAAAATGCCCAATACACGGAAGTGAGGACATGAAGCAGCCAGGCGCAGAAAGGGACGATTCCTTGGGTGAGCAAAGTAACGGAGCGCTATGTGTCGGCTCTGCAATTTTGGATGCCTCCTTGGATGGCGGGAGATGCCCATGGTATGTCCCTGCCTTCCCTTGAGGGTTAAGTGTGATGTCTTCTGGCCATTCTAGTTTGACCAGCTGAAATTTGGACGACACCATAACAGTGGAGTCAAATGTTCCTCAAAAATCCCGAATATTAATATTTCTTGGCTGGCAAACCCATTCGTGGAAAGTCCGAATCGAAAGCTCGCTGAGTGGATGCTGTCTGCAGACTGACCGTTCCTGGTTTGCGCGGAGAGCGGCCAGTAACTAACGAAATGCCCAATATATGGAAGTGAGGAAGTAAAGCAGCCATGCGTAGGACGTGACGACCCCTTGGGTAAGCCTAGTACCATAGCGCTATGTGTCGGCTCTGCAATTATGGAAGCCTCCTTGGATGACGGGTAATGCCCATGGTCTGTCCTTGCCTTCCCCTGAGGGTTGACCGGGATGTCTTCGGCCGTTCTAACTTGACCAGCTGAGATGTGAAAAATACCACAACAGTGAGAATGGAATGTCCCTCGAAACCCCAGGAAGGCTAACCTGATTAAAAAACACCCGCTATAATCGGATGTGTTGGCCTAAGGGCGTAAATAAAACAGGCACAAGGCAATTATCTCTGAATGGAGTGTAATGTCTTTCGAAGCATCCAGGAAGGTAACCCGGTCAACAAACACCAGCAGAAAGTCCGACAGTCTCATTAACGCGAAATGGAACGCTTGGCTAGCGATTTCATTACGTGGAAGCCCGAAGTGAAAGCTTGCTGAGTGGATGTCGTCTGCAGACTGACCGTTCATGATTTGCGCGGGGAGCGGTCAGTGATGAACGAAATGCCCAATAAGGAAGTGAGGAAGTGAAGCAGCCATGTGCAGGACGTGGCGATTCCTTGAGTGAGCCCAGTACCAGAGCGCTATGTGTCGGCTATGCAATTATGGAAGCCTCCTTGGATAATGCCCATGGACTGTCTCTGCCTTCCATTGAGGGCTGACCGTGAAGTCTTCGACCTTTCTAACTTGATCAGCTGGGATGTGGAAGACACCACAACAGTAAAAGTCGAGTGTCCCAACGCAATTACGTCTGAAAAAACACTCCGGATGAACGGAGAAAAAGAAGGAGAAGAAGAAGAAGAAGAAGAAGAAGAAGAAGAAGAAGAAGAAGAAGAAGAAGAAGAAGAAGAATTGATTATTGTTCGTAGAATACATTATACGAAATGCGGTCTGTCTGATAACTCTATGATTGCTAATAACCAAATATGGCTGCTATAATATGGAAAGTATCGCGGTACTGATGAAATAGGACACTAGAAAACGTTGAAAAATATGTAGTTTATATCATTATTCATAAATCTTCTATAGGAAGAGTGGGTATTAATCCCATCGCGGTCGAGATTAACAGTGCTAGAACGTACAACTTGAGTAACTCAAGCGTCCGTTTTTCGCCCATCTGTTGTTGCGCCCTAGCGACTGTCTTTTTTGGCCCGTGCCCCCCTTTACCATACATTCAGAACGTCGAATTTCCTCCCTAAAATCCCCCCCCCCCCCAACCCTTACACAGTATACATAAAAATGGAAGCTAAATTTAATAACACATACTAGAACAAGTCTAGACATCTACATAAAATATAATCTTAATTCCCTCCTGGAAACCTTAAAAAAAAGGGGGGGGGGTAGAATTCCCCACCGGTTGAGAACCACTGGTCTAGTTGATTTAATGATGCACCGGAGCTGAGGAACACTGACTACTTTGGGCTCTCGTGCAGTGCAGTGACGTAAGACGTAAGGACCAAGTAAAAATCACGGCGTGATGCCAGCTGAAGCAAAACATCTTATCCAAGAATTAACGCATGTTCCCGACTTAACACGACAAAGAAAGGTCGATGAAAATATGATTATCCCGCAGAGTGGGACACGGCAACATGGAAATAATGATACCAACAAAGTAGATACAGCAAGATAGCAAGTCTGGCGCTATTTTGGTGACCTGCGCTTGCGTCATATCCGTGATTACATGTAACAACATTTTGACACTGGTAATTGCGAACAAATTGTTATACAGACAATACAGTTATTGTATTTGTTAATGTGCTTCATTTATGTTAGATTATCACACGCCAAGACTGACTTCTATTCTGAAACCAAAAAAACATTTACATTTCCTGACTTTTGAAGAACATTAATACTTGTTATTTTCCAGATATGGAAACTTTAAAGTGAGAAAGAAGGCGGCTACCATTAAATGCCAGGAAACGACGCTGTTCCTGCAATCAGTTGTGTGTGACAGACTCTACAAAGATGATATTTTTGTTGGAGATGGGCGGCAATCATCAATCACAACCCAACCATATCAAGATAGGTCAACCTGTCTCCATATGAACCCCGACCAGATACCGCAGACCCGACGGCTCATTTCGTGGAGCTAAATTAAGAAAGGAAGAGGTTTTGTGAAAGTGGCGGCAGTCAATAAATAAAGCTCTGGTCATTATATGCCGAAAATAGACCACTTCTCCCACAAGAGCCGCCACGGTCACGTGACTGCAAGCTGACTGGGGAATTACTGGACTGGAATCGGCTTCTTCTTTATCCAGTACTCTTTCGTTTGTCTTTCATTGAACAAGTCGGGCGCGAGTGGTAGTGGAGGAAATATCCATTTAACAATACAGCACAATCCGTGCTCCGGAGCGACCAAGTGGCTAGCATCCTGCTTGCCGGCCTGGTGGTCATGTGTTCAAACCCCATCTGCGCGGGGCTTTATTAACAACTGACCTGAGCTCCAGAGTGGACCCAGCCTTAAATGGGTACCAGGAAATGGCATGGGAAGCAACTGCGACCGGTGTGCTGCTGACCGCATCAATCCCTGAGCGTCGATTGGTCTGTAAAATATTGGGCTAGCACTATATAAGCAGGTAGCCGTGGTAGCCAAGTGGCTGCCTTCCCCGGTCTGGTGGTCGTGCGTTTGAATCTCTTATGAGGCGGGGATGTTTCTCACTAACCCGTGCGTCCAGACCGACACAGACCCCGGGAAGGTTGACCCGGTCAACAAATGCACGCAGAAGTCGCATGTGCCAGCCAAAAGGCGCAAGTAGCGCAGTTCTGCTGTAAACTGGCATAACGCAATGACGTCTAAAACAACATTCCTGATGAACGCAGAAGAAGAAGAAGAAGAAGAAGAAGAAGAAGAAGAAGAAGAAGAAGAAGAAGAAGAAGAAGATATTTCCGAGTAAAGTACACCTTTTAAATGACGTTTTTGAATACACCGTCCTGTAACGAACATGGAACTAATATTTTAAATAGCATCGTGTCAAGGAAATTGAAATACTTTGGTGATATTTTGTTGTCAATAATTGCGTTCTCCACAACTATTTTGACTGTTATAGTGTGCAGGCATCTGTAAAGAAAGCAGTCTGCCGTTTTTTTTCCCATCTATGCGTTAACAATACAGGACAATGCCATTAGCCATTGTCTTTATAAGGAGATCGTCTGCCACCGTCACGAAATTGACACCATACCAATAACTCTATATCGGCTGCTCTCAAGCTCATTCCACCACCTTGTCATGTGAATACAAACCCCTGGTTGTGACTTGCCTATCCGATTAGGTAGTTGTGTTAACAATAACTTTCTAGTCACATTTGTACCACAAATGTCACTGCCTTTACAATCACTTTTCTACTCACAATTGTAACCCAGATTTCACTGAACTCTACGTAACAAGAGTTAGTAACGGCAAGGTCACATTAGCTGGGCTTGGCATGAATTCGCTCGCACAGGAAATGGAAAAATGAAAGGGCGGACATATGTGGATCTCACAAAATATTGAGTCACAATTGTTCTGTCAGACTAATTAAACATTACGATTGTAATTACCTTGTAAATACTGGCTAGCATAAATGTGGATGTGCAGTCTATATTCAAGGTGTTGCAAAAATGAAGGGTGTATTTTTAATGACTATGAGGTCTTTGAAAATATCGCCGTTCCAAGTTTTGCCCTTTACCCTTTGCCATTTACCCTTTATGTTGCATGAACTCCACAGAGGGTGAATACAAAACTTGGAATGGCAATATTTTCAGAAACCCCACAGTCATTAAAAACACACCCTATGGTTTCCTTAATCCTATAACAAGCAAAGCACCGCCTTTAGTTAGCTAGTTACATATCCTGTACAGGACGTCGCAGTCATCAACAGCATTTGTTGCTGTTGTGATCTCTAGACAAGTTTACGTTAGTAGGCTGCCATTGCTTTCTGAACGATCGTCACCCTTACTATTTCGCAAAAAACCAACGCATGGCGTTCTGCTTCTAAACCGCCTGCAGCTGTGTTTCCAACGCGGGTATGCCGGATCTCGAGCTGAGTCAATAACTCCTCGCGCCGCGCTAGTAATTTACGGGGGCTTGTGAGCCGGTCGCTCAGAAAGCAGTGGCAAACTACTGAATGTAAAACTTGCCTAGTACATCAACAGCAGCTGAAATATCTGGTGTTCACTGCAACGTCCTGTAAGGGATATGCAATATTTAAATAATTTAAAAAAAACAACAACAACAAAGGCACCTTTCGATGTAAACCTGAATATAGTTGAAGAAAGCTGCAGTCAACTTGAGCTTGTTGATATCTCCATAGAGCTTGTCCTCAAATGAAGCAGGTGTGGGCCAAAATATCTTTCTCTGTTCTGCATATATTGGGCACTCCTGCAGCAAATGTCTAGTTGTCATTTTATCAGTTTCACAATCGCATTAATCAGTATCTCATATTTTTAGTTTATTGAAAAAGTGGTATTTCAGCTTGTTATGTCCTGTGTGGAGTCTGAAGATTGCTACTTGTTCACTTCGGTCGAGTTTGTAATATGCATCATCTTTCTGCTGGCCTGGATGCTATGATTCCTATTTGTTTCTATAAGTGCTTTTTATAAAGCTTTTTGTCTCATTATAGATTATGTCTATGTCAGGCTGAGGTAGTCGTTCACTCTCTTTTGCCAGTCTGTCAGCTTCTTTGTTCCATGTATACTGCAATGTGATGGGATCCACTATATTACAACTTTTTTAAAATTTCTGACATAGTCCGTGGAGTGCTGCTAGTTTTGTGCTGTTTTTACTATTCAGTATTGAGACATCTGACTTTACATCAGTAAAGATAACTATTTGCTTTTCTTTATTTTCCTCCATCAAGAGCATTTCTGCTGCAGTTTTCAAAGCCTCTGACTCTGCTTTAAAGTTACTTGAACATTTTCCACTTGCCACTGACTGCTTTTTTTCCCCCCACTCCATTTGTTTTTAAATTTAGGAGAATTCCTCCTCTTCCATTTTCTATTGAAATTGTGGTTGATGCTGTAACAGAATGAGTACCATCTCTGTTATTAGCTTTAATGTGCAAGTTTAGAGCACGGTTGAGCATCCTAGAAGAACGTTGCTAGGACGCTCAAGCCGTGACGTAGGAGGTTTTTGGGTAGGAAGTTACAGCCTTGGCCGAGGAAGGAAAACATCGTACTCATGTCCACTGTATGATTATCGGCATATTTTGTTAATAAACACTTGGAATTATCAACACCGAGTATTGTTACATCATCGTCAATTCCGTTCTGTTATAATGCATCTGTGCAATTGCTACTTACGTAATGTTCTTTTATGTGGTTTAGGGCTATTTTTCTTCTGTCTGTTTCATTCTGAGTGTTCATTCTCCTGCTTGGTGTGGTGTTAAGAGTTGGTTTTCTTCCAGATGCCACGTTAGCGTGCTATTGATAATTCGTTCCATTAATTTTCCTACACAGATACTTAGACTGATAGGTCGATAACCATTTGATTCTTCCAGGTATTTTCCTTGGTTTGGGACTGATATTAGTCTTCTTCTTCTTTTTCTTCTTCTTCTTCTTCTTCTTCTTCTTCTTCTTCTTCTTCTTCTTCTTCTTCTTCTTCTTCTTCTTCTTCTTCTTCTTCTTCTTCTTCTTCTTCTTCTTCTTCTTCTTCTTCTTCTTCTTTATCTTTATTTTCAAAGGGTTAAGAATTGGGCACGCAGGGCCGTCTGACATTCTGCCCTTCTTCTCGATTTCCTCTCATACATTCTTTCATTCAACATCTCTTATGAAGCAATTCTTTGACAACAAAAGAACAATAAGCATTAAAACGCATGAAAAATAATCAATAATACATGATTCGTTGAGGCAATGTTTAACATGGGCATTATGAATACCCAAGGTGAGTGTAACGTGCCATACACATGGTAATGGTTCATTATTATTGTCTTTGTTGCTGTTTTTTTTTTTTTTTTTAAGGGGGCATGTAGTCTGTCCTGAGATTGATTGATTGATTGATTGATTTAGGAATCGACATCACAGCATTCGGGGCATTCCCATAAGTGCTCCGTCCCCATCCTCAGCAGCCAGCGAAGAGTTTCAACACTAATAGTACCAGTAGCAATCTGATTATAAGTCCGTCTCGCCTTTCCTTTGAGCGTTGAGCGTCGGCCAGATCCCTTCGTCACTCCTCGTTGTCTCATTCTTGCCAGACCATGGTAATCCATTTGCTCCTCCGAGGTGTGCACGTGCTCCCACAAGGCCACAACCATGTCTGCCTTGTCATGTATCAATACTCCACCAAGTTCTGCAGAGCCAGCTAATCTGTCCGCCTGCTCATTTCCCAGCACACTGGCATGCCCCGGAGAAAAGATCCAGGCTATGCTTGTCACTCGTGACCTCCGAAGCGAAGCAAGCCATTCCGCACGAAGTCTGCCCGTCCTCACCCTCGTCAGCATGCTTTCTGAGTCAGTTACAATCACGATGTGTGTGTGTGTGTGTGTGTCGTATTCTCCATCCAGCGGAGAGCCGCAGTGACTGCCTCCACTTCCATTCTTAAGCTGGATGTTGTGGTATCATATGCCAGGCTCTCCTGCCCCAAACATCGACCTGAGGTAGTGTTCAAACAGTATCACTTCCTTACATGCCTGTAGGACTATTCTTCTCTTGCATCTGTAATTTAGGACTGCTAGTAGTTTCGTTTTTGCTTTAGTTCCTAGTCATATTAGCATTTAATTTGTGATTCCATCCGTTCCTGGTGATTTCTCCTTTTTTAGGGTATTCATTGCCTGTTCCATTTCTTCCATTTTTATATTTCCCATCATATGTTTTACTGCTGTCTCTGTATTACTATGATGTGTCTGTTTATCTTTGATTGGTTTCTTCTGTTCGGTTGTAATATCAATGTGGTTTACACTAGCATTGTGTTCCATTAGCGCATTTGCAGCCTTTTTTTTCCCAGTAAGCAAGGCATTTCCTTGTTTAATTGTTATTTGTTACTTTCTGGGTTCATTGCTTTCACTGGTTTCCATAGTTTGTTTCCATCCCTGTAAAAGTTCAGGTTTTTCGGTTTTTCCCCCCAACAATCTCTTGTTGTTTGATTTACTGTTCTTTTATATTTTACTGAGATGGCGTTAAGAGAGATGTTCGACTCAGTTGTTTGTTCTCTCTCTCTCTCTCTCTTGCTGTCTTCCTGGCATCTCAAACTGTGTCCTCAAATATTTGTCGTTCTTCAGTCCAGAATGGTTTGCGTTTTTTCCTCGCTCCTCTTGGAATGGACTCAGTGGCCGCCTGTATTATTGCTTTGTTCAAACTTTCTACCATTTGTTTCATGTTGCCATTTATGTTTTCACAATATTTGCTTGTTAGTATGGCAAATCTATCCCAGTCAGCTCGTTTGTAATTCCAGCGAGGCAAAGGCTTTTGCTCCTTTGGAATATACTCCATATTCATTACAAGCATGACTGTGGTCACTACCTGCTAATTGGTCAAGCACATGGTGATCGATTTTGTGGAGGATGTCTCCTGTGCAGAAAGCTAAGTCTGGAGTAGAAGTGGTAATCCATCTTCTGGAGTGGAAACTTGGTGTGTCGCCCGCTTTGTTGAGTAGATGGAGATTTGAGTCTATATCCCAGTCCTCCACTTCATCTCCTCTTTTGTCAATATATGGATATCCCCATCTTTCTGGAAGGCTATTAAAGTCTCCGACAATAATGAAGTTTGTGTCAGTTATTTTCATGTTTGAAAGTGTAAGGTCTTTATCTGCTGGGCTATACAGATTGTAAATTCTTATTTTCACGTCCTTTATCATTATATCAACACCTATAGTTTATGTATGGTTGTCAGAGGTCACATATACTTCATTGCAAGGTATTGTGTTTCGTGTAAGTATTAGAACTAATCCTTTGTGTCCTTCGCTGTCGAAACGTGTGGCCTGATTTGCTCTGACTGAGAATCTGCGATGGGCGTTAATGTGTGCCTCTTGAATTCATGTCATATTAATTCTATCTTTATGTAGAAGATTTGTTAGATAATTTTCTTTTTTTGGAAACTCCTTCGGCATTCCACTGTAATATGTTGAGTGTCCAGATTGTTTGGTCAATAACTCTTACCGTACTCCTCTGTGCCTTGACTCCACAGAACAGGGGAAGGTGACCACCAGTAGCATTGCGATGATCTCTCGAGGCAGAAGGCCGGCGCTGTCCCCGCCTGATGGGACTTCACGGGATTAATTTTAATTTGTGGCAACATAGATTAAGCCACGTTGCACTGTTTTGTAAAGCCTGTGGCTCAGTACATCCGACTTGGACAATCATTGTTCGTGTGTGCTTTCCCTTGCCTTTGGCTGTCCCCAGTCTAACTGCAAGGTTAGTTGGGTTAGGGCAATACTACATGACTGAACATCCGAACTGTTCTATTTACAGACAAATTTATAAGGAAATAGTATGTGCGGCTTTTACTAAACAGGATCAGAATCCAGTTATCAGACCGAGAACAAAGAGTGCGGACAGAGCACATAGCTATGAACAACAAGGACCTCAAGACAATGGTGCCCGAAGTAATCATGTTAGCAAATCAGGACGTTACCCATACCACGAGGGGAATTTTAGGAGACGTCAGAATGTTTATTCTAGATGTTTTAATTGTGGCAGCTTGAGGCACAAAGCAGCAGAATGTAAAGTACAACCATCCAGTGGGCCAACGAGTAACAGGAGGAAGGACACTATTTGTTTCAAATGTGGAATAATTTGCCACTTCCGGTATCAATGTATGATGACGAATACTGAGCATTCAAATGCAGCCCAAGTGATTGAGACACTCAATAATGAGAATTTTACCCCTTTAACTTTAACCCTTAGGAATTCCGGATGTACGACCATAGGAGTAAGAATGAGTTTGGTACATCCCTCGGCTTCCACAAGGACAACGGTCAAATGCATAACATTCAATGGAACAGTGGAATTTTACCCATTAGCTAAGATCACAGTGGCAACATCAAATATCACAGGATTAGTGAAAGTGTATGTCCTGGACTCCCCATTGGACCTGATCATTGTGAATTAACCAACAGTTAAAGAATGTATAGAAGAGGAAATTGATAACTGGTTCGACGGACATGGCGTGAGAAGCAACGCTGTAATTACCAGAAGACAAACACGATTAGAGACAACACCTGAGGAAGAGACAGTAGACAACGAGACCGATACTAATGATAGCACAACGGAGCAGGAGAGAACTGATCTCAAACAGAGCTTTAGTAACTGTCAGAGACAAGATACTACCCTGAACAAATGTTTCCAATGATGTAGTAAGTTAGAACAGAAGCAATCAAAGAAGAGTAGGTGGTGCTTCGAAATGAAGAAGAATATTCTCATTCGCCGTTATTCAGATTATAAGACTACACGTAGGCAAGTAGTGGTACCCTTAGCATATAGAGAGCTGATTATGAGAACAGCACATGACATCCCATTCGCGACAGACCTGAAAGTCAGGCCATTTAAAAAGTAGCCATCGACATTATTTTCCCATTAGCAGTGGTGTCCAACATTGGTCATAGGTATATCTTGACCATGGTTGATTTTTGCACCAGATGGCCAGAAGACGTCCCTTTAAAACACATTACGACCGCAGCTGTGGCTGAAGCACTGTTAGCGTTATTCTCAAGGCTAGGTTTCCCTAATGAAGTTTTATCAGACAATGGTCGACAATTTACCTCTCAGATGATGAGAGAGATGAACAAACTGTTGAACATTACACAGGTTTTCACGTCAGTTTATCACCCAAATGAGCAACGGAATCTGCGAAAAATTGAACGGATCCTTTAAGCAGATTTTAGCAAAAGTCACTGAAAATCAACCAAGTGATTGGGATAAGTACTTACCAGCTATCCTGTTCGCATATAGAGAAGTACCACAAGAAAGTACAGGCTTCTCACCATTTGAACTGCTATATGGGGCAAACCCAAAAGGCCCCATGACCCTTTTGAAAGAGTTGCTAACAGGGAAGAGTAATGATAGTAATTCGATTTCCTCGTATGACTTAGTCGTGAATATTAGAGACCGAGTTATTTCGGCATGCCCGAGTGCACGTGAGGCTTTGGAAATGTCGGGTGCTAGGTATAGACAGTACGCAAATAGAAAGTCAAAGCTGATTTCTTTCCAAGATAATGAGGAAATGTTACTTCTGCTGTCAGAAAAAAATCTAATAAGTTGTTGGTGGCCTGGCAAGGACCGTTCAGAATTGTCAGGAGAGTGTCAGATGTGAACTACATGGTGAATGTTAAGGAGAAACATAAAGTGTATCATGTTAGTATGCTAAGACTGTTCGTCCCACGAATAGAAGCCTTACATCCAGTGACAGAGGCAATCATTGAGGGGGAGGCACGTCAGGCAGCGTGCTTCGTTGTCATTGACGAAGAGGCCTCATGCGACAACGACGTTCAGATGCACTTACCAGTCATTGCACTGCGACAGTCAGAAACATGGAAAGATGTGTCTATTAATGACAGCCTGAAACCTAGTGACAAAACAAGACTAGTAAAGCTGTTAGAGCAATACTCAGATGTCCTGACTGATGTACCAGGGAAGACAGACTTGGTGACACATGACATCAAGCTAACAGAGGACCAATTAATTAGAGTGAAACCATACCCCCATCATTACAGAACAGATGTAGACAGTAAGATAACAGAGTTACTTAAAATGGGGATCATTTCCTGATCAGACTCCCCATACTCGTTTCCCATGGTAGTCATTAGGAAAAGGACAATAATCTAAGATTACGTATAGTTTTCAGGAAGCTGAACAGCATTACTATTGTGGATCCGGAGCCCATGGTGAGTACTGACGATTTACTGACGCAAATATCATCTGCAAAGTATTTTAGCAAGCTGGATCTGGCAAAAGGGTACTGACAAATACCCATAAGTGAAACAGCCAAACCTCTAACTGCGTTTGCCACCCCACAGTGTTTATTCCAGGGGAATTACATGCTATTCGGGTTAGTTAACTCACCAGCAACGTTCGTTAGGATGATTATGACATTGTTAAGGGTCGCAAGGACATTATTAATTATATAGACGACATTCGTCTTTTATTAAACCATGGAAGATCATGTGGCAGGATTAAAGTCCTTGTTTGAAAGCTTGAGACAACATAACTTGACGGTTAATCCATCCAAAGTCCAAATTGGAGATGAGGAAATAAGTTTCCTTGCACATATTATTGGCAGTGGCATACTGAAACCGCAAGACACAAATGTGAAGAAGATTCTGGATATCCAAATACCTAAAACGAAGAAGCAACTTAGGAGCTTACTCTGGTTAGCAAACTTCTATAATAAATTTATTTTAAAAAAAACTTTTCATCCATCACGTTAGTGTTGTCTGCGTTGACACAGAAGGACAAACCTAACAAAGTTTATGGATACAGCAGTGCGATGATGCACTAAGAAGTATCAAGCATGTATTTTCTAGTCTTCCCATTTTAATCCTCCCTAATCTTGACTTACAATTTACGCTTGGGGTAGACGCATCATCGACAGGAATCGGTGGATGTTTTATGCTAGAGAAAAATACCCGTATGCATCCAGTGCTATACGTCAGCATCGCGCCTGCAGAGGAAAATTACTCAAAGCTACAACGTGAGGCCTTGGCGATTGTATTGTCGGTACACAAACTGTCCAGGTACATACTGGGCAGAAAATTCATCCTACAAACTGACCACAGACTACTCACATGTATCCATACGGCAGTGATGAAGAACGCACGGGTTCTTAGACGGAGTATACTGCTGCAGGAGTACGCATTTGTGCCGATGCCCATACCGGGTGAATGAAACACTACGGCAGACTTGTTGTCCAGAAATTACCAAGGGCATGGATCCACATGAACAATGAACTTTATTTTGTGTGTTTTAATTAGAAACTTTTTAAAAATATGACATCTTATGTGTTGGAGTACAGCGGCGATGTAGCACCGCACTATTTTTCTTGCATGTATTGTATGCAGGGGATATGTGATAGGTTACTTGTGGTTATCAGCTGTAGTATTTAATGTGGTTGTGAAATGAACAAGAGGTGGAGTATGAGGGAGATATACTTATGGATACCCACGCATCGTTACATGGTCATACATGTAGAGAAGCATTACTCTCCCATTATTGGAAAACTTTTTTTTTTTTGGAGGGGGTAGTGTAACGTGCATGGGTGTACGAAAATCTGAGGCGACCGCACTAATTAAGAATTTTCTAATACTAGCAAGGGTAACTGGGTCAGAGAAGTAATAGGCGGATGTTAGGTCAGAAAACTTTGAGGTACTAATACCAAAAACAATGGCGGGCCCTAAACACAATGGAGGGTATATCATGGAGATGTCAATCTTAGTCACGTAGGCACAGAGGAGAACGTAACAGTAAACTAAGCAACAAAGGAAGCCTAGAAACGTAATGTTGGTGGAATGTAGATTGAGCTTGCAGGGGGTTAAATGGTGTGTTTCGTGGGAGGTCCACAAAGAGGGGATAAAGAGATAAGGCTGAGCAAATGAAAGTCAGTGAAGTTGGTGCTGGGTGAGGGCGACTGAGCGAGAGGAGTCAGTCTGAGTCATGGGCAGACAGTGGAGGAGTGAGGTCTGGCCCAGTAGAGTTGAGTTGAGTTCGAGCGGAGTCGAGAGAGAAGAGACTCAGAGGAGGTGGTTAGAGTCACGGACGGAGAAGAGTTAAGATCAGTGTAGTGTGTGAGGCCAGTAAACGGCTATCGTTTGGTCGCAGGACTTTATTTGTGAAATAGGAATATATTTTACTACTGAAGTTTCCCTGATGAGTGTGATAGCATCGTGTTTGTGTCAAATTAAATTCTCGTGTACGCAGCCTGATGTTCGATATTGTTTTATAGTTGGTGATCAGTCATCCCACACAACATTCACACTGACATCCTCTAGACACAACCACAGCCACTTCTTTATGTCATAACTTTGTGACAGGTGTCTAGCTGTGATAGTGCTACAACACGACGCACACAGTCCTTCAGCTAAGCCAAACATATGATCTCCATATTGATGATTGTCTAGTGCAGTGGTTTTAAAACATTTTTGGCCCATGCACCCCTTCACCATATGTTCAGAATGTCATACCTCCATTTCGTATCTCCTCCCTATAACCCCCTCCCCCCAACCCCGTCCCTACACAGTATATGCAAAAATAGAAGCCAAATTTAATAACACATACTAGAACAAGTCTAGACGTCTACATAAAACATGATTAGTGGATCTAATCTATATCTATAAAACAGAATGTATGTGTGTGGGTTTGTGGTTGGGGATGTATTCGATGCGTTCGATAACGGTCCATCCGATTAAGATGAAAATTTCTACACGTCTTCCTTTCATTCCCGTTCAACCAACTGTCATAGATTTTGTAGTGTAGCATCATCTATTTACTTATTAAAATTGAATAGTTAAATTACATGACTTAACATAAGACAAAATATATAAAGTTACATAACTTTTAGTAGCATTGCTATATCTTAGGTTAAGTCCCTGGCTATAGATAGATAATTATAATTTCTATCTAGCAAGGGGACTTAACGTAAGAAAAGTTATTTCAAGGGGCATAACTTTTAATAACATTCCTATTATTTTATATATAGATTGTTGCATTGTTTTCAAAGATTTATAAACTCTTTGTCTATAGTTAATTACAGGCATATGAGTTATAATAAATAGTGATATACTCTTTAAGGCATTTTCATAGTTTTTATAAAAATAATGCATCTATTTAAATAGTGAAAATTTTCTAACTCATCTTTTTATTTTGCTTCAACAGCACATAAGTTTTTTTTAAAAATTCTTATATGTATGGCGCGTTACACCCACGATGGGTATTTCTGATGACCGTTGTCAAAGAATTGCTTCAAAAGAGATGTTGAATGAAAGAATCTATGAGAGGAAATAGAGAAGAAGGGCAGAATGTAGGACGAGCCTGCGAAAGATTTTCGTTCTTTAAAAAAAAAAAAGTAATTTTTTTTTTATAGAAAGTTAGTTGCACATCGTTTGCAGTCAACCCACCGCACACCATTTATTGGCTGTTCGTGGTATCTTGGTAAGTTTACTTTAGATAGATCTCTTCCAATCATATTTTCTACTATCAATCTATCTATTCTTCTATTCTATCTATATTTTTAACGGGAACGGGCCGAACATAGATAGATAGATAGATAGATGGATGGATGGATGGATGGATGGATGAATGGATCAGATAGATAGATAGATAGATAGATAGATAGATAGATAGATAGATAGATAGATAGATAGATAGATAGATAGATAGATAGATAGATAGATAGATAGATCAGACAGACAGACAGACAGACAGACGGACAGACAGACAGACAGACAGACAGATAGTCGGGAACGGGAGCTTATATGACTACTTATATGAATTAAATGAGATGCTCCCCACCAGGGAATGGGTGAAACGGGCCGGGTCAGACAGACAGACAGACAGATAGACAGGCAGACAGACAGGCAGACAGACAGATAGTCGGGAACGGGAACGGGAGCTTAAATGACTACTTATATGAATTAAATGAGATGCTCCCTACCAGGAGATGGGCGAAGCCGGGCCGAGTCAGACAGACTGACAGACAGACAGACAAGCAGACAGACAGACAGACAGATAGATAGATAGATAGATAGATAGATACATAGATAGATAGATAGATAGATAGATAGATAGATAGATAGATAGATAGATAGATAGATAGATAGATAGATAGATAGATAGATAGATAGATCCCCGCCAGGTGCTGGGCGAAGCCGGGCCGGGTCAGCTAGTTACATTATAAAACGAATTTAAGAAGGGCGAGAAGTACAATATCGTAAAGTATGGAGGAGAAAACAATATCAAGTAATCAGTTCTTGTATTAACGCGATCTTGAAATAATCTTAATTTCCTCCTGAAAATCCTACAATCGGGGGGGGGGGGGGATTCCCAACATTTGAGAACCACTGGTCTAGTGGGTTCAATATATCTACTTCTTCAGTAATGTCCTTTATTGTAAGACAAATAATATTAATACATATACATTTATTTCAGAGGATTCTCTTCTCTGGCACCACAATTGTTTTCTTGTACAGATCACGACCAGATAAGGGATTACAACAGTGCAAGGTTGATACAACGTTTGCTGTGGCTACACAACAAAATATATATATAAAGGTCAGCATAGCACCATTGACGTCAATAAAAGCTATTATTGCGGCACATGTCATAATCTGCAACGTACTAAAATTTGTCTGTCATGCGGCGCGAAGAGCAATCTTCATTTGACAGTCATCTCCCACGCTGGCACACCATGTAGCGATGATATATTTAATATTGAAAACGCTTTCAGCCTTGTCACAGCAAACAATGTATTGTGCATCTTCTATTTGACATATTTAACTCTCTGTTAAGACCACGCCACTTCAGAAGCCGTCAAGTTCAACGGAAGAGTGCAAGCAGCCACTCAAAGTGTCTCGCTGATATGCTGGACGCACGTCTAAGAACACTCAATAATTTTTCAAGATTTATTGAACGTTCTATTCATATCTTCTTCTTCTTCTTCTTCTTCTTCTTCTTCTTCTTCTTCTTCTTCTTCTTCTTCTTCTTCTTCTTCTTCTTCTTCTTCTTCTCCTCCTTCCTCTTCTTCTTCTTCTTCCTCCTCCTCCTCCTCCTCCTCCTCCTCCTCCTCTTATTCTTTTACTGACTCTCTTGCCTAATATATTCCCACATAATTATAATCTTTCTATTCAACCAAGTATATTATATCCCATACATTTCATTTCCCGTTTCCGAATGTTTTTGATTTGCGAAATTGTAACACCTGCAATCATTGGCAGACTGGGTCTAAAAATAGTGGTTGCCAGGAGACAAAGCTACACAAAGGACATGGACGTTTTTAACATACTTCATCAGGAGTCCACTTCATCAAGGACCCACTTCATCAGGGATTCACTTCATCAGGGATCCACTTCATCAGGGGCTCACTTCATCAGGGACCCACTTCACCAGGAACCCACTTCATCAAGGACCCACTTCATCGAGAACCCACTTCATCAGAGGCCCACTTCCTCAGGGGCCCACTTGCCATTCGGTAAGCCGACACACTGACCAATCCTTCACTGCCTGCAGATCTCAATACTTCAGCGTTTGTTTCCTTCGTGTCGACATTCTCAACAGTCTTCACAAAATGCACATCTCCACTGCCTCCATTCTCTTCACCATTTCATTACTCAGTGTCCGGGACTCGCATTCTGTATGTAAGAACAGGTCACACATAAAGTTCACATAAACTATTCAGTAAGGATATATGGGGAAATGTAATGAGAATAATGAAATTACAATCTTAATATGAAGTATAGCAAGGATGTGGACAATATAACACGAACCTGGAAAATATCACAGAAATAGAAAACATAACACAGATGAAATAAGGCAAACATAGCAGAACAAAAGATAAAATAATAATATAGAATTATAAAAATAATGGATAATTGTAACAAAATTAGAGAGACTGTGGCAATAAATAAATAAACAAAATAACGTGCAACCGGGATAAGGAAAGTATATAACAAGAACAACAATTCTTTGTGTAGCAAATGGGAAGCATAGGATGAATGGTTCTCTTACATGAACAACTTCAGTCAATATATACAATCCAAAATATGAACCCAAAACGGATATTGTATATCCGCAGTCTAACTCACACGGATTGAACAGCATATACGCGTTTTGTCTTCACAAATAAATACAGCTACATTTATAAATTGTATGACTTTGATGGCACCATGGCTTTACATCTGTATCTTTTCTTCTTATTCGGTTAACTGATTCAGTGCCAAACAAAACGTAAGTTAGGACCAAACATGGTATACCATGAAATCAACAAGTATTAACATATCAATTTCCTGTCACTGAGCTTGTGGAAGATACCACGAAACAAAAGAAATTACATGACGACCCTAGTATGGCGATATATCGTCCTTCTGTCTGAATAGGAGGTCATATGTTGCGACATATTATCCTTCCGCACTGAATCAGTTAATATTAGTAAGTAGGTATAAATACAGGACCTTTTTACAGACCTTATGGACCTATGGTGCTAGATCCATGTTTTATACATCTTATGGACATGTGGTTCTAGATTCATGTTTTATACACCATTCGGCACCCGGTGCGTGATGTGGTCAGTGTCAAGGCCGACTGATTTTGCTTTCCAAGAGATTTCACGTACTATTTTAGGCTGAGTCGACCTGGCAGCCCTGGTCAATTTTAAAGATCCGCCTCAATGAGGATTCAAACCCATGATCTTCAGGCGATCAACGAGCGTCGAGTCACTAAACCACAGCGGCTTTCAGTTTGATATTGGTGATAAGAAAATAACATCTCGGCACTTCGATGGGTGCTCCATCTCCTTCAGCAGAGGTAGAGTATAGACACTACCATGTCAGTGACTCACTGGGTGTCTCTGACCCACTCTTTGACAGAACTGCAGCAAACATCACACCTCACCAGCAGAGGTAGAGCATAGACACTACCATGTCAGTGATTCACTAGGTGTCTCTGAACCCTTTTTGACAGAACTGCAGCAAACATCACACCCCACCAGCAGAGGTAGAGTATAGACACTATCATGTCAGTGACTCACTGGGTGTCTCTGACCCACTCTTTGACAGAACTGCAGCAAACATCACACCCCACCAGCAGAGGTAGAGTATAGACACTACCATGTCAGTGACTCACTGGGTGTCTCTGACCCACTCTTTGACAGAACTGCAGCAAACATCACACCCCACCAGCAGAGGTAGAGTATAGACACTACCATGTCAGTGACTCACTGGGTGTCTCTGACCCACTCTTTGACAGAACTGCAGCAAACATCACACCCCACCAGCAGAGGTAGAGTATAGACACTACCATGTCAGTGACTCACTGGGTGTCTCTGACCCACTCTTTGACAGAACTGCAGCAAACATCACACCCCACCAGCAGAGGTAGAGTATAGACACTATCATGTCAGTGACTCACTGGGTGTCTCTGACCCACTCTTTGACAGAACTGCAGCAAACATCACACCCCACCAGCAGAGGTAGAGCATTGACACTACCATGTCAGTGACTCACTGTGTGTCTCTGATCCCCTCTTTGACAGAACTGCAGCAAACATCACACTCCACCAGCAGAGGTAGAGTATAGACACTATCATGTCAGTGACTCACTGGGTGTCTCTGACCCACGCTTTGACAGAACTGCAGCAAACATCACACCCCACCAGCAGAGGTAGAGCATTGACACTACCATGTCAGTGACTCACTGTGTGTCTCTGATCCCCTCTTTGACAGAACTGCAGCAAACATCACACTCCACCAGCAGAGGTAGAGTATAGACACTATCATGTCAGTGACTCACTGGGTGTCTCTGACCCACGCTTTGACAGAACTGCAGCAAACATCACACCCCACCAGCAGAGGTAGAGCATTGACACTACCATGTCAGTGACTCACTGTGTGTCTCTGATCCCCTCTTTGACAGAACTGCAGCAAACATCACACCCCACCAGCAGAGGTAGAGCATAGACACTGTCATGTCAGTGGCTCACTGTGTGTCTCTGACCCACTATTTGACAGAACTGCAGCAAACATCACACCCCACCAGCAGAGGTAGAGCATAGACACTACCATGTCAGTGATTCACTAGGTGTCTCTGATCCCCTCTTTGACAGAACTGCAGCAAACATCACACCCCACCAGCCCCGAAGATTTGTATTTGTCTAAAGCTTGGTTACCACTCTAGGACGTAGGCAGACTTTACAAACTGCTCCTTTTCCTGGCAATAATCTACAGCCATAACTACACGTTCTGTTCAGATTGATTTGGGAATCTGTTATGTTCATGTAACAACATAATAGCCGCACAGATGGTAGAACTCACTAGATAATAAACTGAAAGTCAAATGTGTGCACAGACAGTGAATCTATCTGACACAATAAATGTCTACGTGAAGCTAGACAGCTCTAATCTGCCAGCCACGTATTTACTCCTGAGGCCACCAATATTAACCTCCGTGCTTGACCTTGACAGAAACGGTGGTTGTGGTTCAAGCACATACGTAACCCAGTATCACTCCCCAGAGCCAGCTGCCTGTCACCTGTTTATGAATGTGATATTACATGTATTAGTGATAGCGCTTTGTCGTTGTTTTATCCACACACCACAAGTCACTTGGGGACCGCGGTAGTGCAGTTTACCAACCCGTTTACCCGCTAGCCCGTTTGTTCGAACCCCCATTTGTTTTTTCATATTGACCTGTGTGCTAATAGCTGATACTGTTTGATATTCCCAACTGCTTTTCCGGGTTTGAGTCTGTCAGTCTACTTTTTGTGATAGTGTTTAAAACAAAACAAAAAGGTCTGCTGGTAGCATAAACTGTCCCCAACGCAGATGCATATTCCAATGTATATCTCCTCAAAATGAAAAATTCATAATTGCTTATGTAACTTTTAAAGAACTCAAGTTGTCTAGGCAGGATCGGACCAAATGATTTAGTGCATCTTATAAAGCCTTTGGATTGGACATTCCCCCTACTCCCTCACAAGTGACAAGGCATGACAATACTGTTATTGCCAACTATATTTTAAAGCATGTCATACCAAGCATACTGAGGATGGGGACAGAGCACTTATGGGAATGTCCCGAATGCTGTAATGTCGATTGCTCAATCAATCAATCAATCAATCAATACCAAGCATATGTCTTTGTAACTCCTCCTACTCTAAGGAGTTTCATTTAATGTAATGTGTGTTGGGATATGAAAAAATAAAGTTATTTAAAAATAAAGGAATACTGAGAATTACATGAATAATTCGAATGGGTTAAGTTATTACTAGTAATGTGTGGGAGAGAATGAGTTAATGTCAGGATTTTGTAGCAGAGAAGGAGTTAACAGTACACTGTGGGAGGAAAATGATTAATACCAAGATTTTTTGGTAGAGTAATATCAGGACTGCGTGGGAGAGAAGTGGTAAGTACCAGAATTATGTGGCAGAGAAGGAGTTAATTAATATCAGGACTGTGCGGGAGAGAGTAGTTAATACGAGGGTAAGTTAATAAGTAAGTCACAAATGGCTAGAGAAAAATAACTAACTATGATAACAAATTGAAAAGAGTTAATTTTTATACATATATTGTCCCTTTATTTCTCAACATAATTTCCACCACCATTGATGCATTTATCTCTTCGTTTTGTCAGTCCTCCTAAACGGCTGCATAGAACTGCGTGCTTTGTTTTCATTTGCCTGCCACCCCTCTGCCGTGTGTCCAACGTGACGAGGTAGAGGGGCTTGAGCGTTCCAATGACCCCAAGAGCTATGCCGACGGTAGCACAGCTACTGGTAGGGTCACCCATGTCGTGCAGGTCAAGTGAGAGGAACCAAACTAAGAGACACACAAACCTGCTGCCTTGTAGGTAGACTGGGGACAGTCAAAGGCTAGGGAAAGCACCCCGAAAAATGCTTGTCGAAATCGGATGTACTGAGCCACATGCTTGACAAAGCAGTGCAACGTAACTTAATCAATTCATGATGCCACAGATGAAAATTAATCATTATGGTGCTAATCCCGTGAAGTCCCAACAGGCGGTGATAGCCCCGGGCCCCCTGCCTCGAGGGGGACCACTCATGACTACTGGTGATCACCTTCCCCTGTGCTGTAGAGTCAAGGCACAGAGGGGTAGGTTAAGAGCTATTGACCAAACACCCTGGACACTCAACATACTACAATGGAATGCCGAAGGAGTTTATAACAAGAAAGTCTCCCTAACAAAGCGTCTAATAAAGATAGAAAAGATGTGGCATGCATTCAAGAGACACACCTCAACGCCAATCGCAAATTTTCAGTCAGAGGATATCAGGCCACACGTTTCGACCGCGAAGGACACAAAGGAGGAGTTCTAATACTTACACGAAATACAATACCTTGCAGCGAAATATCTGTGATCTCTGACAACCAAACGAAAATTATAGGTGTTACAATCTATATAGCCCAGCAGATAACGACATTACACTTTCAAACATGAAAATAACTGTCACAAACTGCAATATTGCGTAGACTTTAATAACCTTTCAGAAAGATGGGGATACCCAGATACTGACAAAAGAGGAGATGAAGTGAAGGACTGGGAAATACACTCACATCTCCATCTACTCAACAAAGCGGATGAAACACCGAGCTTCTACTCCAGAAGATGGCTTACCACTTCTACTCCAGACTTAGCTTTCTGCACAGGAGACATCCTCCACAAAATCGATCGCCATGTGCTTGACCAATTAGCAGGTAGTGACCACAGACCAATCAAGCTTGTAATGAATATGGAGTATGTCCCACAGAAGCAAAACCCACTGCCCCGATGGAATTACAAACGAGCAGATTGGGACAGATTTGCCATACTAACGGCCAATATTGTGAAAACATAAATACACGATATGGCAACATGAAGCAAATGGTGAAAAGTCTAACCAGAGCAATAATACAGGCGGCTACTGAGTCTATACTAAGAGGAGCGAGGAAAAATTACAAACCATACTGGACTGAAGAACTACACATTTTGGACTACAAAGTTGAAGATGCCAGGAAGACAGCAGAGAGAGAGAGAGAGAGAGAGAGAGAGAGAGAGATAGAGAGAGAGAGAGAGAGAGAGAGAGAGAGAGAGAGAGAGAGAGAGAGAGAGAACAAACAACTGAAGCGAACATCTCTCTCAAAGCCATCTCAGCAAAATATTAAAGAACAGTAAATCAAACAACAAGAGATTGTTTGAGGGAAAAATAGAAAACTTGAACATTGACAGGGATGGAAACAAACTATGGAAACTAGTGAAAGCCATGAACAATGAAGGACCTAGAAACAAACAAATAACAATTAAACAAAGAAATGCCTTGCTTACAGGAATAAAGGCTGCAAATGCACTAATGGAATACTATGCTAGTGCAAACCACATTTATATTACAACCGAACAGAAGAAAGCAATCAAAGACAAACAGATGCATCATAGTAATACAGAGACAGCAGCAGAATATATGATGGCAAATCTAACAGGCAATGAAATCCCTAAAAAAGAAGAAATCACCAGGAACGGATGGAATCACAAATGAAATAATGCTAATAGGACTAGGCACTAAGGCAAAAAAGAAACTACTAGCAGTCCTAAATTACAGCTGGAAGAGAGGAATAGTCCCACAAGCATGGAAGGAAGCTATACTAATACCAGTCCCAAAGAAAGGAAAAGACCTGGAAAAACCAAGTGGCTACATCGACCTGGTTTGTATCAACAGTGGCTGTGTCACCAGGACAGCAAGCCGTCCTGGCGATGAGGACAGTGCTATTGATCTGGCGCTAGTTTCACCTTCACTCACTACAGTGTGTAGATGGGGTGTCCTAGGACACCATGGCAGCGACCACCACCCATGCAGCATATTGGTGGAGAAAGGCAGAACCAGGCAGCACAAGCTAAAGGTAAAGACGTTCCAGTATGACAGTACAGGGCAAGATGTGGTGAGTAAAATAAGACGTGACAAGCGCAGAACGTTTCAGGGCAGGAAGAAAAGGAAAAAAAGCTGGGAGCAGCCACCGTGGTGGAGTTTCGAGGTGGAGAAGGCTTGGGTGGATAAGCGTAGTGCTGTAAGGAGATGGCAAAATGCCAAGAAGAACAGAGCTGGTCATCCTAGTTCCTGCTTGCACTTAGAAAGAGAGATGCACACAAAAGTAAGCTATTTCAAAAAACTGGTCACGGTGGTTAAAAGCGAAAAATGGGCAGAGGTGTGTCAAAGAGTAAGCACAGACAAGTCACTGAAATTGTTCTGGCGACTACATAAAAGCATGAGTGGTGTAGTCAAGAATAAGAGCATTTCTGACTTCCAAGGTGCTGACCTCATCTGGCAGAGGACTGACGAGGACAAGGGCAAAGCCCTCTTTGAACGCTACCTTGAGCAGAGCAACCAGACAGACATGGGAGGCCGGAATCTGGCCAAGGAGGTCACCTCAGACAGATGCAAGGCCCAGGACACTTCGGATGAAGACACAGTGACAGTGAAAGAAATCAAGGCTGTGCTTCGACGATCAAAAAACAGTGCTCCAGGTCCTGATGGCATAAGATACGACGACATAAATAGGTGTACCGACAATGAGCTAGAGAAACTAGCAGACATGTACAACAACAGTATAGGGAGTGCTAGCATCAAGGAGGAATGGTTACACAGCTATCTGATTCCCTTGCCGAAGCCTGACAAAGACCACAAGAAAATTCAGGGATATCGAATTATAACCATGCAGAATACAATAGGCAAGCTGCTGGAGAAGGTAATTGCCAGGAAAATATCAAGCCAACTAGAGAGGCTAGGTGTTTTCCCACCTACCCTGGGTGGGTACCGTCCAAAAAGAGAAACCTGGACCAATGCAGCAGTCTTTGCCCACGATGTCTATGAAGGTTTCCACTCAGGCACTGAAACCGTTGCTGCAGCGATTGATCTTGAGGACGCATACAACAGAGTACCACTGGATTTTTTAATGTTTCAGCTTCTTGAACTAAACGTAAGTCCATTCCTCCTTAGTTGGATCGCTGCAGCTCTCTTCCAACGGAAAGTAGTTTTTAGATGTGGCAGTTGGACTTCGGAACCAACAACAATATATCCTGGCCTACCACAGGGATCACCATTATCTCCGGTACTGTTCAACGCCTACACAGTGAGAATCACCAGTGAGCAGATCACTGGACCTGGCAGGACATTGTCATATGCCGATGATGTTTTAGTGTATCGTCAGGGTAAGGATAGAGAGGAGGTTGCTGTGGAACTACAAACCGAACTCAATCGCATAAGTACTTGGTGTGATGAAGCTGGGGCAATGGTCAACCCAACTAAGGCAACAGTGACCTGGTTCTCGTTGAATAATCATATTGTCAACAATCCAACACCAACTGTAATGCTGTGTTCAGAGACGGTGGAAAGAACGCAGGCAATGAATTACCTGGGGATACGGTTTGATCGAAGCCTTGCTTATAATGTGCACATAGACCAGGTGATAACAAAGGCCAAGCGGGGTTTGGCAGCGATGCGGGTGATGGCGGCAGTAAACTGTGAGCAGCGCCATCTATGTCTTCTGTACGAGGGGCTGGTCATGTCTGTTTTGGAGTATGCAATGGCAATCCTGACTGTCAGCCATAAGCAGATAGAAAGGATGGAAAGGATACAGAATGAAGCTATGCGCATTATTCTTGGATGTACAAGAGATACAGCATGCAGGGCGATGCGCTACCTTCTTGATTTTCCAACCATTGAAGAGAGAATGCAAGTTTGCAGGGCACGTGCCTACCTCAGAATTAACGCAAACACACAGCATCCACTGCATAGTGAAATTAGGAAGGTGAAGGGCAGCAGGTTAAAAAGAGGACGGTCGTGGATGGGTCAAGCCGAGGACATTCTTCAACAGGTGTGTTCACTTGAGGACTTAGAACCTGGCGAGGAGTGGGTGCAAGTGCCAACAGACTTCTGCACATCCTTTTCAGTTTGCATCCAACTAGATAGAAAATGCAGACAAGAAAATCCGGCTGCTGTTGAGGCTGAAGTACAAGCGTTGATTTTCGAGAATTCGCTAGACAGTGACGCGGTCATCTACACAGATGGGTCGGTCGTCCGACATGTGAGAAGCTCATGGCCTTTACAGCTCGGGCCGGAGGGAGAATTGTGAAGGAGGACTCTGGTGCTTTCACTGAAACCACAAGTAGCCTGACCATGGAAGTCATGGCAGTAAGTAAAGCAATAACATGGCTCGAGACACAGACATTCACTAGGGCTTGTTTCCTTAGCGACTCAATGAACATGATCAAGAGGATAGAGGAGGGGTCGATTCGAAGAGAATGGTTGCTGCCTCTGAAGCGGTCTCGGCTGGCAAAGATTAGTTTCATCTTCGTGCCAGGGCATGCGGGAGTACAAGGAAATGAGCGGGCTGACAAGCTCGCAGGTGAGGCTACTGTTGAGGGCGGACGCGCCATGGACCAGGCTGACATTCTGAATGCTCTACGAGAAGTGAGACTTTTGCAAGAACCAAGTGATGACTGTGAATCTACAACAATGGCCAGACTGCGAGAGCAGCAAATTAAAAGAGGGGTGGCCAAACAAGAACACTACGCAGGAAGCCAAAGAAGATTGATAAACCAACACAGAACTGGCGTCGTTAGCCGCTACACGCTGCGGGATTTGCTGAGGAGGGGATCCGAGCACTTATGGACTGAATGGTCCGATGTGCAACGAGGATGATCTGTCGACTAACTAACTAACTAACTAACTATCAGTCTACTTAGCTGTGTAGGAAAATTAATGGAACGCATTATCAGTGGCAGGCTAACATGACATCTGGAAGAAAACCAACTCTTAATACCACATCAAGCAGGATTAAGAAATTACAGATCCACTGAAGATAAAATAACCTATATAGCTCAGGAAATAGAGGATGCCTTCCAAGAGAAAACAACAGACACTAGCGTTCTGGATAGATTTAGAAAAAGCATTTGATAAAGTATGGAAGGAAGGACTGAAAGTAAAACTGCAAATAATGCACGTTTGTGGGAAAATGTACAAATGGATCATCCAATACCTTGAGAACAGAACTTCCAGGACAAAAGTACAAGGACAAACCAGCAAAATAATGCTGTTGGAGCAAGGTGGCCCTCAAGGAGGAGTTCTTTCACCAACATTATTCCTCAATCAATCAATCATGTGCCATGCCGGAAAACGTGGGCGGTCATGACTCGTCATTTCACTCGATCACCAGAGTCGTGGATCAGCTCAGTGTTCCTGTCTCGTCCATTCCACGTGGCCAAGCCATCCAGGTATTTTCCTCTCGGTCTTCCTCTTGGTCTGTTCACCTCGATCATGCCAGTTGTCAATAAGTTCGCCAATTCATTTCTTCTCATAACATGTCCAAAACATTTTTACTGTCTTCGTCTAATTTCTCTAATCAGTCTACGATTTTCATTTGTCTCCTGTAGTACTTAGTCATTGGTTTTTCTATCAGTCCATTGTACTCTTTGCATTTTCCTCAGAAACCACATTTCTGTAGCCATCAAATGTTTTTCAGCTTGACTGCACATTGTCCAAGTTTCACATCCATACAAAAGAACAGGCTCTATGTACCCCCTCACACTCTTTTTCTCGTTTCAATTGACATCTTTTTATTGGTCAGAATGTTTTTTATCTTGCTAAAGGCTACTTTCGCCATGGCGATTCTTGTTCTAATCTCTTCAAGGCATCTCCCATCAGATGTTATGACTGTTCCGAGATAATTGTATCGATTCACTTGTTGAAGAATATTCCTATTTACTTGTATATTACATTGTGGTACTTCGTTCTTCCTAGTGACGACAATTTAATTCTTACATTATTCCTAGCATATATAAATGACATAACGGAAAATTTTCCAGCCAGAGTACACACATCCTCCTTTGCAGATTGATTGATTGATTTAGGAACCGACATCACAGCATTCCGGGCATTCCCATAAGCGCTCCGTTCCCATCCCCAGCAGCAAGCGAAGAGTTCCAACACTAATAGTACTAGTAGCAATCTGATTATATGTCCGTCTCGCCTTTCTTCTGAGCGTCGATAGTTGGCCAGATCCCCTCGTCACACCTCGCTGTCCCATTCTTACCTGACCATGGTGATCCATTTGCTCCTCCGAGGTGTACACGTGCTCCCTCAAGTCAGCAACCACGTCTGCCTTATCATGCATCAATACTCCACCGAGTTTTGCAGAGCCAGCCAATCTGTCCATCTGTTCATTCCCCAGCAAATGGCAGCATGCCCCGGAGAAATGATCCAGACGATGCTTCTCACCCGTGACTTCCGAAGCGAAGCAAGCCACTCTGCACGAAGCTTGCCTGTCCCCACCCTACGCAGCATGCTTTCTGAGTCAGTTACAATCACGATTTGTGTGTGTATCGTATTCTCCATCCAGCGGAAAGCTGCACTGACCGCCTCCACCTCTATTCTCAAGCTAGATGTTGTGGTATCATATGCCAGGCTCTCCTGCACCAAACGTCGACCATTAGCTTTTGCTAAGAACCCCAAGGCACTTCTCCTGCCTCTCAACACCGAACCATCTGTGTATATAACCGCATCACCCGGTCGAGCATTATCCTGAATTAGTTGCTGGATTTCCACTTCCGTGGCCCCTGCTGGCCACTCCCTCAACTCCCGGCTTAATGTGATTATAACTTTGCACAAGTCTAACTGCTCCACTGGCACTCTGACCCACTCCTCTCCTCGCCTAATGTTCTCCAAGATGCACACCTGTCTTATCGTATCCTCCGCCTGAGCCATCCATGATTTCCCTCTTATCAGTCGCTGACCCATAACTGCGTCCAGCGCCTCATGCAACGGGTGATCAGTGTCAGCAACTACTCTGAGGTATGCCTTCGCCTGCATCACCTTGAGCCTACTAGCAACAGTCGGCAAACCAAGGATGTAACGCATAGACACTACTGGGATGTCTCTGGTGCATACCAGAATAATCCGCATAGCTTCGTTCTGTATGCGCTCTAATTTCACCAACTGACTCTTTGAGACAGTGAGCAGTCCTAGTCCATAATCAATCACTGAGAGGATCAAGTGCTGGTATAGTGTGAAAAGCATTCTCTGCTCTGTGTCCATTGCAGCCATAGTTTTAAGTGCCTTGAGTCCCTTTTGAGATCTTGTCACAACCGTCTCCACATGGTCCTTGAAGGACAGGCTCCTGTCAAATATGATTCCCAGATACTTCAGTTTGTTCTCTCTGTTGACGCTTCTACCATCTATCGTGAGGCTTGGGACATCAGTTCTCACAATCCTGTTGTCCAGAGAGCACCACAAAACAGCTGCCTTTTCCGGGTGGATGACGGCACTCATTTCAGTGCAACAGTCAATCACTTTGTCTACTGTCGCCTGTAGCTCATGAGCTGTTTGCTCCCTACCTCTCCCCTGCCTATATGCAAGAATATCATCTGCAAATTTTAGTATCCTTCCAACCCCTGGTGCTTCTAGGTTTGCAATCTTGCTCGTATACACGTTAAAGAGCACCGGTGATATTGCAGATCCCTATGGCAGTCCCGAGGTTAAAATATGTGGCTCTGAGGTCCATGTACCTAGACGGAGAGCAACCCGACGAGAGTGCAGGACGGCCGATGTCAAGTTCACCAACCAGAGAAGGGGTCTCCATCAGTGCGGTCATCAAAATATCATATCGAACTCTATTGTACGCATCTTCGAGATCAATCGCTGCCGCCATCGGTTCCTGTCTACTCTGGAACCCCTCATAAACGTCAAAGGCAAAGGTGGCTGCATTTGACCAGGTATCTTTTCCTGGCCTGTAGCTCCCCAGGCCTCTTGGAAGAAGCTTCCCCCTTTCCAAAAACTCTCGCAGCTTGACAGCGATTATCTTCTCTAAAACCTTCCCAAATGACCTAGCCATATGGACATCTGAAGAATATATTAGTACGGCTAGCAGCAGAATACAGCAAGCCTTATTAGCGCTGGAGGACTGGTCAAAATCATGGCTAGTGAAGGTAAGTGAGGAGAAAACAACATGCACTGTGTTCTCCCTCTCAAATAAAGCTCAGCAACCTAAGCTGCTATTGAATGGAAAAATAGTGCGCCATGAAGAAAATCCAAAATATCTAGGAGTCACCTTTGATCGTCGCCTGACATGGAAGACACAGGTTGAGAAAAATCGAACAAGAGCAAGGCAAAGAATGGCAATCATGAAAACGCTTGCTGGTACAACGCGGGGAGCAGATGAGACAGTATTCAAGAAGTTATATACTGGACGGGTGATGCCAGTACTGGAATATGGCATTGCAGCTTGGGCAGCAACAGCTAAGTCAAACTTTAACAAAATAAGAAGAGTCCAAAATAAAGGCATGCAAATCATAACTGGAAGCCTGAAGACAACGCCTATTAATGAACTAGAAAAGATCACTTGTTTACAACCAATGCAGGATAGAAGAGATGGCAGAGCCCAGCAACAAGCACAAAAATTTAGAAGATTAACAGACCACCCTATGTATAACAGGTTTAATGGTTTTGGAAAGGGAAGACTGAAACGTAAAAATTTTGTAGAAACCGCAAAACGAAAGATTAGGGCAGATCCTATACTTAACATATCAACAGTCAAACCCATTTACAATGCACACAAGTTACCAGCTTGGAGACAGCAGCAACTGCCTGAGATGATAGAAAATATTCCTGGTATTGAGAAAAAGAACACTCAGAATGAAACCGAAAGAAGAAAAATAACCCTAAGCTACATAAGAGAACATTACCCTAGCAGCAATTGGACCCATACATATACAGATGGATCAGCCAAAAATTCAATAGAAAATGAAGGAGGGGGAATTCTTCTAAATTTAAACAATGGAGTGGGGGAAAAAACAGTCAGTGGCAACTGGAAAATTTTCAAGTAACTTCAAAGCGGAGTTGGAGGATATGAAAACTGCAGCAGAAATGCTCTAGATGGAGGAAAATAAAGAGAAGCAAATAGCTATCTTCACAGATGCAAAGTCAGCTGTCTCAATACTGAAGAGCAAAAACAGTACAGAAATAGCTGACCTAAGAGCAGCACTCCATGGTCTATGCCAGAAATCCAAAAAAGTTGTAATACAGTGGATCCTATCACAGTGCAGTATACCTGGAAATGAAGAGGCTGACAGTCTAGCAAAAGAGGGTGGACGACTACCACATCCTGACACAGACATAACCTATAATGAGGCAAAGAGGTTTATTAAAAGCACTTATAGAACCAAATGGGAATCAGAGCACCCAGGCCACCAGAAGGATGAGGCATATTACAAACTAGACCGAAGAGAACAAGTAGCAATCTTCAGACTCCGCACAGGACATAACAGGCTGAAATACCACTTGTTCAATAAACTAAAGATAGGAGATACCAATGAATGTAATTGTGGAACTGGTAAAATGACAGCTAAACATTTGCTGCAGGAGTGTCCAATATATGCAGAACAGAGAAAGATATTTTGGCCCACACCTGCTTCATTTAAGGACAAGCTCTATGGAGATATCAAAAAGTTCAAGTTGACTGCAGCTTACTTTAATTACATTCAGGTTGACATTTAAAGGTGCATGAAGAAGTATTTAGACTGCCACACTTCATACCACAGGCATGTCGGTTACAAAAGCGTCCCAGAGGCATGAAGTGGAATATTGCTTGGATAGCAAATCCTTCACGTGGAAAGTCCGAATCAAAAGCTCACTGTGTGGGCTTCATAAAAGGTGGATAAAGTGTCATTTTGGCACGAAATGGAAAATGGCTTGGATAGCAAATCCATTACGTGGAAAGCCCGAATCGAAAGCTCACTGTGTGGATGTCATCTGCAGACTGAGCCATGTGCAGGACGTGACGGTTCCTTGGGTGAGCCCAGTACCAGAGCGCTGTGTGTCGGCTCTACAAGTATGGAAGCCTCCTTGAATGGCGGAGAATGCCCATGGTCTGACCCTTCCTTCCCTTGAGGGCTGACCAGAGTATCTTTGGCTCTTCTATATGGGCCAGCTGGGATGGGGGATAACACCACAATAATGAGAGTCAAACGTCCTAAGAAACCCCCGGGAAGATTAACCCGGTCAAAATATTCCCGCAGAAGTCGGATTGATTGATTGATTGATTTAGGCAGAAGTCGGATGTGTCGGCCTAACGGTGCAAGAAGTGCAAGAACGCAGCTCTACTGTAAACAGGCACAACGCAATCACGTCCGAAAAAAAAAAACTCCGGATGAAAGCAGAAGAAAAAGAAGAAGAAGAAGAAGAAGAAGAAGAAGAAGAAGAAGAAGAAGAAGAAGAAGAAGAAGAAGAGGAAGAAGAAGAAGAAGAAGAAGAAGAAGAATTGTGTGTGACAGAAGGAGTTAATACTAGAACTGTGTGGGAGCGAAGAAATTAATATCAGGACTGTGTTAGATAAAGAAGAAATTAACATCAAAATTGTGCGGGAGTGCGGGAAAGAGGAGTTAAGACCACAGCTGTGTGGGACAGAAGGAGGCAATGCCAGGACTGTGTGGGAGCGAAGGAGGTAACACCTGAATAAAACAGCAGAAGTAAATCATACCAATAAACATATGCTGAGCTACTTGGTACTGAACGAGTTAAAAAAAAAAAAACAATGTTGGGCTTAAGAAAATTCCGATTGTGGTACGGGCAGAGTAATCACATGGAACAGTATAGAACCTGTCTGGCAACCACATTTGCTCATGATGAGATCACTTGCTGTTTCTGCAGCAACCGGAAGGCTTTTTGAAATGTAGGGGAAACAACAGCTACTTGGCCAGCGGAAGTATTGATGTGCGTGGGAGTTAAGTAGTTATGAATGATAACCTGAGAGGAGAGAGAGAGAGAGAGAGAGAGAGAGAGAGAGAGAGAGAGAGAGAGGGGGGGGGGGTCTGTAACATGAGAATAACGACGTCACAAGGCCAAGACTAGGCTTCTGGAAAGCTTGTTGAAATATAATACATGCTGTTTATCTGGCCGACCAGGACCCAAGCATTACTACAACCACAAACGCACTTTATGTACATGTTACGTCATCAGTAAAGCACTGATGAAAATACGGAATAACAGCTTGAAGCCACTTGATCAGGATTACTCATGAGAGAGAGAGAGAGAGAGAGAGAGAGAGAGAGAGAGAGAGAGAGAGAGAGAGAGAGAGAGAGAGAGAGAGAGGGGGGGCAGGAGAAAGAGAGGAGATTGAGGGAGGAGAGAGGGAGAAATAAAGAGTACCTACAACACGTCACAAAGAACTAGCTTGTGTAGACCAAGTTTATATAAGTAGGTGAAATGTTCTTTCTTTGAAATAGCCATTTTAATTTCAAATAAATATTTATTTGGCAGAATAAAAGCACACAGTGAGGGCGTGGGTTGACACTACTCTTCTTCTTCTTCTTCGTCTTCTTCTTCTTCTTCTTCTTCTTCTTCTTCTTCTTCTTCTTCTTCTTCTTCTTCTTCTTCTTCTTCTTCTTCTTCTTCTTCTTCTTCTTCTTCTTCTGCTTCTTCTGCTTCTGCTTCTTCTTCTTCTTCTTCTGCTTCTTCTTCTTCTTCTTCTTCTTCTTCTTCTTCTTCTTCTTCTTCTTCTTCTTCTTCTTCTGCTTCTTCTGCTTCTTCTTCTTCTTCTTCTTCTTCTTCTTCTTCTTCTTCTTCTTCTTCTTCTTCTTCTTCTTCTTCTTCTTCTTCTTCTTATTATTATTATTATTATTATTATTATTATTATTATTATTATCCTATTCTTCGTATTCCCCCCGCCCCCCCCCATTCCCCATTGGATCATTGGCCTTCAACCTTCACACACCAAGGTGTCTTATTCTTTGCCATCTCCTTCAGCTCTCGCCCATGTCCTCACATTAACCATCCCTATCTCTAAATCTCTCCATAGCGACTTTAGGCCTGTCCCCATGTCATTGTCCCTGTGTGTTGTAGACCTGGGGATGTCTAGTTATACTGTTGTTTATTTTCTCAATGTGTGTCCTACCAGGCACCAACGTCTTTTCTTCACCTTTTGATTGGTTGTGCCCACCCCCCCCCCCCCGCCTCTCCCCCCGGACATTCTGGGGAGGCGCAGCTGAAGCTAGGGACTTCATGCTCTGTGCGGCACTGTTTACAGGCTGCAGAAAGAAGACTTTGTTTACAGGCTGCAGAAAGAAGACTTTGTTTACAGGCTGCAGAAAGAAAACTTTGTTTACAGGCTGCAGAAAGAAGACTTTGTTACAGGCTGCAGAAAGAAGACTTTGTTTACCGGCTGCAGAAAGAAGACTTTGTTACAGGCTGCAGAAAGAAGACTTTGTTTACAGGCTGCAGAAAGAAGACTTTGTTTACAGGCTGCAGAAAGAAGACTTTGTTTACAGGCTGCAGAAAGAAGACTTGTTTACAGCTGCAGAAAGAGACTTTGTTTACAGGCTGCAGAAAGAAGACTTTGTTTACAGGCTGCAGAAGAAGACTTGTTTACAGGCTGCAGAAAGAAGAACTTTGTTTACAGGCTGCAGAAAGAAACTTGTTTACAGCTGCAGAAAGAAGACTTTGTTTACAGGCTGCAGAAGAAGACTTTGTTTACAGGCTGCAGAAAGAAGACTTTGTTTACAGGCTGCAGAAAGAAAACTTGTTACAGGCTGCAGAAAGAAACTTTGTTACAGGCTGCAGAAAGAAGACTTTGTTTACAGGCTGCAGAAAGAAGACTTTGTTTACAGGCTGCAGAAAGAAGACTTTGTTTACAGGCTGCAGAAAGAAGACTTTGTTACAGGCTGCAGAAAGAAGACTTTGTTTACAGGCTGCAGAAAGAAGACTTTGTTTACAGGCTGCAGAAAGAAGACTTTGTTTACAGGCTGCAGAAAGAAGACTTTGTTTACAGGCTGCAGAAAGAAGACTTTGTTTACAGGCTGCAGAAAGAAGACTTTGTTTACAGGCTGCAGAAAGAAGACTTTGTTTACAGGCTGCAGAAGAAGACTTTGTTTACAGGCTGCAGAAAGAAGACTTTGTTTACAGGCTGCAGAAAGAAGACTTTGTTTACAGGGCAGAAAACGTTTACAGGCTGCAGAAAGAAGTACTTTGTTTTACAGGCTGCCAGGAAAGACTACGGGCAGAAAGAAGATTTGTTTACAGGGCTGCAGAAAGAAGACTTTGTTTACAGGCTGCAGAAAGACGACTTTGTTTTATGCAGGCTGCAGAACAGAAGACTTTGTTTACCTGGCTGCAGAAAGAGACTTTGTTTACAGGCTGCAGAAAGAAGACTTTGTTTACAGGCTGCAGCAAAGAAGTACTTTGTTTACAGGCTGCAGAAAGAAGACTTTTGTTTACCAGGCTGTCAGAAAGAAGACTTGTTACAGGCTGGCAGAAAGAAGACTGTTGTCTTACAGGCTGCAGAAAGGAAGACTTGTTTACAGGCTGCAGAAAGAAAGGACTTTGTTTACAGGCTGCAGAAAGAAGACTTTGTTACAGGCTGCAGAAAGAAGACTTTGTTTACATGCTGCAGAAAGAAGAACTTTGTTTACAGGCTGCCGAAAGAAGACTTTGTTTACCAGGCTGCAGAAGAGAAAACTTTGTTTACAGGCTGCAGAAAGAAAGACTTTTGTTTACAGGCTGCAGAAAGAAGACTTTGTTTACAGGCTGCAGAAAGAAGACTTTGTTTACAGGCTGCAGAAAGAAGACTGTTTACAGGCTGCAGAAAGAAGACTTTGTTTACAGGCTGCAGAAAGAAGACTTTGTTTACAGGCTGCAGAAAGAAGACTTTGTTTACAGGCTGCAGAAAGAAGACTTTGTTTACAGGCTGCAGAAAAGAAGACTTTGTTTACAGGCTGCAGAAAGAAGACTTTGTTTACAGGCTGCAGAAAGAAGACTTTGTTTACAGGCTGCAGAAAGAAGACTTTGTTTACACGGCTGCAGAAAGAAGACTTTGTTTACAGGGCTGCCAGAAAGAAGACTTTGTTTACAGGCTGCAGAAAGAAGACTTTGTTACAGGCTGCAGAAAGAAGACTTTGTTTACAGGCTGCAGAAAGAAGACTTTTGTTTACAGGCTGCAGAAAGAAGACTTTGTTTACAGGCTGCAGAAAGAGACTTTGTTTACAGGCTGCAGAAAGAAGACTTTGTTTACAGGCTGCAGAAAGAAGACTTTGTTTACAGGCTGCAGAAAGAAGACTTTGTTTACAGGCTGCAGAAAGAAGACTTTGTTTACAGGCTGCAGAAAGAAGACTTTGTTTACAGGCTGCAGAAAGAAGACTGTTTACAGGCTGCAGAAAGAAGACTTTGTTTACAGGCTGCAGAAAGAAGACTTTGTTTACAGGCTGCAGAAAGAAGACTTTGTTTACAGGCTGCAGAAAGAGACTTTGTTTACGGCTGCAGAAAGAGACTTTGTTTACAGGCTGCAGAAAGAAGACTTTGTTTACAGGCTGCAGAAAGAAGACTTTGTTTACAGGCTGCAGAAAGAAGACTTTGTTTACAGGCTGCAGAAAGAAGACTTTGTTTACAGGCTGCAGAAAGAAGACTTTGTTTACAGGCTGCAGAAAGAAGACTTTGTTTACAGGCTGCAGAAAGAAGACTTTGTTTACAGGCTGCAGAAAGAAGACTTGTTTACAGGCTGCAGAAAGAAGACTTTGTTTACGGCTGCAGAAAGAGAAGACTTTGTTTACAGGCTGCAGAAAGAAGACTTTGTTTACAGCTGCAGAAAAGAAGACTTTGTTTACAGGCGGCAGAAAGAAGACTTTGTTTACAGGCTGCAGAAAGAAGACTTTGTTTACAGGCTGCAGAAAGAAGACTTTGTTTACAGGCTGCAGAAGAAGACTTTGTTTACAGGCTGCAGAAAGAAGACTTTTGTTTACGGCTGCAGAAAAGAAAACTTTGTTTACAGCTGCAGAAATAAGACTTTGTTTAACAGGCTGCAGAAAGAAAGACTTGTTTACAGGCTGCAGAAAGAAGACTTTGTTTACAGGCTGCAGAAAGAAGACTTTGTTTACAGCGGCAGAAAGAAGACTTTGTTTGACCAGGCTGCAGAAAGGAAGAATTGTGTACAGGCTGCAGAAAGAAGACTTTGTTTACAGGCTGCAGAAAGAAGACTTTGCTTACAGGCTGCAGAAAGAAGACTTTGTTTACAGGCTGCAGAAAGAAGACTTTGGTTACAGGCTGCAGAAAGAAGACTTTGTTTACAGGCTGCAGAAAGAAGACTTTGTTTACAGGCTGCAGAAAGAAGACTTTGTTTACAGGCTGCAGAAAGAAGACTTTGTTTACAGGCTGCAGAAAGAAGACTTTGTTTACAGGCTGCAGAAAGAAGACTTTGTTTACAGGCTGCAGAAAGAAGACTTTGTTTACAGGCTGCAGAAAGAAGACTTTGTTTACAGGCTGCAGAAAGAAGACTGTTTACAGGCTGCAGAAAGAAGACTTTGTTTACAGGCTGCAGAAAGAAGACTTTGTTTACAGGCTGCAGAAAGAAGACTTTGTTTACAGGCTGCAGAAAGAAGACTTTGTTTACAGGCTGCAGAAAGAAGACTTTGTTTACAGGCTGCAGAAAGAAGACTTTGTTTACAGGCTGCAGAAAGAAGACTTTGTTTACAGGCTGCAGAAAGAAGACTTTGTTTACAGGCTGCAGAAAGAAGACTTTGTTTACAGGCTGCAGAAAGAAGACTTTGTTTACAGGCTGCAAGAAAGAAGACTTTGTTTACAGGCTGCAGAAAGAAGACTGTTGTTTACAGGCTGCAGAAAAGAAGACTTTGTTTACAGGCTGCAGAAAGAAGACTTTGTTTACAGGCTGCAGAAAGAAGACTTTGTTTACAGGCTTGCAGAAAGAAGACTTTGTTTACAGGCTGCAGAAAGAAGACTTTGTTTACAGGCTGCAGAAAGAAGACTTTGTTTACAGGCTGCAGAAAGAAGACTTTGTTTACAGGCTGCAGAAAGAAGACTTTGCTTACAGGCTGCAGAAAGAAGACTTTGTTTACAGGCTGCAGAAAGAAGACTTTGTTTACAGGCTGCAGAAAGAAGACTTTGTTTACAGGCTGCAGAAAGAAAACTTTGTTTACAGGCTGCAGAAAGAAGACTTTGTTTACAGGCTGCAGAAAGAAGACTTTGTTTACAGGCTGCAGAAAGAAGACTTTGTTTACAGGCTGCAGAAAGAAGACTTTGTTTACAGGCTGCAGAAAGAAGACTTTGTTTACAGGCTGCAGAAAGAAGACTTTGTTTACAGGCTGCAGAAAGAAGACTTTGTTTACAGGCTGCAGAAAGAAGACTTTGTTTACAGGCTGCAGAAAGAAGACTTTGTTTACAGGCTGCAGAAAGAAAACTTTGTTTACAAGGCTGCAGAAAGAAGAACTTTGTTTACAGGCTGCAGAAAGAAGACTTTGTTTACAGGCTGCAGAAAGAAGACTTTGTTTACAGGCTGCAGAAAGAAAGACTTTGTTTACAGGCTGCAGAAAGAAGACTTTGTTTACAGGCTGCAGAAAGAAGACTTTGTTTACAGGCTGCAGAAAAGAAGACTTTGTTTACAGGCTGCAGAAAGAAGACTTTGTTTACAGGCTGCAGAAAGAAGACTTTGTTGTACAGGCTGCAGAAAGAAGACTTTGTTTACAGGCTGCAGAAAGAAGACTTTGTTTACAGGCTGCAGAAAGAAGACTTTGTTTACAGGCTGCAGAAAGAAGACTTTGTTTACAGGCTGCAGAAAGAAGACTTTGTTTACAGGCTGCAGAAAGAAGACTTTGTTTACAGGCTGCAGAAAGAAGACTTTGTTTACAGGCTGCAGAAAGAAGACTTTGTTTACAGGCTGCAGAAAGAAGACTTTGTTTACAGGCTGCAGAAAGAAGACTTTGTTTACAGGCTGCAGAAAGAAGACTTTGTTTACAGGCTGCAGAAAGAAGACTTTGTTTACAGGCTGCAGAAAGAAGACTTTGTTTACAGGCTGCAGAAAGAAGACTTTGTTTACAGGCTGCAGAAAGAAGACTTTGTTTACAGGCTGCAGAAAGAAGACTTTGTTTACAGGCTGCAGAAAGAAGACTTTGTTTACAGGCTGCAGAAAGAAGACTTTGTTTACAGGCTGCAGAAAGAAGACTTTGTTTACAGGCTGCAGAAAGAAACTTGTTTACAGGCTGCAAAGAAGACTTTGTTTACAGGCTGCAGAAAGAAGACTTTGTTTACAGGCTGCAGAAAGAAGACTTTGTTTACAGGCTGCAGAAAGAAGACTTTGTTTACAGGCTGCAGAAAGAAGACTTTGTTTACAGGCTGCAGAAAGAGACTTTGTTTACAGGCTGCAGAAAGAAGACTTTGTTTACAGGCTGCAGAAAGAAGACTTTGTTTACAGGCTGCAGAAAGAAGACTTTGTTTACAGGCTGCAGAAAGAAGACTTTGTTTACAGGCTGCAGAAAGAAAACTTTGTTTACAGGCTGCAGAAAGAAAACTTTGTTTACAGGCTGCAGAAAGAAGACTTTGTTTACAGGCTGCAGAAAGAAGACTTTGTTTACAGGCTGCAGAAAGAAGACTTTGTTTACAGGCTGCAGAAAGAAGACTTTGTTTACAGGCTGCAGAAAGAAGACTTTGCTTACAGGCTGCAGAAAGAAGACTTTGTTTACAGGCTGCAGAAAGAAGACTTTGTTTACAGGCTGCAGAAAGAAGACTTTGTTTACAGGCTGCAGAAAGAAGGACTTTGTTTACAGGCTGCAGAAAGAAGACTTTGTTTACAGGCTGCAGAAAGAAGACTTTGTTTACAGGCTGCAGAAGAAGACTTTGTTTACAGGCTGCAGAAAGAAGAACTTTGTTTACAGGCTGCAGAAAGAAGACTTTGTTACAGGCTGCAGAAAGAAGACTTTGTTTACAGGCTGCAGAAGAAGACTATTGTTTTACAGTTGTTACTGCAGAAAGAAGACTTTGTTTACAGGCTGCAGAAAGAAACTTTGTTTACAGGCCTGCAGGAAAGAAGACTTTGTTTACAAGCTGCAGAAAGAAGACTTTGTTTACAGGCTGCAGAAAAGAAGACTTTGTTTACAGGCTGCAGAAAGAAGACTTTGTTGACAGGCTGCAGAAAGAATAGACTTTGTTACAGGCTGCCGAAAGAAGAACTTGTTTACAGGCTGCAGAAAGAAGCACTTTGTTTACAGGCCTGCAGAAAGAACTTTGTTTACAGGCTTGCAGAAGGAAGACCTTGTGTTTACAGGCTGAAGTAAAGAAGACTTTGTTTACAGGCTGCAGAAGAAGACTTTGTTTACAGGCTGCAGAAAGAAGACTTGTTTACAGGCTGCAGAAAGAAGACTTTGTTTACAGGCTGCAGAAAGAAGACTTTGTTTACAATCTGCAGAAAGAGACTTTGTTTTACAGGCGCAGAAAGAAGACTTTGTTTACAGGCTGCAGAAAGAAGACTTTGTTTACAGGCTGCAGGCAAGAAGACTTTGTTACAGGCTGCAGAGAAAGAAGACTTTGTTTACAGCGCTGCAGAAAGAAGACTTTGTTTACAGGCTGCAGAAAGAAGACTTGTTTACAGGCTGCAGAAAGAAGACTTTGTTTACAGGCTGCAGAAAGAAGACTTTGTTTACAGGCTGCAGAAAGAAGACTTTTGTTTACAGGCTGCAGAAAGAAGACTTTGTTTACAGGCTGCAGAAAGAAGACTTTGTTTACAGGCTGCAGAAAGAAGATTTTGTTTACAGGCTGCAGAAAGAAGACTTTGTTTACAGGCTGCAGAAAGAAGACTTTGTTTACAGTTTGCAGAAAGAAGACTTTGTTTACAGGCTGCAGAAAGAAGACCTAGTCCTATGGTAATCGAACCCACTGCAGTGAAGTTAATCCTCGTGTCTTTAACCTTGTTTTCAAAAATGCACTTGTATTTACTGTGTTCTGGTCTTGAGCTTGGTGGTTCCGCCTTGCCTGTTTAGCCCTTCTGTTCTGTGCAGACACCAATTAATGAATGTTTGTAGTTTTATTAGCAATTGTTCTGTCTTTATTCGTGTTTCTGACCCTACAGTAGGACTGATTTAACGTAACAGTTACAATCTCTTAAGTTCTGTGCTAATCTGTACAGTGTGGTTCGGAGGTTTAACGTAAGAGTTAAACACTCTAAGTTCGTGGTAATCTGTATAGTGTCGTCCAGAGGTTTAACGTAAGAGTTAAACACTCTAAGTTCGGTGGTAATCTGTGCAGTGTGGTCCAGAGGTTAAAATCTGTAGTGTGATCCACAGATTTAACGTAAGAGTTAAAAACTAACGTTGGTAGTAATCTGTACAGTGTGGTCCAGAGGTTTGAATCTGTATAGTGTGGTCCAGAGGTTTGAATCTGTACAGAGTGATCCAGAGGTTTGAATCTGTATAGTGTGGTCCAGAGGTTTGAATCTGTATAGTGTGGTCCAGAGGTTTGAATCTGTACAGTGTGGTCCAGAGGTTTAAAGCGCTCGCGTTTAAACTTCCTATGCTCTGACGGCTGGCAGTGGTTTCATTCCCATCGATCATTCATCCATCATGTGCCATGCCGACAAGCGTGGACAGTCATGATTCGCCATCTCACTCGATCACCAGAGTCGTGGATCAGCTCTGTGTTCTTGTCTCCACCATACACCGTGGCCAAGTCATCCAGGTATTTAATTATCTGCCTTCCCCTTGTTCTCTTCGCCTCAGTCTTGCCAGTTGTCACAAAGTTCTCCAATTTAATTCTTCTCAGAAGGTGACCAAAAATGTTGACTGTCTACATCTAATTTCTCCAATCAGTGTACGATTTTCATTTGTTTCTAGTCAGACTTGGTCATTGGTTTTTCATGGTTCGTCAAATCACAGAACACCCCCACTGATCATTTCAACTTAAATGATGACTTCTTGTTGAGATAGCAAAGGCAAACTGCCGAATGTAAAATTGCCTAGAAAATCAACTGGGGGTACAGGTCTTTTATAGGAAACGCAGCATTAAAAAATATGTGACTCCATCTATGTCTACATTGCTACCAAAATCTGTGACTCCATCTATGTCTACATCGCTACCAAAATCTGTGACTCCATCTATGACTACATCGCTACCAGAATCTGTGACTCCATCTATGTCTACATTGCTACGAAAACAGGTGAACGATTCCACCTTCTACAAATGAGGTTTCGCTGTCAGAAAGGTCAACAGTTTCAGTTCGCCTCATAGGGTTAGTGTGAACATTGTGGTATGTCCCCCCACCCCAACAAGTTTAAACCAATCTCCGTCTAAAATTGGATTCTAACCCATGACCACCAGGCCGGCAGACTACTCCCTGCACATTCATGTTTTTGTTTTGTTCGCATATCCTTTACACGACATCTCTGTCAACAGCAGCATCTTTCAGCTGATTGTTGATTTTTTGACAAGATTACGCTCAGTAGTTTGCCATTGCTTTCTGAGCGACAGACTCACATACCCCATAAGTTACCGACGCGGAGAGAACCGCTGCCAATTTTTGCGCCCGTCACGTTACTCACGAGAGTATACGGGATTACGGAGAAAGTCTTGTAACTCCTAGACCAGGGAGACAGGCGCACATTCATGTACAAGCGTTAAATGTGTGTACATAGTGCAGCGGTGTTTTGGCAATAACCGACCAGGCAGGTGGTTAGTAATACGTCAACACGTTAATTGTCAGTCACTTATATCATTCCATAATATATAAGCTGTGTATACAAGTTATTTCATTCCTCTATAGCAGTGGTTCTCAACCTTCTTTGGCTTTTACACCCCTTCACCATATTTTCAGAACGCCATTTCCCCCCTTTCGTATTTCCTCCTATAAGCCCCCCCCCCTTTTTTAAATCCCCCCCCCCCCCGGGATGGGTGAGTGGGGGGGGATACCCCACCGATTGAGAACCACTGCTCTACAGGATGTCGTTAAGGAGAGCAATTCTAAGAAATGCTTCGAGTGACCTCAAGTGCCACGTAAGCTGCCAGTTTTCTGTAACTCTAGTTAGTGTCAGGTGTCCTGTCCGAGGTCCTTGTGACCATGCAGGGGCTTCGTCACCAGACAGTTTTCTAATCTTCAGTATTAATATCTCGGCTCTCCCACAATCTTCATCTGGAGTGTTCCACGTTGTACATGTTTATAACGCACATATACTAAACACGCACGCACGCACGCACGCACGTACACACACACACGCATATATATATATATATATATATATATATATATATATATATATATATATATATATATATATATATATATATATATATATATATATATATATATATATATATATATATGCCGGCTCCCTGGCCGAGGAGTTAACAGCTTTCTCCGTAATCCCGAATACTCTCGTGGTTGACGTGAGTGCACGAGAATAGAACTGGAAGCGGTTCGAGTCGCACCAGTGACTTATGAGAGTATGGAGCCGGTTGCTCAGAAAGTCGTGGCGTGATGATGAACGTAATCTAGCCTAGGAATCAACATACAGCTGAAAGATGCTGATGTTGACTGCAATATCCTGAAAACAGGATGGACACGTGAAAAAAAATTATATGTGCGCGCGCGTGTGTGTGTGTGTGTGTGTGTATGTGTGTGAGTGTAATATTATTAATATGAACAAAATAGAATTTCTTACGAAGAAAGGTTCCACGAGAAGGGAGGCCACGAGGAAGGAGGCAACGATAAGGGAGGCCACGAGAAAGGAGGCCACGAGAAAGGAGGCCAGGAGAAGGGAGGCCACAAGTAGGGAGGTCACACTGTTGTCAAACAAGCACAACTAGAACAACATCTGTGGCAGGTAGGTGGAGAATGCAGACATGACTCTGGGTGTCTTGTGTCACCAAGGATTGAATCCAATAAAACAAAAAAATTTGTCATTGCTGAAGTTTGATACTGCTGAGATTGATTTACGTTCGAATTTGTTACTGTTCGAGTTTGTTACTGTTGGAGCTAGTTCTGGAGTTTGTTACTGCTCTAGTTTCCTATTGCTGAAATGTGTCACTGCGTACAAGACGCGATAATATATGGTCTCAGCGAAATGATTCCTCTATTCAACAATGCTTGACAAGAGGTCAGATATCATTAAAAAAATAGTCGCTTAAAAGTCGACAGGGTCGACTTAATTGCACCGGGTTTTATCCCATATGGCTCGGTCTCTTTCCGCAGCACGGAAAGCGTCGCACACAGCACGAACTCCGTAGCTTTTAGCGACGACCCACAGGAGTTTCCGAAACATTTAATTCGTAAACCGAAGGGCGCGGCCCGGAATCGAACCCACAACCTTCGGAGCACGAGTCAAACGGCTTGACCACTTCGCCACAGAGACTCCAAACATGATACAGCAACAAACAGAATAAATACAAACACATAAATGACATAATAAGTATATTATATAACCTACTGTCACTTGAAGGGGGCTCAGTAATCTAGTGGCTAGCATGTTTCCCTGCCAGCCGGCAGTCATGAATTCGAATACTCATCCAGGTGGGTTTCTTTTCTTCTTTAAAAAAAAACAAAAAATTGGTCATCCCAGTTGAAATGGGTAAGAGGAAATGTTCAGAAAAGTAAAGGACGCGGTTGTTCATCATCAAGATGAACATGAACATAACGAAGTGCTGGAAACAATGTAACATTAGATAGTATCTTTATTCATTTGTTTATTTCAAATAATCAATCGATACAACTCTTAATCTGAAATAACTGGTAAATAAGTCAAGAGTAGCGCGGAAATCAGATTAAATACTTTAAACGAGTCAGCTCATGTCTGCGAAGTTTCGTGACCTATGACGTACGTTGTGTGACTGGAAGTAAGCATAGATTAGAAGACTGTGGTTATTTGACATGGCCAAGCCCTGTACGTCAAGAAATATCTAGGTTACATTGTTTAATAATAGTACACCGGAGACCCGTACAGCCACTAGGTCAAACCGGCAGGGCTCATTTCATCTTTATCAAGTTATCAACGAAATGTTCGTCTGGACTTGGAGCAACAGGAAGTGTGTAGGCCTTAGGTAGCAACAGGTGGCAACGCCATTCTAACAACTTTGATAAGGCAAATTAGGAATTAAGTTTTACTGTTTAAAATACATTACTTTCAGTTCAGTGTGGATTATCATCAATGCATACAGACACAGCCTTATGTACTCCAATATCCTTCAGCAGTGGATTCACCAACTTACATCCAGAGGTGTTCAGATATCCTTCAGTAGTGGATTCACCAACTGACATCCAGAGGTGCTCCAATATTCTTCAGTAATGGATTCACCAACTTACATCCAGAGGTGTTCCGATATCCTTCAGTAGTGGATTCACCAACTTACATTCAGAGGTGCTCCGATATCCGTCAGTAGTGGATTCACCAACTTACATCCAGAGGTGTTCCGATATCCGTCAGTAGTGGATTCACCAACTTACATCCAGTGGTGCTCCGATATCCTTCAGTGGTGGATTCACCAACTTACATCGGCTGGATCCGTCGACTAAACTAAACTAAACTAAACTAAACTAAACTAAACTAAACTAAACTAAACTAAACTACATCGGCTGGAGAACCACGGTAGCCTAGTGAATAGCATGCTTGCCTGTCGTCCTGCAGGTCATGGGTGTGAATTCGCATCCAGGTGGGTTTTCCAAACTGACCTCTGTTGCCATGTTGACCCAGCCAAATATTGGTGCCAGGAAATGTCTACACAAGTGGAGGCGGTAAGCGTAAGACTAACCATAACTCTCGTGAGTGACAGTTAATCTTTGCAAAGATGGGGCTAGCACCATATACCCCAAACGCCCCTAGAAGTGTAAGAGTGTCCTCTACTTCAGTTTTGCTTTCTTTCATTGCTAATTAGGCTAACCCTCTACTTCAGTTTTGCTTTCTTACATTGGCAAAATAGCCTAACCCTCTACTTCAGTTTTGCTTTCTTACATTGGCTAAATAGCCTAACCCTCTACTTCAGTTTTGCTTTCTTACATTGGCTAAATAGCCTAACCCTCTACTTCAGGTTTGCTTTTTTCCCCCGCATATCCTTTACAGGACATCGCTGTCAACATCAGCATCTTTCAGCTGATTGTTGATTTCTTGGCAAGATTTGCTAAATATGCTAACCCTGTGGTGATTGACAAGCCTTCTCGCACACTTAGTAAGCTGCTGCTTCATGGCCACTCTCATCTACAACCCGAAAGATTGAATTCTGGATGTTAATGCTGAATCATTCAGTTCAAAGTCCTCGATTCAGCCGGACTCACCACGGACATTTGTGAAGATGGCTAGAGCATTGGTTAAGCCCCTTATATAGTGACACTGCCGGCCGGTCTATCTGATCTGTTATTGCCCACCGCAATTGTTCAAAAAAGGCTATATCAATGCAGAATTAAAAGTGTATTAGAAATCAATGGCACAAGAAAAGCGAACAAATTAAACCAACATTCTTTGAGAACATGCATCTTTCTTGTGGCAACGTACGGATGTGAGTCATGACAATGTCGCAGTCACCACAGAAGTACACCAGAGTAGTTGAATTTAAATGTTACAGACAAGATCTTAGAATATCGTGGACCAAGAAGAAGAACAGTACTTAACATTCTACAAGATCTTAGCGTCAAAGACGACTGATTCATAGACAACTTCGTGCACAAGAAATTGAAATACTTTGGTCAAATTAGACGTCACAGTGCTTCGGAAAGAATAGTTACGGAAGAAATTATTCCTGAGAAGAGGCAGGAATCTACCAGTGTGAATATGGAAGCTGGACTTTGCAAATAATTTGGGCAGGGGAACTAGCAAAGGGTCGAGAAACTATTCGCCTCCGTGATGAGAGCAACGTTCTGCAGAGGACCTGGTACACACTAATGACATCTGTATAGCCTGGTATTATATAAACGTGACATTACGAAATGTAGACATCTGCAAGGATTCCATTCGCTATCTGAGCGCGAAACATACATCCATTTTACGGCTCATACTCATAACGTCACTTAGTAAATACGTATTGGTGCCGTTTTGTGACTTAAGCCAGTGAAATGTCGTGGGAAAGATGCTGAAAGGTCGGTGGGCAGGACTCCGGATGGGGTGGAGGGGGGGGGGGAGGGGAAAGTGGGCACTGAGCTTGAGAAACGAAGACATGGCATTGTGCAATAGTGAACGCATGTTGCACTAGGAAACATAAATCAGTGACTACATGCTACCATGACACATGGAAACAGAAGTCAGTGACTACATGGGACCATGGCACATGGAAACAGAAATCACTGACTACATGGGACCACGACACATGGAAACAGAAATCGCTGACTACATGGGACCATGACACATGGAAGCATAATTCAGTAACAAAATGTGACCAAGGCACATGGAAGCATAAATTATTGACTACATACTACAACAACACATGGAGGCATAAATCAGTGACTACATGGGACCACGACAGATGGAAACATAAATCAGTGACTTCATGGGACCACGACACATTGAAGCATACATCAGTGAATAAATGCTACCAAGACACTTTGAAATATAAATCAGTGATTACTTGTGACCACGACACATGGAAACATCAATCAGTAGCCAAATGGGACCACGATACACGGAAACATAAATCAGTGACCACATGAGACCACGAAACATGGAAGAATAAATCAGTGACTACATGGGACCAAGACAAATGGATACATAAATCAGTAACAAAATGTGACCAAGGCACATGGAAGCATAATTTATTGACTACATACTATCACGACACATGGAGGCATAAATGAGTGACTACATGGGACCACGACAGATGGAAACATAAATCAGTGACTATATGGGACCACGACAAATAGAAACAGAAACCAGTAACTAAACGCTATCACCATACATGGAAACATAAATAAGTGACCGCATATGACCACGACAGATTGAAACAGCAATCAGTGACTACATGGGACCACGACAGATGGAAACAGAAATCAGTGACTACTCGCTATTGGGACGACGACACATGGAAACATAAATCAGTTACTACATGGGCAACAACACATGGGAAACATAAATTAATGACTACATGTGACCACGGCACATGGAAGCATAAATCAGTGACTACATACTACCACGACAGATGAAAACAGAAACCAATGACTGCATGGGACAACGACAGACGGAAACAGAAGTCAGTGGCTACATGCTATCACGACAGATGGAAACAGAAATCAGTGACTACTTGGGACAACGACACACGGAAAAAGAAATCAGTGACTACATGCTACCACGACACATGGAAACATATATAAGTGACCACATGAGACCACGACTGATGGAGACATAAATCAGTGACCACATGAGACCACGAAACATGGAAGAATAAATCACTGACTGCATGGGACCAAGACACATGGAAACATAAATCAGTGACCACATGAGACCACGACAGATGGAAACAGAAATCATTGACTACATGGGGCAACGACAGATGTAAACAGAAGTCAGTGACTATATGCTACCACGACAGACGGAAACAGAAGTCAGTGACTATATGCTACCACGACAGATGAAAACAGAAACCAATGACTGCATGGGACAACGACAGACGGGAACAGAAGTCAGTGACGACATGCTAGCAAGACAGATGGAAACAGAAATCAGTGACTTCTTGGGACGACGACACATGGAAACATAAATCAGTGACCACATGGGACCACGACACATGGAAGCATAATTCAGTGACTACATGGGCAACAACACATGGGAAACACAAATCAGTGACTACATGTGACCACGGCACATGGAAGCATAAATCAGTGACTACATGGGACTACGACACATGGAAGCATAATTCAGTGACTACATGTGACCACGGCACATGGAAGCATAAATCAGTGACTACATACTACCACGACACATGGAGACATAAATCAGTGACTACATACTACCACGACAGATGAAAATAGAAGCCAATGACTGCATGGGACAACGACAGACGGAAACAGAAGTCAGTGACTATACCACGACAGATGGAAACAGAAATCAGTGACTACTTGAGACAACGACACATGGAAAAAGAAATCAGTGACTACATGCTACCACGACACATGGAAACAGATATCAATGACTACATGAGACCACGACAGATGGAAACATAAATCAGTGACCACATGAGACCACGAAACATGGAAGAATAAATCACTGACTGCATGGGACCAAGACACATGGAAACATAAATCAGTGACCACATGGGAACACGACAGATGGAAACATAAATCAGTGACTACATGGGACAAAGACAGATGGAATCAGACAATAGTGACTACATGGGACAACAACAGATGGAATCAGAGAGGCTTCGTGGCGAAGTGGTCAAGCCGTTTAACTCGGGCTCGGAAGGTTGTGGGTTCGATTCCGGGCCGCGTCCTTCGGTTCACGAGTTAAATTTTTCGGAGACTCCTGTGGGTCGACGCTAGAGCTACGGAGTTCGTGCTTTGCGCAACGCTTTCCGCGCTGTGGAAAGAGACCGAGCCATATGGGATAAAACCCGGTGCAATGAAGTCGACCCTGTCGACTTTTAAGCGACTTATTTTTAGACAATAGTGAATACATGGGACAACGACAGATGGAAATAGACAATAGTGACTACATGGGACAACGACATATGGAAATAGAAAACAGTGACTACATGGGACAACGACAGATGGAAATAGAAATCAGTGACTACATTCTACCACAACAGATGTAAACAGAATCGAAGTTGTCACCAGCAGAAATGATAGTGAAAGAAGACCTGACAGTAGACATCACCAACAGTGCAGTTATATTATCATTATAGCTGTGTCCTTTATGCAACCAAGAATGATATTCAACATAGAATCATTTTGGACCATTTTCATTCTGACGTTCAAGATGTGGGGAATCCTTAAACGATATGGAGTGAGTACACATCTAATAAACGTATGTAGAAGCTGATACAACAACAGTGAATGCATTGTGAAAACAAATGGCGTACACATAAACCCCTTTACCATATGATCCGGAGTACTACAACGCTGATTTCTGTCCACTCTCTTGTTCATAACCTATATAGATAGATAACATATGTAAAGAAACCAGCAGGGACCGCAAGAACACTGCATGACGAACAGAACACAGAAGAAGAACCAATGGCAAATTAAACCATTAAATAACTCCTATTTGCGGACGATCAAGCACGAATAGCAAAATTAGCTGGACTGGTCATTTGATTCGCATGCCAGATCACAGGCTCCCTAAACGATTTTTTTATACAGCGAGCTGCGCTGTGGTAAACGCTCCCAAGGCGGCCAGAGGGAACGCTTTAAAGACACTCTGAAGATCTCACTAAAGCTTTTTCAATTCATCACGACACTTGGGAGACTGCTACCAAAGACCGAAATTCGAGTCGAAATTCATTACAATGGTGTAGTCACTTTTGAAGCAAACAGGACCGCAAGAGCTATGAAAAAAATTACTTGACAAAAAAGTCACTGAAGGAGATCCTCTATTCTTTGCCCACATTGTCAAAGAACATTTCGAGCCAAAATAGGCCTTACCAGCCATCTCAGAACTCACGGCTCTAAACTTTCAACTCCACTGAATGAAATGAGTGACCATCATCATTCTTGATGACAAATACCAATAGTAAAATCAGAAGCAGAATTACAGGACCACATAAGGAACATAACATGAACATTAGTAGCAGTAAAACAGAGGTAATGAGTATAACCAAAGAAGAAAAAAACAACAAAGATCCATCTAAATGAACACCGACTTGAACAAGTAAAGATCTCCAATTACTTAGGAAGTATAATATCATCAAATGGCAAATCAGAAGACGAGATCAAAAATAGATGCAATAAGGAAAACCAACTCATTGGACAATTGGCACCAATACTAAAGAACAAACACGTATCAATAGTTACCAAGAAAGCACTCTACAACACACTATTCCCACAAACCCTATGCCACCAATGCGAAACACGACTGAAAAAGAGAAAAGAAAAATCACACATCAGAAATTAGATTCCTAAGAAGAATACTCAATGCATCAAGAAGAGATAAGATAAGAAATGAAGAAATCAGGACTAAAGTGGGGGTTACAGCTGCACTAGATTTTATTAGAAAGCAGCAAGTCAAATGGTTTGGCCATGCAAGTAAGTTAGCAACTAACAGTATACCACAATAAACAATGATGTACAGACCAGAGGGAAGCAGAGGAAGAGGCCGACCACGTGAACGATGGACGCAGGGAATAACAGAGTCCATGGGAATATCAATACATGAAGCCCATAAGCGGGCTCTATCCCGCTATTTATACTTCACCTCGACACCGCAAGGTACAAAAGGAACAAGATGAGATGAGATGAGTTCTGCGTTTTGAGCATTAGAATCGGCAATGTTCTTTATTGCAGAAATCCATCATCCGTGCTCTCTTGTACACACCTCGATGAACAGCAACGAGAGAAGCTAGGGTTTACACACCAGCAGTATATCCATCATCCGTGCTGTCTCTGGTATACGCCTGTCCATGATGTTCACTATGGGATATGCATCTGCATGCACACACAGCAAGAGATGACCTGAGTGTTACGCATCAGTACCCCACAGTAAACTACATTTGCTTGCTGTGCCAACTCATATCTTGTGTATTACGGGTGATCTGATCGTACACAACACAATAACACAACGCATAGGGTTATTTGAGCCTACAATACGTAGTATAACAATCATTCCTACTGACTCTATTTCATATGGAACAGAATGAGTGAAGCCTGGTATTGTTAGACCTTGTAATTTCGTATATCACGTGTGGCATGTCACAGGTACTATACCGAACGCCCCCCCCCCTATATCCCCTCCTCCCCCCCCTCTCTCTCTCTCTCTCTCTCTCTCTCTCTCAGTTGTCATATACCATATACATATGTTTCTTATGGTTGTGTGAATGTTTGTTGGTGTGTGTAGATGTATGTATGTGCGCTCACACATATCAATCCACTCAGAATTTTGTATTCCCTTGGTACACACATAAAAGAACACAGAACATTAGTTTCATTATCATAATCATACTTAGGTGTACAACTATTTTTACAACTACAACTACAACTGTACAACTATGTTTATTTCTTGTCTTTTTTCTATTTTCTCTTTCTTCAGTCATCATTTCTCTTTAACATTTGTCCACTATTGCCAATTTTTTACTGGCACCCACTCATGCATTGTACGGACATCCACGGGGATACTCTTTTGTCGTTTTTGCTCTCATATCATATCTCCATTGTTTCTAGCTTCCCGCCTTAACTTCCTCCCCCTTTTTCCTGTACCACTTCCACTCATTTACCTGGGATCTTCACCAACCCCTATCCCGGTTCCCAGAACACCACATATTCCCACGGCTGTCTACATAAAAGTCGCAAGGTGAAGATTCATGTTAATATCACAGCCTGGAATTATGAGATAATTGGGCAATTATTTTCCCCTTGCATATCCTATTTACAGGACATCGGTATCAACACCAGCACTGCTGTTGTTGATGTCTTGGCAAGATGTTTTGGTAAGCGGAATTACGAACCGCGTCCGTAACGCCTTTGCCACGAAGACCAGCAATGAGCAAATAGTTGTCATATTTTCATCCTTTCATTCTTCTCATCCCGTTCTTATGCCTCATTGTAGTCACTGGAGAGATGGCTGGCCGAGTGGCTAGAACGCCGGATTCTCCTTCAGGAGATCCGGGTTCGAATCATCTGTAAGGTGTGGGATTTATTTTTTTTTTGTCGGGGGAAAAAAGAAAATCCTAACCTGCACAGTTCACAGCGACTGCACTAGCCAGGCGGCCTTAATTCCTCAGGCTCAAAGACCCCCCTGCCATACACCGCAAGGTACTATATTGGCAGTAAATGACTGCACTAGCCAGGCGGCCTTAATTCCTCAGACTCAAAGACCACCTTGCCATACACCGCAAGGTACTATATTGGTAGTCAATGACAGTGACCGTAGTCACTGGAGGGTCTTCTCCGTGATTATATGTTGTGTTTTGTGTATGTATGTGAAGCTGATGAAGGCTAATCGCCGCAACGTCCTGTGTTTTCCGTAATTGTGTTCTGTAAAGCTGCATTCCTCTGTGTTATTTTATATTGTTTACATTTCCACAGCTTTATCGATGTTCCAGTAATTGTATTCACGCTTTATCTATTGCAGAAAGGAACAGCTCCTGAAATGACATAAATAGTTCACAGTGCGTAGCATCCCTCACCCTCATCGCTTCCACACCTTTCCAGACTTTAATAAATGTGTGAGCGACATGTGCATTAAGAAACATGCAATATACTCGCTAAAGAACCATGTAAGGACATTTCACGTGCTAATGCCAGGAAATAAGAGCACAAGCAAGGGGATATAACCAGTCTATTTCTTTTCAGATTATGACAGAGAATTATTGCCCTTGAGTTGAACGAAGCGTGCGCATTTGGTGCCGTTTGTTGTTACGAATAAAGAAAAACACACGCATGAAGACGTGATTAGCATAGGGTTGACTTACTCTAGTGTTTTTATTCATCTTGTGGTTTCAAGTCTCGTAGAGCAAGAAGGAACCATAATAAAAGATCGCCTAAATTATCGAAATATACGGAATAGTGAAGTTTCTTTTCAATCAATCAATCAATCATGTGCCATGCCGGAAAGCGTGGGCGGTCATGACTCGCCATTTCACTCGATCACCAGTGTCGTGGATCAGCTCAGTGTTCCTGTCTCGTCCATGCCATGTGGCCAAGCCATCCAGGTATTTTCCTCTCGGTCTTCCTCTTGGTCTGTTCCCTTCGATCTTGCCAGTTGTCACTAAGTTCTCCAATCCATTTCTTCTCATAACATGTCCAAAAAATTGTGACTGTCTACGTCTAATTTCTCTAATCAGTTTACGATGTTCATTTGTCTCCTGTAGTACTTGGTCATTGGTTTTTCTGTCTGTCCATGGTATTCTTTGCATTTTCCTCAGAAACCACATTTCTGCAGCCATCAGATGCTTTTCAGCTTGACTGCTCATTGTCCAAGTTTCACATCCACACAAAAGAACAGGCTCCATGTATCCCCTCAACACTCTTTTTCTCGTTTCAATTGACATCTTTTTATTGGTCAGAATGTTTTTCATCTTGCTAAAGGCTACTTTCGCCATGGCGATTCTTGTTCTAATCTCTTCAAGGCATCTCCCATCAGATGTTATGACTGTTCCAAGATAATTGTACCGATTCTCTTGTTGAAGAATATTTCCATTTACTTGTATATTACATTGTGGCACTTCTTCCTTCCACTGACGACCATAACCTGAGTCTTTTTACAATTTAATTCTAACCCCAGTTGCTCACTGTGTACAGCAACCGCATCTACTAATTGTTGCAGGTCCTGCGCATTGTCTGCAATTAATACTGTATCATCTGCATATCTAATGTTATTGATGTTTCGTCCTCCAATGCTGATTTTCTTTTACTCGTATCATAATCGAACAGCTGTTTAAATACACGTCATCATAGCAAAAGCGATGCACGCACGCACGCACGCGAGCACACACACACATACGCATACATATTTATAGGAGGTTCTTTTCTTATTGTGCTGGTGAATCATAAAAGCGTCTCTTTTGTTCACGGTCCTAACTTGCTACTCATATATTTATCTGGTATGGTTCCTGTGCCTTATAGCCCATCTATCTGCGTGTTGTTACGTCCAGTCTTAGTGGGTAGAAATGGTCATGAAGAGCATCTGTTCTGACTTTTGCAATTTGCTACGGATCCTTTCGCAGCAATACATCTAGAGCGCTCTCTGCTATGTTTTATTGTCACTTGCTAAAAAGGTGTTGAAAGCATTCATCATGATCATCATCATCTTCCACCTTTTTCGTCAAACATTGAGGGTAGGAATAATTGGCATTCCAGCGCTCGATGAGTGGCACTGGATAGTGTCATTCCGTGTGATTGTACAATGTCTTTGATGTCGTCAATCCATTTTCTTCTAGGGAGTTTCTAGGTCGTCCTCAGATGATCGTTAACAGATGATCTTTGATGTAGGGCCAGTGATGGTAGAATGGTCGAACCATTTGATCTTCTGCTTCTCAATAAATGTGGCACAAGGTGTTGATCCCACTGTCTGTCTGATAACATCATTTCTTATTCGATCTCGAATAGTTAAGTTGGCAGCTCTCCTCAAGCATCTCATCTCATAGGTGTTGATTTAGCGTAAGTATGGTTTTGATAATGTTAAAATTTGACATTGGTAGCATAGGGTTGGTATGAACATGCTTTTGATCTGTCGTTTTGCAGACATGGTATTTGTCCATCAAGAATGATGACGACCATTCATTAAAGAATTATAACGACCATTCATTTCATCAAGTGTGATTGAAAGTTTGGAGCCGTGAGTTCCAAGACGGCTGGTAAGACAATGTGGGAAAAGAATGCTTGACGTTCCAGAAGGAGAATCTACTGCAGTGGTGTTTGTTATTTGTCCAACCTTTTTTATCACAACTCTTGCAGTCCTGTTTGCTTCACAAGTGACTATACCTTTGCCTAATGATGTACGCCACGAATTTCGGTCTTTAGCAGCAGTCTCCCGTGTGTCGTGATGAATTCTAAAAGCTTTTAGTGAGATCTTCAGAGTGTCTTTAAAGCGTTTCATATGGCCGCATTGGAAGCGTTTAGCACAGCGCAGCTCACCATAAACAATTCGTTTAGAGAGCCTGTGATCTGGCATGCGAGTCAAGTGACCAGCTCAGCGAATCTGATTCGTTATTAGTAGAGTGTGGATGATTCAGTATGGGTGATAGCTGATTTATAAGCACATTTGCTTTTTGACACCTTATTCCGATGTCTCTGTCTATTCTGCCATCTTCTGTGATCATACTCCCAAGACCAAACAAGAGCAGTATTAGAATGGTAGTATTGTAACGTTCATCTAATTATTGTCCTCTAATGTTCAGCAGGCCGGTCTCTCTGGACGAGGGGTTACAACACTTTCTCCGTAATCCCGTTTATCACGCAGAGTCTCGTAGCGGGCGAGAACTGGGAGCGGTTCGTCCCCCGCTGGTGACTTGCGGGATAACTGAGCCGGCCGCTCAGAAAGCAATGGCAAACTACTGAGCGTAATCTTGCCAAGAAATCAACAGACAGCTGAAAGATGCTGCTGTTGACAGCGATGTCCTGTAAAGGATATGCGGGAAAAAAATGTTCAAGGGACGGGATCCCAGAGATGTATATAAGCCTTGAAGTCACCAGCAACAATGGGAAGGTTCTTTTCCCCAGTGTTTGCTGGAATTCAGGGGTAAACGTTTAATCGAGGGCAGAGTGTACAATCTGTTAATTTACACACACACACACACACACACACACACACACACACACACACACACACACAAACACACACACAAACACACACACAAACACACACAGAGTGGTACCTCGGGTTACGAACGCCTCAGGTCACGAACAATTCAGGTAGCGAACAGTGCCTCAGGTTACGAACGAAGGCGAGAGAGAGAGAGAGAGAGAGAGAGAGAGAGAGAGAGAGAGAGAGAGAGAGAGAGAGAGAGAGAGAGAGAGAGAGAGAGAGAGAGAGAGAGAGAGAGAGCAAGGTGTAACGTTGGAGACAAACGATCGCGTACAGGACAAACAGTACTACAGATGAGCTTGAGGATCTCCAGAATGAACAGCTAAAGACGTTAAAGGAGGAGCAGTCGTCCCATGATGAGGAGTCAGTGATCGTTTCAACTGCCAGGATTAAATAAATTTGCAGCAAGTGGACAGACGTTGAAGACTTCATTGTGAACCATCATCCAAACAAACTTGTTGCTAACAGGGCAGTAAACCTGATAAATCATAACACGATGGCCCACTTCAGAAAGATTCTCCAGCAAAGGAAGCGACAAATTTCCCTTGATAGTTTCTTGGTGCAGAAATATTCTCAGTCGGCTGCCAAGAAACAGCGACACGATACTCCTGAAACTAATGATTCAGAATAACAAAGAAAGTGACAAATTTCCCATGATCGTTTTCTTGGATAATGATAGACTAAACCTTTTTTTTTTTTTTACATTTAATTCATTTGGTTGTTTTCTTTCTCTTTATTTAATACGTGAAGTGCGCGTATTCTTTGCGTTATGTAAGGTAAACGACCTGATGTCAATAACAAAAGAACGATTGTTTCATCTTGAAACGGATTGTCTTAATTCCATTGATTGCAATGTTTCAGGTTACGAACGTTTCGGGTTACGAACCGAGAAATGGAACGAATTAAGTTCGTAACCCGAGCTACCACTGTGTGTGTGTGTGTGTGTGTGTGTGTGTGTGTGTGTGTGTGTTGTGTGTGTGTATATATATATATATATATATATATATATATATATATATATATATATATATATATATATATATATATATATATATATGCAACGTATACTATCTATCTATCTATCTATCTATCTATCTATCTATCTATCTATCTATCTATCTATCTATCTATCTATCTATCTAGCTATCTAGCTATCTATCTATCTATCTATCTATCTATCTATCTATCTATCTATCTATCGGGCCCCATCCCTTCTGTCCGTCTGTCTGTCTGTGTATTCGTCCACCCATCCGAATGTCCGTTCGTCCTTTCCTTCAGCAGTCTGTCTTTCTGCCTACTTGGCTGTCTGTTTATCCGTGCGTCTATCTGTCTGTTTGTATGCCTGCTTGCTTTTCTGTCACATACATACCTACCTAAATATCTACCAACCCTTCTGTTTGTCTGCCCGTCAGATGTTGTTTTTTTTCCCCCAGCTCTCGACTCTCTGTCTGCCTACCAACCTTCCTCTACCTTTGTCTATCTACAACTTTGTCTGTTGGCCCATGAAAAATTCTCTCCTAGCCATACCTACACCCTCCCACCCCCTTTCCAGCCCTTTCATTACCCCATTGGCTGTCTGCGTAGACATATTTCCTGTGTAATCTCTACGATCTACACTTAAGTTGTTTCGTTTCTGAGTCCGAGCTGCCAGTTTCCTGGAGTTTATGAACACGGTACAGCTAACAGCAGAGGGAACAATGATGAGTTTGGCGTCTGCTCGCTCACTTTCAGGGTAGATTATCTTTTCGGTTGGTTTCCCCTGGCTGCAAGTTTTCTCCGGTCACGTGTTACCTTCCTTGGACAAATCTCCTGCATACTGAAGACCTGGAGAGTGTGAGCCTAATTATGTATCTGTGCCAGCAGGCACCTGGCATTGGCATTACGGACATGAAGTGCTTAGTATTTTCTTAGACTAGAATAGAACAGCAACAACAAGGCGGAATTACTGAATAAGAAATTTAATTAATATGCACAAAATATGGCTTCACTGGATACTTACATGCCAGGATACCTGTATACCTGCAAACCAGGATACTTGCATTTCCGGATACCTGGATACTTGGCATATCCGGATACCTGGATACTTGCATACCCGGATACCTGGATACTTGGCATATCCGGATACCTGGATACTTGCATATCAGGAAGGTGGGAGCCGTGGCTGAGAGGTTACGATGTTTGTCTCAGGCCCAGGAAAAACAGCAAAGGTGGACATCAACTCGGCCTAATATCACTTCTCGGCCTTTTGGCTAAGATCAAACTGTAGTATCTGCACTTGATATGGCCAGGGCCACACACAGAAGCGGTTATCTGAATGACACACGTGGACGTGGGAACCTGATGGTTCGATACCAGCATAGGGCTGGCACTTGTCTAAGACCCAATTGTATTTGATCAAATCGTACGCCCCTGGTCTCTTGACTGGTGAGATCGGGTACCTAGCCCTCTCACACATGGGTGCAAAATAGGAGGTCCCGTTTGTAAATTGTGCGTGTTAAAAATCCCACGACAGTTTGAAATGGTAAAGAGTAGACCGTAAGGAAGCTGCCCTGGCATATTTATTACCCAAGATAATCTATTCACGGGTAGATATAGCCCGTTACCATGGAGTGGAATCTGTCTAAAGGAAGTTAACCTTACGTCGGACACACTGATTTCTTTCAGATACATAACCAGGTGTGATACGCTCCGCTCGGAAGTGCATCGAAGAAGAAGGATACCAATACCAAGAATCAGGAACATGTATTATAGTATGTCCACATTTGTTTGCCTTCATTCACGATCAATTATTTTGAAAACTGTCTGTTGCATCGTTATGAAATTTTTCCAGCCGTCTTATATTTACCCCCACCCAAGGAATATGTCTTTGATAGGTCCAAAAGCAACTTAAATCATTGAAAGCGGCAACATTTCTTTGATGTTTTGGGGGAAATGTAGTGAATTCACGCTAACACACTAGTCTTACAGTAAACCACGTTATTTCTGGTAAAGACACAAGTACAAGGCGTAGCCAGGTTCGTATGGGAGTGGGTGCAATAAAAAAGTAGCATAAAGTAGCATTGCACCGGGTTTTTATTCCATATGGCTCAGTCTCTTTCCGCAGGGCAGAAATTGTGGTACAAAGCACGAACTCCGTATCTCCAGCGACGACCCTCTGGAGTCTCCGAAAAATGCACTCGTGAAATGAAGGGATCGAACATACAACCCTCGGAGCCCGAGTCAGACGGCTTGACCACTTCACCATGGAGATTCCCGAGAGGGGTGCAATGTGTAATATTAGTAAAGACAGAGAATGTACAGAGGTATGGGGTAAATAATGTGTAAATTGACAGGAAAGTAGAAGGAATATATTTCTTACCTTATTTTTCATTTCCTTCTTGTTTCTTCAGCTGCTGGTTTATAATTGTACACAAGTATTCATGTTACTAGGATGCATTTAGCTTTTTATATTGAGCTCGTGAAAGCTTCCAAATAGCTGTGCGTTAATGTGCGTATGGAGTGACCAGAAATGATACCGCAATTTAGTCATAATGTTTCCATTTTTAAGGATCTTTTCAGTTGTCTATATAGTTTGTTCACACGTACACATGGGTGACAGACCCGCTGTGAGTCTTCGTGACAGACAGACAGACGGCCAGACAGACAGACAGACAGACAGACAGACAGACAGACAGACAGACAGACAGACAGACAGACAGACAGACATATATTATTATATAGTATTCTCGAGCCAATCTCTAAATACATTACCATTAATCTTATTATGATAATCCCTATTGTCTGTATGCTTTGATACGAACATGAGCCCAGCATTGTTGCAAGCCATTATGCGTATTACCAGCATGGGCCATGAACAAAAGCTGTCCTATACTACTGGGCACATATCGCTTTATCTGTCCATCCACTGGTTGCCATTCCTTATCACTTGTGTGGTGCGCATTGATCCACATTTCATCCAAACACACTATGCCATAATTTTCTTTGCGCATTTCCCTTATTTCACGTAGGTATCTGCTTCTCATGGCTCCTAAATGCGGTTGCTCGCAAAGATTATTTCTACCGCCCTTGTACTTTCAAATAGTGAAGATAATGTCCTTATAATTTTCCACAAAGTTATTTTGGATAGCTCTATGTTATTTTTCTTTCTGAACCAAACCCTACGTTTTCTTACAGTCACTGTTTCTTTGGCATCCAGCATTTTAATAATATAAAATCTAAAATTTTTATAATTTTAGGAGTCTCTGTGGCGAAGTGGTCAAGCCTTTTGACTCGGGCTCCAAACGTCGTGGGTTCGATTCCAGTTCACGAGTTAAATTTTTCGGAGACTTCTGTGGGTCGTCGCTAGAGCTGCGGAGTTCGTGCTTTGTGCGATGCTTTCCGCGCTGCGGAAAGAGACCGAACCATATGGGATAGAACCCGGTGCAATGAAGTCGACCCTGTCGTATATCAAGCGACTTTTTAAAGCATTTTTATAATAGCTCGCCTTACGACATCTTTGTCAAAACTGTCTACAATAATCTTTCTACCTACCGTTTGGTTATTGCGTGGTGGTTTAATTCCAGATTCTTGCACCCTTTTACAAAATGCCCGTTTACTCAAGCCCAATGCATGCATTGTTCTTTTTTCGGAATTTGTAATAGTATAAAACAGTTTCTTGCGATCAGCTTCTTGACAAAAATATGTGTACAACTTCATAGCGATTCTTTGAAGTGTACAATTTCGCATTAAAGCCCATTGAAAAATATTCACACATTTCAATGTTAGCGATAAGTGATAAGATTTAAAAAAAAACAACAACATATTAATCAGGTTTCATGAAATAACCCACATTTTGAGACACCTCTGAACAGTCTTAGTTTGAACAACGCGGGGGGTTGGCAAAAGGCCAATCCTGTGGAAACACGTACAATATTCAAAATTGAGCCCTGATTGTCAGGCTACGCTGTAATTAATACATTTAAAATTATGAATTTCATGTCAGACCCGTAAATTATATATCTCATATAAACAAACTTTAAAATCTGCTGTAAAATCTCCAGAACAAAAATTTTTTTGTTGGGTGGACATAATGATAAGGTTATATACTAAATTTCATAATTTTCCCTCAGTTGGTTACTGAGATATTGATGTTTATATTGCGGCAAACAAATGTGGACATACTATAATATCTGAGGTTTTAAGTGTAAAATGTTAGAGACACAAGTACTGACAGCACTGTGGGCCAAGAATAAGAAATATGCTGACATTCTACCAGATCTGATCATTGAAGAAAACTGGCGTACAAAGAGCATCGTCATCATCATCATCCTCATCATCATCCTCATCATCATCATCATCATCATCATCATCATCATCATCATCATCATCATCATCATCATCATCATCCTCCTCATCATCATCATCATCATCCTTCTCCTCCTCATCATCATCATCATCATCATCATCATCATCTTTCAATTTTGCCGTCAAGCGTCGTGGGAAGAAATAGTTGACACCCTGCGCCCGATGGGTGGAAATTGACACTGTCTTTACATGTTATGTTTACAATGTCGTTGATGTCGTCACTCCGTTTCTTCTCGGGCGTCCTCTTACTCTTGTGGCAGCTCCCCTTTGATGTAGGGCCAGTGCTGATAATTAATGGTTTTGAATTCTAGCGAGATGACGCAACCATTTGACCTTCTGTCTTTCAATATATGTGACACAGGGTGTTGATCCCACTGTCTGTCTGATAACAGCATTTCTTATTCGATCTTGGATAGTTAAGTTGGACAAGCATCTCATCTCAGATGTGTTGATTTTACTTAAGTGTGATTTGGATAATGTCCGAGTTTAAAATTGTTAAAGATGGTGTGAATATACTATTTATTATCTGTCGTTTTGCAGACATAGGCATATCTGGATGTGTCAGTATCTATGGGTGAAAGTTGATATATAAGCGCACTTGCTTGTTTACATCAAAAAGTTTACCAGCTTACTAAAGTTCAGCACTTCCTGGATGAAAGCACACGAAAAATATTCTATACATCTTGTATCCAATCACATCTCGATTATTGTTCCACAGTTTGGGATGGTTGCCCTAAATCTAATATGAAACGAATGTGGTCTCTTCAAAACCACGCTATACGTTTAGTTTCTGGCATAAAGCACGTTGAAAATAATAATTTATACATCCTCTCTAACAAAGTCAAATTAGTGGATAAAATTATATCTCAAAATACCCCAGAGTATTTTCTACCGTTGATTCAATCTAATGTAATTAACAGCTACCGCTTAAATTTATTGCATGTTTCAAAGCCTAGATTTTACTTATACAAAACATGGTTTGCGTATTCTGGTGCTCACGTATTGAATGACCTTCCACCAGATTTAAAAACTTCAACCGAAAACTCTCAATACTTACTCCATGCCGACTACATGCCTCCATAAGTCACCTACTACTACCGTTTTTCATTATGTGCGTGTTAATGGGAGAGTGGGTATGTGAGTGAGAGAATGAGTGAGAGAGTATGAATGAGTGAGAGAGAGCGTGTGTGCGTGTATGAGTGTGTGTATGTGTGAGAGAGTGAGGGTGTGTGTGCGCGTATGCGTGAGAGATCGAGAGAGAGAGAGAGAGAGAGAGAGAGAGAGAGAGAGAATAAAAGTGATTGAGAGTGAGTGAGTGAGAGAATGAGTGAGTGAGAGAAAGAGTGTGTGTGTGTATGTGTGTGTGTGTGCCTGTTTATCTGTGAGAGTGAGAGAGAGAGAGAGTGAGTGAGAGAGAGAGAGAGAGTGAGTTAGAATGTCAGCGAGTGAGTAGTAGAAAGTGAGTGTGAGATAATTTGTATGTATGTATATGTGCGTGCCTGAGTGAGTGAGAGAGGTAGAGAGAGTGTGTGTGTCTTAGAGAGAGTGAGTGTGTAAGAGAGAGAGAGAGAGAGAGAGAGAGAGAGAGAGAGAGAGAGACAGACAGACAGACAGACAGACAGACAGACAGAGTGAGTAAGTGGGAAAGTGAGTGAATGAGCGAGTGAATGAATGAGAGAGAGAGAAAGTGAATGAGAGAGAGAGAGAGAGAGAGAGAGAGAGAGAGAGTCTGAATGAGCGAGTGAGTGAGCCTGTGTGTGTGTCTGTCTGCTTGTCTGTGTGTGTGAGAGAGAGAGAGTGGGTGAGTGAGTATGATTTAGAGAGTGAATAAGTGAGTGTGAGTGAGAGAGATTGAGCTAGTGAGTGTAAGTGAGAGAAAATGAGTGAGCGAATGGGAGATTGATTGAGAGAGTGAATGTGTGTATGTGTGTGTGGGAAAGAGAGAGAGAGAGAGAGGGAGAGAGAGAGAGAGAGAGAGTAAGAGAGGGAAAGTGAGAGAGTAAGTGAGAGTGAGTGAGTGAGTGAGATATTGAGTGTGTGAGTGAGTGCGTGAGAGAATAAGAGTGATTGAGAGTGAGTGAGTGAGTGAGTGAGTGAGATAATGCGTGAGTGAGAGAAAGATTGTGTGTGTGTGTGGGTGTGCCTGTCTGTCTGTGTGTGTGTGTGAGAGAGAGTGAGTAAGTGAGTGAGTGAGTGTGAGTTAGAGAGTCAGCTAGTAAGTGACTACTAGAGAGTGAGTGAGAGAGAATTTGTACGTAAGTATATGTGTGTGCCTGAGTGAGTGAGAGAGGTAGAAAGAGTGAGTGAGTGTGTAAGAGAGAGAGAGAGAGAGTTGGAGAGTGAGTGAGTGAGAGAGTGAATGAATGAGAGAGAGAAAGTGATTGAGCGAGGGTGTGAATGAGAGGGTGAGTGAGTGTGTGTGTCTGTCTACTTGTCTTTATGTGTGAGTGAGAGAGTGGGTGAGTGAGTATGATTTAGAGAGTGAATGAATGAGTGTGAGTGAAAGAGAGAGTGAGCTAGTGAGTGTAAGTGAGAGAAAATGAGTGAGCTAGTGAGAGATTGATTGAGAGAGTGAATGTGTATGTGTGTGTGTGTCTATGTGTGTGAGAGAGAGAGAGAGAGTAAGAGAGGGTAAGTGAGAGAGTAAGGAAGAGAGAGAGAGAGAGAGAGAGTAAGAGAGGGTAAGTGAGAGAGTAAGGAAGAGAGAAAGTGAGTGAGTAAGAGATTGAGTGTGCGAGTGAGTGTGTGTGAGTTTGTCTATCTGTGTGTGTGAGAGAGAGAGAGAGAGAGAGAGAGAGAGAGAGAGAGAGAGAGAGAGAGAGAGAGAGAGAGAGAGTAAGATAGAATGAGTGTGAGAGTGAGTGAATGTAGGTGAGGATATTCTCTATCCATCCATCATGTGCCATGCCGATAAGCATTAGCGGTCGTGTTTTGCAATCTCACTCGATAACCAGAGTCGTGGATCAGCTCAGTGTTCCTGATTCGACCATGCCACGTTTCCAAGCCATCCAGGTATGTACTTCTCGGTCTCCTCTTGGTCTCTTCCCTTCGATCTTGCCAGTTGTCACCAAGTTCTCCAATCATTTCTTCTCATAACATGCCCAAACGAAGTTGACTGTCTACGTCTAATGTCTCTAATCAGTTTACGATCTTCATTTGATTCTTGAAGGACTTGTGCTACATAGCGTTTAGACAGAATGACGTCACCGGAAAAGGCGGTAGAAAATCAGATAGGGAAAACCCCACAAGAAACTAAGAGACTATCGGTAAACAGCACAAACGTCACAGTGACGTCACAGAACAACAACAGAGGACTGATGGAGGTTGTAATGGCAAAGACGTGAAACAGTAAACATTCGAGAAAGTGGCATGGTTCACAGTTGTTTGGCTTGATATCAGAAGATGGATGATACGGACAGATAAAGTAATGAAGCATTGATGATGTCGCAGAATATCGCCGTCGACTGAAAACCCTGAGGGCAGAGACAACCTAGACAGACTGATCGAACAGCGTCACAAACGATGGGCAGATGGACAGAACAATGTTGAAGGATGAGTGAACCCAATGACTAAGATTGAAATACGGTTGGTACAATATGTTACTTAGATATTCAGCATAAAACTTTATCGCCGGCTTGGCAGCACAAGCTCCTTAAGGTTGAATGTCAATATTGCTACCATAACCTGTCAGCTGTGAAAATAAAAGCAGCGACGATTTCGAATTCTCGGTCAAGAGTTGGCTTTATCATTAGTTGACAGTTCGGGCTCCAATTTGTTTGTAATTTGCTGTTGGATCGTTTTGAGCCGATGGATTGAAGAATTGACTTACCGTTGATTCTTGTATGTTAACCTTGAGTGGTCTGAATCACGGTCATAGCAGCTTGTTCATTGGTTTTTCTGCCTGTCCATGATTTTCTTTGCATTTTCCTCAGAAACCACATTTCCACAGCCATTAGATGTTTTTCAGCTTGACTGCTCATTGTCTACGCTTCACATCCATACAAAAGTAAAGGTTCTATGTAGCACTTCAACACTCTTTTTCTCGTTTCAATTGATATCTTTTTATTGGTCAGTATGTTTTTCATCTTGCAAAAGGCTACCTTCGCAATGGCATTCTTGTTCTACTCTCTTCAAGGCATCTCCCATCAGATGTTATGACTGTTCCGAGATAACTGTATCTATTCACTTGCTTAAGAATATATTCTCTATAGGTAGCTGGCAAACGTAACATATAAACTGGTCGTCCTGTGCTATATCTAAGGGTGATATGGTGTCATTGCGGATCGAATCGACAACCAGGAACGATATACTTCTTACAGTAAAATGTGGAGAGGAAAGGGATCATCTTTAATGTTATTAAAGGAGACTACCTCAACAAGCAGAGGAACACGGAGCCGATGAAAGATGCGCCAGGCTGTGTGACTGGAGTGTTCCTGCTCATAGAGTACATCAATCCTTAATGTGATTTGCTTCCAGGAGGCTACTAGAACATAACCATAACTTTAATCTTCAAGACATTATTCATGCGTATATACTGTAATATACTATCACCTTGAAGTCTTGACAGACGATAGTTTGTTGCTGTGTGTTCCAAGAAAGGCATAATAACTACAAGCCATGTTCTCTTCAAATCCGCGCTATACGTCTAGTAGGGATGTAGTTATACACCTCTCATTAGCACAAAATCTGGGCTGAATTGTAGAGACCATGAGTTGCCCATGCAGCATAATCCTACTCACGGATAGCCTAGTTTACTCCAGAGGAAATGTAACACCAATATATCTGGAACACGACAAGCTGCACAACCTGGCGGATCAGTAAAGCAATGCTTTAACTGTCAGAGTTTCGATCCTAGACCAGTTGCCGAACAAAATTCAAGGCCTGGTCTTCCCTGCCATGAGATATAGTCTTTAGATTGCATTTCTTCGTACTACGATAAGGCTTGTACCCTCCCAATTGCACCCCTCCGCCCGAAGCCGTTGGCACAATGTAGGGTATCGTTTTTGGTGAGCGCCTCCCAACATTCGGCGCTAACAAAAAATCGTGTAGTACCATTTTCTTCTATTACCTAAGCTTAGTCATATCTGACTAGAACCTGACAGAATACACTCAATCAACCACCCAGCCAATCAATAAACCAGTCATTTAATCCATCTATCAATCATCAAGTGCCGTCTCCACAATGCACCCCCAACACGTTTAGTCTCTCGCTGTGGTGAGGCACTCTAAAAGGCTGCTGTGATATTTTATCGTTATCTGGATCTAACTCACCTGCCTTTCAATACTCGCAACAATATGGTTTTCAAAAGAGTCTCCTGACTTTTAATGTGACAGTAATATTTGACTTTTGTCTTTTTTTTTCCATTAACTGTCTTTCCATTCGCATCTTCTTTTGTTTTATTTCTCTTTAATATGCGACTTGTCCCTCTCTATTTCCACAGCTGTAAAATAAATGACAAAATCATAAACAATACACGAAAACATTGACAATAGAAGCCTCCGTGGAACGAACTAATGTTATAATGCCTAGCACAGCAGAAAACGCAGCTACAGTCGTGAAAATAAAATTCCTCTTCATGATAAATGGCTAGTGAAACAGCATGATCAGAAATATCGAATAGAATATGAGATAACGGGCATGTTATTGATCCTAGATCATATTTGTTAAGAAGCATTTATTCATCATCATCATCATCATCATCATCATCATCATCATCATCATCATCATCATCATCATCATCATCATCATCATCATCTTCCACTTCTGTCGTCAAGCGTCGTGGGGAGGAATAATTTGGCTCCAGCACCCGATGGGTGGCACTGAATAGTGTCATTCTATGTGAGTGTACAATGTCAGTCTGTGTACAATGTCGTTGTGTCTTTAGATTGCATTTCTTCGTTCCATGTCAGTCTGTGTACAATGTCGTTGATGTCGTCAATCAATTTTCTTCTTGGGCGTCCTCTTGGTCTCGCAGATGATCTTTGATGTAAGGCCAGTGATGGTAGTTGATGGTGTTGCATTCTAACGATATGGCCAAACCACTTGATCTTCTGTCTTTCAATAAATGTGGCACAGGAAGTTAATCCTACTGCCTGTCCAATAACAGCATTTCTTACACAGTCTCGGATTGTTAAGTTGGCAGCTCTCCTCAGGCATCTCATCTCACAGGTGTTGATTTTGCAAACCTGTGATTTTGATAGGAATAGGAATGGCCAAAAAATGCTTTCAACGGCATGATATCAGTATTAACATCTTGAGAGATTAATAACGCATTAAAATGAGAATTCTCAAATGCTACGAATATTCAAAGCTACTCTATGGCGCGGAAGCCTGAATATTGAACAAGCAACTAGAAAGTCGCATTGAAGCCCTGGAGAAGTGGATATACGGACGAATAGGTCGTATTTCATGGAAACAAAAACAAGCAAAGGCAGAGGTCCTAGAAAAACTGGGAATGAAGAGAGAGAGTTGATAAAAGAAATAAAGAGGAGACAAGTGAAATATTTTGGCCACGTTAAAAGACATGATACTCTTATAAAAACCATACTGGAAGGCAAGGTTGAGGGCAAGCGAGCAAGAGGTAGTCAACGACACAAGTGGGAGGATAACGTCAAGAGATGGACGAACATCAGCCTGACAGAATGTACAGTCAAGGCGAGAGACAGACAGTGTTGGAGATCCATTGCAGCCAACCTTCATTGCGGAGGCGGTACCTGATTGACTGATTTAAAAAAAAGTCCAAGTTTTAGATTGGTAGCATAGGGTTGTTGTGAATATGTTGTATATTATCTGTAGTTTTGCGGACATGGATATACTTGGATATTTCATTATGGGTGAAAATAGATATGTAAGTGCACTAGCTTTTTGACATCTGATTTCGATTTTTCTGACCAATCTGCCATCTTCTGTGATCATACTTCCAAGATATTTGAATTCTTTAACTTGTTTCAGAGTTGTGCTATTTATCTGTATACTCAGTGGAAAAGGCGATCTGCTAACTTGCATTACTTGCATGCTGCTTGCTTGTTGCCATATTACTGCTTACGGGTTGTTTATTAATTCCAACTGATAAATTATAAAAAAATGAACTTCGGCTCGCTCCAATAAACAACAGTAATATGAGCTCTGCGAGCTAATCAGAATTTGAATAACGAAAGTCGATTCCTGGACGTTTTGTTCAACTATGGGTCTAGCGCTTTGTTCCAATAGTTTTGCATACATTTTCCCTATATGGCTCATGAGGGATATACCTCTGTATGTTTCGCACTCTCTCATATTACCTTTCTTTTTCCATATTTGTACTATTATTGCCTGTTGCCAATCATCTGGGACTTTTCTTTCCTCCCATGCTATCTTAAAAAGTCTTGCTAGCCATTTAACTCCTTTTTCCCCACAGGCCTGAATAGCTTCTGCGGTTATTCCATCTGGACCTGGTGATTTGTTTTTAGGACTTTTCTGTATAACTGTTTTGACGTCTGCAGGGATGAAGTTTGGTTCTTGTTGTCCACAGCTTTTAGGCACAAAGGTGAAGTTTTCTATGTCATGTGTGGGGTTAAGTAGTTCTTTAAAGTATTCTGCCCATTTTGCTAGTCTTTGTTGTGGATTAAATAATTGTATACCTCTTTTGCTGTTTATGATGGTTGTTGGGGTGTAGCATGCATCTCTTTTTCTGATTTTATTGACACGTTATAAAATTATCTTGAGAAATCTTTCATAATGGTCGCCATCTGTTACTGGTCTAGGAAATAAGGAACCAGCTCTCGTAGAGTAAATATTAGACTTGCAGATACTAGAAAAATGTTCCAGGATTCATCTTTAGATTCTCTAATTGTTCTTTTGGCATTTCGTCGTGGTATTCTATAAGTAACATAACCTTGTTCAGATTTAGTTGTGATCCATGTTTTGAACGCTACCTTCTTTTTGAATATGCTATCTTTAACTTCTTTGTTCTACCAAGCTGTTCTTAATGTTTTGTCATGCCCTACTTTCTTTGTTCCACATTTATTTTCTAGTGTGTCGAGCATGGCAGCCTTGAAAATTGACTATTCCTTATCTATGCTTGGGCAGTCATCAGAGATGTTCTAATGTAGTGTTTTGATTTCTTGATTGAATTCGTCTTTAACCGTATTTTCCTGAAGCCTCCTGTAATTGATGATATGTGTTGTTATCTTTTTGTTTCTTATTTTCCTGTATGCTGAAGTCTTTTTTTTTTTAAATTATGACTGGTTTATGATCAGTATTTAACATCTGCAATTGGGAGTGCTCTTGAATCCAATAGTAGTCTTCTGTCTGATTTCCTGAGTAGAATAAAGCCATTTTGAGATGCTTGATCTATGTCATTCCATTTATACGAGGTTTTAGTGTCGCTAAGACAATGTTGGAAAAAACTATTTGCTATTATTAGTCCGTGTTCGGAGCATATATTGAGTAGGTGTTGACCGTTGCTATTAAACATTCAGTCTTTGTGCCGCTGAATGGTCCCATGCATTCATCCCACGGAGTTCTTCGTGTGCCTATTCGTCGCTTATAGTCACCCATCACAACTAGTTCATTTGTCTCCTTGACATTATTTAACGTGTCTGCAAAGTTTATCAAAATACTCGTCTTTGTCTTTATCGCTGTAAGTGTCATTACATAGGGCGTATTTTTGTATAAAAGTTGTTGTTCTATTTCCTTCTTTGATCTGTATTAGTATCATTCTTTCGTTGATCGACGCCACTCCATATAAGAACGTAACTTTTATGTGTTCGTTTTGTGTTCTGCCCTTTTTTTCCTAGTATCTGCAAGTCTAACATTTGAACATTTGATTTTTTTTTTCATAAACTCTACGAGAGCTGGTTCCTTATTTCCTAGACCAGTAACATTACAAGTCGCGAATATCTCCTTTCCGTTTCGTAATTTAGCTATTGTTGGTCGCTTGTTCTGTGGGTTTCCGGCGTGAACGCCGATAGAGTTGCGCTTTTCTTTCAATTCCTCCATAATTCTTGAGCAATAGTACTTGAACAAATAAATTCCCTCCCGGTTTGCTGGACCTGCCGTAGGTTCATCCTTATTTGAACAGATTGATGTTAAGAAAGACGCACAAAACACATAGTTATATCTCCAAATCGCAGCGAACGCGGTTTACACCGCCATCTTGCGATCCATTTGTTATCAGGGATAACTACAACTGTGGTTTCCCCTGGACTCCCGCGGGTGGTGTAAAGACTCAAATCGCGGCAGTCTAAATCTATGCAGATAGACCCTTCAAGAAAGCAGGGGGGGGGGGGGGGGAGATGTTAATCTCTGACTTGCCGATTACAATGTCACAGAGTTTTGAGGTATTTTAAATAGAAGATTGCCCGTATTGTGTGTACTGTTTCCTGGTTTGTTTTCATTACACAATGAGCACATAATAAGACCTATACAACTGTGGCAAAGGGCTTAGCCTACCCATCTTATCTTGCTTAGATTAACCAACGTATTATAAACACACTTTGTATGTATGCATGTTACCCTAAACATTTTACGAGTTGACTAGAATTAGTTTGGCTCGTTTTGGTCGAGCGCGGGCAGCGCGGAAACATTGCCACTGACTTTCCAACCACTGAACCAAATACAACTTCCGGGCCTATTCCTCAAATTAGAAGCGACCCGGCCGGACGCAAATTTTTTCAGAGTCCGAAAAATGGACATTAAAAATTTAAATACTGAAACCAGTATTAGTGGTGCAATTTATACCACATATTTGGTTAGTAGAATAGTGCTCTGCTGTGGTATTGAGGTAATTGATCTAGGAAGATTGGATATGTTGTAATTAATTATATAATTGAGTATTACTAGGTTTAATACTAATATAATACCAGTTTCCCCACGATAAATTGACGGTTAAATAGTAAGAGAAAAGCATATTTAATCCATAAAAATAGCCTAGATATACAACCGGTCAGTAACCACTCTGTGTAGGTGAACTCGATGTCAGCCACATTTAACGTTGGCTAGCATACTAGAGTATACTCTTAAACTATACTCGTCCTCATCTTGAAGTATGTGTAGTTACTAGTCTATCATACTACGATTCTTAAAAGGGAACAATTATCTAGTCATTTTAAATATATCTATCCTGATTGACTGTTAGTCACCAATCACGCCATCTTCTCTTTGTGTAATTCTTCGATAACTAGGAAACAGCATCGAATCAACAAGTGATCTACGAACTAAACAAAATAAACATTAACTATATAATAAGTCTCTGCCAGAGAGAAACCACCAGTGATTTTATATTCACAATTAATCAGTGACACTGTGTTCTTAAGCAGCTGAAAGATTCGGTATAAACAAGTAGAAGTTTCATTTATAGCACAAGACATTTGGCTAATTCCTGTGCTTAGTAATTGCTTGACACTAATAATTAAAATAAACCAAGTAACATTCACTTACAGTCAGACTGAAACGCCATTGCCATTGCCATTCAGCAACGAGGAGGAGACGAGAAGAAACGCAGAGCCCGTTACAGACGATTCGTGTGGAGTGGAGGAAGAAAGCTAAGTGAAGCAAGAACCACTTCCTGAGCCAGAGTCCTGCATCATTACGAGTGTATCTAACTAGACCCACAGTGATTATAATTTTCCTAAGACCGCAAGAACACCTCATGACCAGAACACAACAGAAGAAACATCTGCAAATCTAATCATTAGAGAACTTCTGTTTGCGGACGACCAAGCACTAATAGCAAAATCAGAAGCTGAATTACAAGACCACATGAATAGTCTAAACGAAATGTGTAGGGAACATAACATGAAAATGAGCACAAGTAAAACAGAGATATTGACTATAACTAAAGAGGAAAAAGCAACAACCATTCACCTAAACGAACATCCCTTGAAACAAGTAAAGAGTTTCAAGTACCTAGGAAGTATAATATCATAAAATGGCAAATCAGAAGATGAGATCGAAAATAGATGCAATAAGGCAAACCAACTCATTGGACAAATGGTACCTATACTAAAGAACAAACATGTATCAACTACTAAGACAGCACTTTATAACACAATTGTCCTACCAACTTTATGTTACCGATGCTTAACCTGGACAATGACAGATGAGATTCCTGAGAAGAATACTATATGTATCAAGAAAAGATATGATCAGAAATGAAGAAATCAGGACTAAAGTGGGGGTTATAGCTGCACTAGATTTTATTAGCAGCCAGCAAGTCAAATGGTTTGGTCATGCAAGTAGGTTACCAACTAACAATATACCACAACAAGCAATGATGTACAGACCAGAGGGAAGCAGAGGAAGAGGCCGATCACGTAAACGATGGACGCAGGGAATAACAGAGTCCATGGGAATATCGATACATGAAGCCCATAAGCGGGCACTCTCACGCTGTTTATACTTCACCTCGACACCGCAAGGTACCAGAAGAACATGATGAGATGCGATGATGAGCGCTTAATAGACTAAAACTAAACCAGAGAATTGTGGCATATGCAAAACCACACAATTCTGTCTTTGTCTCTCCCGTCGAGAGCTATTTGTGTTAATCTTAATAAATAATATCTTTACTTTCTTATTGGCTATTGACTGCATTCAATCTTAATACTTACAATTAGATCAGTGTTGAAATTGTGTTCTAGTTTTGTCTTCCTATCATCTTGGTGTGAGATAGTGGAACTGGAGGTTCATTTTCTTCTGCAGGTTATACGTAGCAGGGATACTTAAGTCTGCGGCCTTTGAACAAGTTCCTGTTGTTCGCTTTATTTTCCCTCAACCTGGCCACTGTAAGGAGTCTAGATTATCTCTGGGACCTGTATCTTCATACGGCCTAGTTTCTAACGAGCTACTTCTATCTTCTCTTCCTTCAGTGGATAGACTTTCCTTCAGATAGTCTTCTTGTCACTACGTTTGTGTGAATAATTCTGTCAGCAGCCAGTGATCACGCTACAACATTTGTCAGTCAATGGTCGTCAGATAAATAATGTATGTTTTGCTGATGGCTCCATCTTGATAGCAACATGTCAGAAGGAACTACAGTAACAGATGGATAGAGTGGCTCTGTGTGTGTGTGTTTTTTTGTTTTTGTTTTTTTAAATACTATTTACAGGACATCGCTGTCAACACCAGCATTTTACTGCTGTTGTTGATGTATTGGCAATATTACGCTCATTAGTTTGCCATTGCTTTCTGAGCGACTGGCTCACATACCCCCGTAAGTAACCAATGCGACGCGATCCGCTACCGAATCTCGCATTGCGTGGATATACGGGATTACGGAGAAAGTCGTTAACACCTTCGCCAGGGAGACGGCACAGTGGCGGTGGAATGCAAAATTTAGCTCCAGCTTGAGTAATAGAAAGTAAATAACGGTAATGTCAAAGATACGCAGAATGCTTAAATGTACAATAAGAGTCAATGGTGTTAATTGTGGATAGGTACAGACATTCTAGAGCAGTAATTAGGCACATAGATAACATCATTTTGAATATGTATGACAGAGATGAAGAACAGAACAGTAGATCACAATCTGCAGTGCATTTTATTATCTTGTGCGATGAATTTCTGTCAGTGAAGGTTATAAAAAAAGAATACTTGCATGTTGCAGAGAACAAATTTGAACATATGGATGTGAAAAGAGGAGAATTAGTAAACAAGCAACATACATATCTTGATTTCCCAAAAATGTTGTTTCACATAAGAATGCTGACAATACCTTGGACAACCCAAAAGAATAATCTAAATGTTATGAAGGGGACAATTCACTTATCACGAACATACCATAGAGACAGTTGTAATGTTTTGCTTGCATTATGAGAAGAGACGCACTTGAACATACCGTGACCACTGGCAATTATGGAAAAAGACATGGAGGAAGACAATGAAAGAAGATCTTTGACAAGCGTTTTAACATGACACAGAGAGGTTTCAGCATACGAATACATGCCGTTGGAGATTGCAAGACATAGAGAAGCTTGATCGTCCACGCCAATTAGCAAGAAATTTGATGGTGATAATGAACTGATTCTATCAAATTAACAAACATACACATACACCTATTTTCGAAACAAAAGCATATACTTTAGTGACACAAAACATGCTATACACTATGTCACAAGGTTGAGACATAAAGAAGTGGCTGTGGTTGTGTCTAGAGGATGTCTGTGTAAATGATGTGTTGAACGACTGATCACCAACTATAAATCAATATCGAACACTAGGCTGCGCACACGAGAATTTAATTTGAAACAAACACGATGCATTCACAATCATCAGGAAAAACTTCCATAGGAACAATATTTCTATTTCACACATTAAGGTCCTGCGACCACACGATAGCCTTTTACTGGCCTCACGCACTACACTGTTCTCAACTCATCTCCACTCTTCTGGGCCAGACCTCAGTCCTCCACTGTCTGCCCAGAACTCCGACTGACCGCTCTCGCTCAGTCTCAACCTCCTTGACTCAAAACCCCAGGCAGAGTCCTCCCTCACTTTGCCACGACTAAACTCCGAATCCCCTTCACTTGCCCAGCCTTGTGTCTTTATTTACTATTCCTATACCTCCCAGAACACATCATTTAATCCTTTTAACCCCAATTATCAGTTTCCATGAAAATTACCTTCAGAATTTTCCTTTGTTTCTTCATAGATTAACACGATTCGCCTCCCCACTGATGATTTAAATCAAGACAAGTACGTGATATTCTCACCAGTTGTTTAGGGCTTCCCCCATTAGCGTGACGAATTATATTGACGTGTCCGTGACTAAATTCTCACCTAGTTTGTTGAAGATTGTGATTAACCCTCTTGGCCTCACATCTGCATATTCTTCTTTGACGCAGTTAACCTTGCTAGTATTATAACATTCATGACTCGTCCGTTCACCCCAAAATTTGCATAAACATACGCACGTTACACAATACAAATGTAAAAGTCACTTAATGAGTATGGTAATAAATGAAAAATATATAAAGTTAATAATAATACATTACAATATATACACAATAAAATATGAAAGTTGAGCTAATAAAAAACATGTAAAATAAAATTAAGAACTGATTAACTAGGAAATAACGACAAAAACAATAATCATTGTAACACAAAAACAATGAAAAAATGTAATACATATATGTGTCAAAGAAAATGCCAGGCAGACCCGGCCAGGTGCTGATGGTGGTAGCGACCATGAATATTTCATGTCATAAAGTAAAGTAAAATATCTGTTTACACGTTAGAAGACGCATCGGACATACGGTGCCAGACTGATCACTGTATAGACCAATCAGTACCCGGTGGGCGATTTGGGCGGTATCACGTCGGCCACCTGCACTACCCAAGACATTTCTTGGCACCCATTTTAGAGTGTGAGGTCTGGGAGCCCAGTCCTGTTTTAAAAATTCAAATGCGCTCCGATGCGGATCAAACCATGAGTACTAAAGGTTAAATGTAGAAAATTTATTAAAGAATTAAAACTGGTTTGCTATAGTCCTTTCATATTTGTTTTCCCCAATATAAAAATCCATATCTCAGTAACAAACTTAGGGAAAATGATGAAATTTAGCATATAACCTTATCATTATGGCCACCCCCCCCCCCCCCCCCCCCCCCTAAAAAAATAAATAAACAAACAAACGAAACAAAACAAAAGTTATGGAGATTGTACAGCCAAGGTCAGTGTTTGTTTATATGTGGTGTATAATTTACCGGTCAGAGATGAAGTGTATATTATGAAATGCATTACATATTCACACGGAAACATCAGCGTTCAATAGTGAATTTTCACGTGCCGCACGGGAATTTCCTTATGACAAGAACGTCACGTAGAGGAATGGAAGTGTTCAGAGATGTCGTCAATAATTCTACCCATAGTGGGTGCTTTCGTGAAACGTGATTATTTTATAAATCTTACCATTTATCGCTAACATCTGAATGTGTGAATATTGTTGAATAGGATTGATTGTGAAATAGTGTACACTTCAAAGCATCACTATGAAGTTGTACACATTTTTGTCAAGAAGTTGATAGCATGAAACTGTTTCATACTATTGCAAATCCCGAGAAAAGAACAGTGCATGCATTTGGTTTGAGTAAACCGTCATTTCGTCGATGGGTGCAAGAATCTGGAATGAAACCACCACACAATAAGCAAACGGCAGGTAAAAAGGTAATTGTAGACAGCTTGGACAAGGATGTCATAAGGTGAGCTATTATAACAATGCTGGATACCAAAGAAACAGTGACTTTAAGAAAACTTAGTGTTTGGTTGAGAAAGAACAATGACAAAGAGCTATCTGAAACATCTTTGTGGAAAATTATAAGGACACTAGGCTTCACGTTTAGAAAGTACAAGGGAGGTAGAAATATCATTTGCGAGCAACCGCATTTAGGAGTCATGAGAAGCAAATACCTACGCGAAATAAGGGAAATACGCAAAGCAAATTATGACATAGTGTATTTGGATGAAACCTGGATCTTTGCGCACTACACAAGTGAAAAGGAACGGCAATCAATGGATGGAAAGATAAAGCAATATGTTCCAAGAAGTAAGGGACAGTGTTTGGTCATAGCCCACGCTGGTAGTACGCATAATGGCTTACTACAGAATGCTGGACTCGTGTTCGTATCAAAGCTTATAGGCAATAGGGATTACCATAATGAGATGAATGATACTGTATTTAGAGATTGGCTCGAGAATACAATGTTTCAATCCCTAGATAGACCGTCTTGCCTAATTATGGACAATGCATCATATCACAAAGTTGTTGCCCAAAAAGACAAAATACCTACGGCATCGAGCACAATAAAGATATGGCTCCGAAGGGAAAACATACCATTTCCAGAAACGTATTTCAAGCTAGAATTGTTGTTCCTTGTAAGACGGATGCAAAAAAGCAAGAGTTACCAAATAGGCAAGTTGATTAGAAGAGCGTGGCTATAGGTGCTTGAGACTTCCGCCATATCATTCTGATTTAAACCCTATAGAACTTGTGTGGGCTAAAATTAAAGGACAGGTGGCAGCTGACAATACTACAGTCAAATTGTCTAACGTCAAGATACTAACGCGCTATTAAATATCGATACAAGTTACTGGAAAAAATGTGAGAACCATGTGTTGAAATAGGGAGATGACTATTGGAGAAAGGATGGATTGAATTGTATGCAACCGAGAGCAGTCATCAACCTACTGGAATCGTCCGACACAGATTAATATTTGGGCAGATCGCAGGCATTAATCTACATGAACACTTACTAGGATATTTTGCTCCAACTATTCAGAAGAATTGTAGGCCCTAAACATTACATCATCGGCGCAAACAATACAACTTGTAAATGGCAACAGTTTGTATTCCATACTAATGAATTTTCAGTTTCGCAAGCCCACAACTGTGACAAACAACTGGCATTGAAAAAAAAAACAAAAAAAAAACACTAAACGCATTGAATACCAACAATCAATCAATCATGTGCCATGCCGGAAAGCGTGGGCGGTCATGACTCGCCATTTCACTCGATCACCAGTGTCGTGGATCAGCTCAGTGTTCCTGTCTCGTCCATGCCATGTGGCCAAGCCATCCAGGTATTTTCCTCTCGGTCTTCCTCTTGGTCTGTTCCCCTCGATCTTGCCAGTTGTCACTAAGTTCTCCAATCCATTTCTTCTCATAACATGTCCAAAAAAATTGTGACTGTCTACGTCTAATTTCTCTAATCAGTTTACGATGTTCATTTGTCTCCTGTAGTACTTGGTCATTGGTTTTTCTGTCTGTCCATGGTATTCTTTGCATTTTCCTCAGAAACCACATTTCTGCAGCCATCAGATGCTTTTCAGCTTGACTGCTCATTGTCCAAGTTTCACATCCATACAAAAGAACAGGCTCTATGTATCCCCTCAACACTCTTTTTCTCGTTTCAATTGACATCTTTTTATTGGTCAGAATGTTTTTCATCTTGCTAAAGGCTACTTTCGCCATGGCGATTCTTGTTCTAATCTCTTCAAGGCATCTCCCATCAGATGTTATGACTGTTCCAAGATAATTGTACCGATTCACTTGTTGAAGAATATTTCCATTTACTTGTATATTACATTGTGGCACTTCTTCCTTCCTAGTGACGACCATAACCTGAGTCTTTTTACAATTTAATTCTATCCCCAGTTGCTCACTGTGTACAATAACCGCATCTACTAATTGTTGCAGGTCCTGCGCATTGACTGCAATTAATACTGTATCATCTGCATATCTAATGTTATTGATGTTTCGTCCTCCAATGCTGATTCCATTTATATCCACTACATTTTTGAAAATATTTTCACTGTATAGTGAAAAAAGATATGGAGACATCACACATCCCTGCCTAACACCTCTCTTAATTGGCTGATACTGTCCCACTTCATTATCAATCCTTATTGCAGCTTGTTGTTTCCAATATATGTTTTTTATAAGTCTAATGTCTTTCCCATCAATTTGTAGATCTGCAAGCATATTCACCATGTTGACATGTCTAACTCTATCAAAAGCCTTTGTATAGTCAATAAAGCAAAGATGTATATCCTTGTTTACTTCTATAGCACGTTCAATAACTGTTCACAGCATATACACAGCATTTACTGTACCCTTTCCTTCGACAAACCCGCATTGTTCTTCCCCTATTTCAGGTTGTATCTTCTTCCTCACTCTTTGCATGATAATTCTTAGAAAAATCTTTGTGACGTGACTCATTATACTAATTGTTCTATGTTGATCACATTCCAAGGTTCCTGATTTCTTTGGGATTGCAATAAATATAGAGTTACATAATTCAGGAGGTATATCTCCAGTATCATATAATGTGTTCAGCAGTATGGTATCATAGAGTCCGTTCACAAATGATTGCCCTTCAGCTAATCATGTTCCGCCTCTGAATACCAACAGAAGAGTAATATTGCGGTGGAAACTGGCATACTGTGGCATAACACGAAATGTAAGAACAAACACGTTGTCAAATGAGGGGACAACACACGAATATAAGAATCAATCTATAAACTTCAATGAAAAGAGAACCAACATCTTGGCCGTTAAGAAGTAAACATACTACATAGTTAAACGTTAGTTGCAAATCCTTTACAGGACGTTGCAGTCAACACCAGCATTGTTTACTGTTGTTGATGTCTTGGCAAGATTACATTTAGTAGTTTGTCTTTGCTTTCTGAACGACCGGCACCCATACCATTTCGTAAAAAAACTAGCACAACGTTGTCGGCTGCCAAATCGCGCGCAGCTGTGTTTCGAACGAGAATATGCGGGATTACGAACTGCGTCCGTAACGCCTTCGCCACAGAGACGGCATACTACAGAGACATTCACAAATATATTCGTCTTGCAAAACAGCTAATCATGTTCCGCCTCTGAACAGTAAACAGCAGAGTAGACAATCTGTCAAGAAGACTCTAAACGGTTCTGTCACCCATGTGCACGTGTGAACAAACTACACAGACAGCTGAACAGATCCTTAAAAATTGACACATGGTGACTTAATTGCGGTATCATCTCTGGTCACTCCATATGCACATTAACGCACAGCTATTTGGAAGCTTTCACAAACTCCATTTAAAAAGCTAATTACATCCTTGTAACATGACTCCGTGTGTACACATTACTAACCAGCAGCTGAAGAAACACAAAGAAAATGAAAAATAAGGTAAGAAATATATTCCTTGTACTTTACTGTCCATTTCCATTTCAATTCCACATTATTTACCCTAGGCCTCTGTAAATTATCTGTCTTTACTAATATTACACATAGCACACACTTCCAAACGAATATGGATACGTCTTGTGTCGTCACCCGAATTGACGTGCATTGCTGTAAAACAAGTTTATTAGCGCGAATTCATACTTTGAATAACAATTTCATAACAATGCAACAGACAGTTTTTAAAAAAAAATGATCGTGAATGAAGGGCAATCATTTGTGAACGGACTCTATGATACCCGCAAATTACCACAAGACGTTAAGAAGCAGTTCGAGGAATTGGTCAGTCCAAGAGGAGATGACCCGCGTGAATTAGCCATACATGGTAGAGTTTCCTAATATCATCAGCTGAACATATTTGACCACACACAAGAGCTAGAAAGATCAGTCAGGTAGCAATTTTTTGTTTGGCGTTCGCTGCCTTTGAATTCAAGCGTAGTCCTTACATGTGCTACTACTACTACTGAACTGGACTGATTTTTGCGGATGGATTAGCTTTCCCTATTAACAGTATCCCCAGCCATCAGGCGAACCCAGTCCTATTTCAGAGTACTTCTAATTTACGTCCTCAAGTCAAGGACGAGAAGTCAACATTTTAGTCAACTGATCATTGTAGGGGCTGAACCCTCTACCTCGGCATCAGCAGACCGGAAGTTTAAGATCGAGCTCTTATTAGACTTGTAAGACAGGGAAGAAAACTTAAAGCAAAAGAAATATCAAACTACGAGAACATGAACACCTATGCAATTATAAACGGAGTCGAAAGAAAGAAGGTAAAACGAGACATGTTGTAAGCTCTACAAGTGTGCAGGCTGGAAATATACCAGAGGAAAGGAGTAAATTATGAAGTGTACCAAGAACTAAGAGTAATGAATAGAAACTTTAGAATCAAGGCACACGTTATATAAGATGGGAATAGAAGGATCATAAACAAAGAAAGCCTTTGACAAAGTCTGGAAGGAAGGTCTGATGCGGAAACTGAGAAGCTGTAAAGTCAATGGAAGAATGTACAAATGGGTGAAAGCATACTTGCACAAAAGAAGAGTCCGAGTCCAGATAGACGGACTAAAGAGCAAGAAAGTACTACTGCGTCACGGTGTTCCCCAGGGCGGAGTCCTGTCCCCCACACTTTTTTAAATCTTCATCAATGAACTTGTTGCTAATCTACCGCATTGAATTAAAGCGGCAATGTACGCTGATGACGTGGTTTTGTGGAGCACAAATGAACATGCATCAGTGGCCACCATATCGCTACAAAGAGCTGTAGATACTTTTGTTGCATGGGCGGATAGATGGTGTGTCAGCATAAACATTGACAAACGCAGCACCACTCTATTTACCCTCTCTCCGATACAAAAGGCAGGGATCATACAGATAAAAGGAACACCCCTAATAGAAGATAAAGAATAAACATACCTTGGAGTAACATTTGATGCCAGGCTGACATGGAAAAAACACATCAAAAAAGCAGTAGCAAAAGCCAGAAGGAAAATAGCGATCCTGAGAAAGCTAAGTGGAACCACAAGGGGAGCCAGTGTCAAGGGGAAAATACATAGCAAAGTTTATGAACAGAGCATACGACAATACATGGAATACGGGTCAACTGCGTGGTGTTCAGCACCAAAAACCACACTACAAGAGCTGGACAGGGTGCAGAATCAAGCTCTTAGAGTCATCACAGGAGGGATGAGATCAACCCCTATAGTAGAAATGGAGAAAATGGGGAGGATTCAAGCACTGAGAGAGCGCAGAGATACGAAAACACTAACACAAGCAGAAATGTTCCTCAGCTTGCCAGGCCACCCTATGAAGAACCGATTTGAAACCTTAGCCATGGGGCGGTTGAAAAGAAGTAGTTTTATCCACCAGGCGAAACGACTCTGCAGAGAAACCGCCGAGCTAAACACAGTTGTTATCCCCCTGACAACTATTCCAGAGCGAACTCCATGGAAAGATGCACATAGACTATCACTACAAATCCAGACTAAAGTGCGAGGAATATTTGACAAGGAAGAACAGAACAGTGTACAGCGCAGAACAGCCACTCTCAGCTTCCTTGATGACGAATACCCACAGAACCTCTGGATCCGAGTCTACACAGATGGGTCAGCACAAAATGCTGTTCGAAATGGAGGAGCGGGAGTGTACATAGAATACCCAAATAATACTAGGGACACGGCCAGCGTTCCAACAGGAAAGTACTGCCATAACTATGATGCTGAAATTGAGGCAATCAAGATAGCAACAGAGAAATTACTAAATACCAACCATGGTATACAACCTGTGGTGCTGTTGACAGATGCAGAATCAGTACTCTAGGCGCTCCAGTCTGGGAAATTGCCAGTACTAAGGACACTACTTTCTGAACTTAGCAGTCAGCATAAGGTCATCATGCAGTGGATCCCATCCCACTGTGGAGTACCCGGAAACGACAGAGCTGATCAATTGGCTAAGGAAGGAGCAAAAGAAGAACAGCCTGATGTGCCCATTACATACCACCAAAAGAAAAGAATGATCAAATCAGTCAGAAGGCCACCAAAAGCTGCTCAAGACGACTACCACGTTATGGACAGACCAGAATAAGTCATTATTCTGCGCCTCAGAACAGGACACAATAGATTACGCAACCACATGTATACAAAATTCAAGATTGGTGACTCAGCCATGTGCACATGTGGTTTGGCGTCGCAGACAGCGGAGCACATACTCCAAGACTACCCAAACTACAACATACCCAGGCTTACCTTATGGCCTAGAGAGACAACAATGAAAGATAAACTGTATGGACCACTGAGTGAACTAAAAAAGACTGTTAGATTAATAGAAGAGACAACATTGCAGTTATAGACATATTTCAAGCGAACGAAAGAAGAAGAAGAATAAACAAAACATTAACAAATTCTTAACAGACTGTAATAATACCGCTGCGAAATAAATAAAAAGTGACGGTCAAGACAAACATGTAAACAATGAAATAACAAGAGAGAGAGAGAGAGAGAGAGAGAGAGAGAGAGAGAGAGAGAGAGAGAGAGAGAGAGAGAGAGAGAGAGAGAGAGAGAGAGAGAGAGAGAGAGAGAGAGAGAGAGAGAGAGAGAGAGAGAGAGAGAGAGAGAGAGAGAGAGAGAGAGAGAGCACTAAATGAAGATGGGCGGGAATATTTAAAAAAATGTCAAAAAGGGAAATCTGCAGGATGTGATAAAATCAAAGCAGAAGTTACTAAAGCCTATGAAGGACAAAGTCTGAAAGTAAACCACGCGTTACCTAGCAATAAATGAGAAACGGGAGTACGGCTAAAGGAATGGATGAGAACTACATATATAAATCTCAGAACAAAGAAAGGCGCCACGCCATATCATAACAATTGACGTTTACATTCATGAAGACAAGCAAGCGAAACATTATTAAAAGTAATTATTGCTGGACTTTAAAAAAGAAAATATAAGAAAACAACAACATAGAAGAAATATAGATACGTGTGAGTACATTTTTAACATGAGGACAATAATAGACAAAGAAGAAAATAGAATCTTTTTTTTTTTTTAATAGACAAAGAAGCAAAATGCAATATGGACCCGAACTCTTGATTTACGAATTACCGAACAGACTATGTGGAACAAGAAGAATTATTGAACATAATGAAAGAAATAGGTTTCCTATTAAGCCTAATATATAACATAATATACTGACGACACAGTATTACTATTAACAGTACCATTTTTATCTATATGCAACAAGAACAAAATTAATAGGAAAGGATAAAATAAGTATGGCAACATATATATTTTTACAATAAGTTGAATTACAGAAATAAAAGCACTTTTCCATCTCTGGTGTCTCTACTGAATGACAAAGTAAATGGGAAATAGAAATTAAAGGAAGAACACACGCAGTTAAAGCAATTACTCCTAACACCTTTATCGATTGAAATAGACAGAACAGCAACATCCAGATTACATCTTTGAGAAATGCAGAGAGTAAAAAGTATATTTTTATAATTGCTTCATACACTACATCAAGAAGTTTGACTGTGTTCAGCATCAGCAAGTGTGGAACATCATAAGTGATACGGGGTTTCCAGCACATCTGACCCACTTACAAGAATCGTTATGTCATGATCAACAAGCAGCAGCCAGAGTAGCTGATGAAACATTAAAATGGTGTGAGGTGCAAAAGGAAGTGAGACAGGACTTAATTCTCTCTCCATATCACGTTAACATACGCTTAGAAATTGTAAAGAGAAACGTAAAAAAATGATAACACCGGAGATAATTATGATCTATTCGATTTTGATGAAAATCCAAAGTTTTCCTCAAATAGTGCTAAAGGATTTCAAGAGTTTATCATGTCTGTCAAAAGACACAATAACAATCAAAATCATTTCCTGAACTTAAGCAAAACAAAAATAATGTCTATGAACAAAATCACATACCAACCAAAGATCACAATCAGCAAGGATTAGTTAAACATAATACTCTACATCTGATAAACCCAACGTAAAACAACGAGTAACGCTATTTGAGCTTAAGATCATTATAAGCACGATAAGATTACTGTTGACTTTCCTGATCTTTCTGTTCGGCATCCTATACCCTACACTTGACGGTCGGCCTGGTAGTCAAGTGTTCGGATCCCCGTCCAGACATGATGTTTTCAGAGAAGTAACGGCTGCAGCAGGAAATAACTATAGAAAATAAAAACAGTGGGGTGTGTAACCCCTGCGAGAAAGTGAGATATACTAAAGACAGACACAGTTCCTTGTATATGTGCTTAGCATCTCTCAGTGTGTGGCAGGACTTAGACATACCTCACTGTTTTTATTTCCAATGCTTTAAATAAATGACATTGAATTTCAGGTCGACCCAGCTTTAATTGGGTATCATGAAATGTTCTAGCAAGTAAAGACAGCCGCGTGACATTGATCCATCACCCAACGATTGGTCTGTTAACATATGAGACAGGCTCCATACACGCAAAATGGCTAATGGCGTGAAAAGGGGTCTTTCCCTTTTATCCTTACAGCTCTAGCAACCTAACAGTATTCTATATATATATATATATATATATATATATATATATATATATATATATATATATATATATATATATATATTGATTGATTTAGGAACCGACATCACAGCATTCGGGACATTCCCACAAGCGCTCCGTCCCCATCCTCAGCAGCCAGCGCAACTATATATATATATATATATATATATATATATATATATATATATATATATGTGTGTGTGTGTGTGTGTGTGTGTGTGTGTGTGTGTGTGTATTAGGGACGTTCATTTGAATCCCGTTACAATGGCTTAATTACAAAAGCTTGAAAGAATCATTAACAGATGTGGTAGAATTAAACAAAGCATTCATTTTGAATGAATTATACACCATGGGTTGGTCAGAAGAAGTCGCCTTATGCATTCAGTCAAGTATCCCATTGCTTAGGTAGGTGGCGAATGCCGTCCGCAAAAAAAAAAGGATTGTGGTTGCTCACTGAACCAAGTGTTTACCGCGTTCATTACGTCTGCATCTGTGTGAAATCGTTGCCCCTTGAGAGCTGTTTTTAGAGGTCCGAACAAATTAAAATCACATGACATGATGACAAATAAGGACTATAAGTTGGAGGTTGCAGAATTTACCCCTTCTTCCTTGCTAATGCTTCTTGCACAATTTTTGCGATGTGCGGACGAGCATTATCGTGCAACAAAATCACACCACGAGAAAGCATGCCGGGTCGTTTATTCTTGATAGCTTTTTGCAGCTTGTCTAGTGTTTGCAAGTAGTGGGTAGAGTTGATGTTGACACCAGGTTTTGAAAGTCGGCCAACAATAGCCCTTCATGGTTAAAACATGCGCTCAGCATAACCTTACCAGCGGAAACCTGTAACTTGAATTTTTTGGCTTTTGGTGATCCAGCAAGCTTCCATTGCATGCTCTCTCTTTTGCTGCCCGGCTCAAAGTGGTCACACCATGATTCATCGCCCGCCACTATGCGGAAGAGAAATGCATCACCCTCCACTCTGTAACGCAGCAAGTGGTTCAAACACCATCCCGCGTACCTCTTTTTTGGTCGTCGGTCAACATCCGTGGTACCCACTGTGAATACACCTTCTGATATTGCAGTTTATTACGAACGACCTTTTGAATTGTCCCAATTGACCCATCAAACTCTTTGGCTAGCGAACGTATGCTTCGACAACGGTTCATCTGTACTGATGCTTCAATTTTGGCGATGTTTTTTCTGTTGCAACAATATGCACTTGACCCGGCCGTCGAAGATCTGTCGTGAACTGACGTCCTTTCCAAATCGTTCGTGCCCAGTATGTCACTGTTGTCTTCGACACACATTTGTTACCGTACGCTGCCTGCATTCTTCGATGAATGTCCACTGGTCGACATCCTTCGAATGAAAGAAACTGAATCACCGCTCTTTGAGCTTCTTTGGACGGATTTTGGATCAACCCGGCCATTTTCACAACGGTCAGAAATAGAACCTACGCGTCATGGGACGATAAGCACGTGTTCTTTTATTCATATATCATGCACGCATGTTTGTGTTTGTGTGTGTGTTTGTGTTTGCGTGTGTGTTATATATAAAGCACACACACAAACACACACACAAACATGCGTGCATGATATATATATATCAATATATATATATATATATATATATATATATATATATATATATATATATATATATGTGTGTGTGTGTGTTTGTATGTGTGTGTGTGTGTGTGTGTGTGTGTGCGCGCGCGTGTTCGCGCGTCTGTCTTACTGTGAAGTTAGAATAACCGGCAAGCTAGTAAAGTTCACAAGAATAATGATTTTAGCAGACGCACTAACATTTCCCGCTCGGCTCCTTATTGGTTTGGTCGGGGAATTGGCGTATGTGATGAAATATGAAGAATCACGCGCAGGCTTTGTTCGTGCTCTTGTACTAGATTCCAGGCTTATCTAGTGCATTTCAGGGGCACGCAAATTGTATGCAAATGTCTGCTTGAAATATTATCAGTCATAAGTTAGCATTAGCCGGCTCCCTGACCGAGGGGGTTAGCAGCTTTCTCTGTTAACCCCGAATACTCTCGTGGTTGACGTGAGCGCACGAGAATTAGAAGTCGTTCGAGTCGCGCCAGTGACTTATGAGAGTATGGAGCCGGTCGCTCAGAAAGTCGTGGCGTGCTGATGAGCGTAATCTAGCCTAGGGATCAACATACAGCTGAAAGATGCTGGTGTTGACCGCAATATCCTGAAACTGGATGGAAACGCGGGGAAACAAAAAGCTAGCATTAGAGAGCGGCTGTTTATTCTACAGTAGTGTATGTTATTAAAGAATGCTAATGCTACAACTGACGCAGACGAGTACCTTAACGTGCCCTGGTTTATCTGTTCAATTAACTGTCTCAAAAACAAAAGAATATCACACAAAGAATGACCAAATTGATATCTTCGCTGAAGGTGTAATCTTCAACAATTTAAATAACACACTGGTGACATATCTGGAGGGCCTACAAAGTCCAGGATACAGACGCCAAGCGTGGATTAATTCGTCAGTAAAACTTAGAAAATGGCTTCTATCTAATGCATTGTATACAGGACAGGAGTTAGGCAGAATCAATGAGAAATAACATTGAGAGACGGCCTCTAGCTGAGACACCTTCTACACGACAATCACACAAGCTGATTAATATGAATGAGAGAATAACAGTCGGAAAATCTCTTCTACCTGATGCGCCTTCTACACGACAATCACACAAGCTGATTAATATGAATGAGAGAATAAGTCGGAAAACCTCTTCTAGCTGATGCGCCTTCTACATGACAATCACACAAGCTGATTAATATGAATGAGAGATTAACAGTCGGAAAACCGCTTCTACCTGATGCGCCTTCTACATGACAATCACACAAGCTGAGTAAGTTGATTGAAAGAATATCAGTTAGAAAACCGCTTCTAGCTGGTGCGCCTTTTACATGACAATCACACAAGCTGAGTAAGTTGATTGAAAGAATAACAGTTAAAAAACCGCTTCTAGCTGATGCGCCTTCTACACGATGATCACACATGCTGAGTAAGTTGATTGAATGAATTTTTTTCCCCCTCATTTCCATCCTGTTTCAGGATATTGTGGTCAACATCAGCATCTTTCAGCTGTATTTTGATTCCTAGGCTAGATTACGCTCATCAGCACGCCACAACATTCTGAGCTATCGGCTCCATACTCTCATAAGCACTGGCGCGACACGAACTGCTTCCAATTCTCATGCGCTCACGTCAACCACAAGAGTATTCGGGGTTACGGAGAAAGCTGCTAACGCCTCGGCCCTGGAGACCGGCTATTGAAAGAATAACAGTTAGAAAACTGCTTCTATCTGATACGCCTTCTACACGACGATCACACAAGCTAAGTAAGTTGATTGAAAGAATGATAACTAATGATATCATTAGATTCATGATTGATACTGAAATTGCAGATAGTGGCTAAGTACCGCTAGATCCAGACCTGACTAGGTTGAATGCAGGACTTGGTGAAGGTAGCAGCTTGACTGAATCTAGATCCAGGCCTGACTTTTCTTTTGTGAGTGAAGTATCTGGACAAAGTGATGCAGAACAGTATCCAAAACAGAACTCACTTGCAAGCAGTTTCCTAGTCCAGTAATAGAGGTAACTTAACTGGACAGTGGGGAACATTTTGTATGATATTCACTGGCACAGGAACGGAGCATAATGGGGACGACCCGTTGCCGTGAAGTTGGAACCTCGACTAACTAATTAACTAACTAACTTAACTGAAGTGTAGGGAAACACAAATACTCTCCGATACCCAGGGAGATATTTATCACTCAGCAGGAGATCTTAACACAAGCTCGAGGAATTGGTGGCATTAGGGATCCAGTCACCCTGAAGTACAACTGTTTATAAGCAGGTTCAGACAGTCTGTCTTAAATGAAATGAAAGTATGTCATTAAAATGTATATTTCAGGCATCCAGGGATATGAAATATCATTTACCTGTATGAACCCACATTGATGCATACTAACAGTTGCAATTGATGTTGTTGATGTATTGAATGACCATAATTCATATTTATGTTTTAATAAATTATGGAAGAGGTCATTTCCTCCTTTGAGTGTTTTCTTGTCGTGTCAGTAGTTCAATAAGACACACCCTAGATATTAACCAATTAGCTGAGAGAAGAGAGGCAAGGAACCCCCAACAACATAGTGTTGGCCTTCGAGAAACGTTACATTGGTCCCTGGAACACACACACACACACACACACACACACACACACGCACACACACACACACACACACACACACACATATATATATATATATATATATATATATATATATATATATATATATATATATATATATATATATATATTAAATCAAGCATTTGAGCCAGTGCTAGCTTAATTGATTATAACGGGCAGGATCACATTTAGAAAGAGGAACTTAGTATCCTTTCACTCTTTGGGGTTGAGCCATCAATCCATACATCCGACAAGCTGGGGCCAAGTCCAGGTATTTCTTTAATCAGAAAGTAGGATTGAGTAGGTTGAAATAGTAACATTCACCTAGTCAGAAGTTATCATATCATTAGATATAGGTAAAGTTAGGTAGAACGTTTAACTAGACATTCGTGCTTTGCTTAAAATCTATTCTCCAGGTATACAAGTGTAATCACCGTCTGAGAAGACAAGAAACAGGTAAGAATGGCAGACACCGCCAGACTGAGAAATCTGTTCATGGAGACTGGTAAGCAGTGCGACTTAACAGGTAAGGAGTTAGCTCAGTATGTTAACGAAGAGTTCGAGAAACAGGAACGGCTACAAGCTGAGAAAGAAAAGCAAGAAAAGCGTCTACAAGCTGAGAAGAAAAAGGATTGCAGAAAGAAGCCTCAACCTCTCACCACAGCCTATGTGGTAAAACCTAAAGCAGCGAGAAGGAACCAGAATGCTCGTTCCAGTAAGGACACGCAACGGAACACCAACTCAAAACTGCCAGTCATAGAATCTGTCAACTTGAACTAATGGACAGTGCAATGCCTCTATGATACAGGTTTATTTTTCGACGCAATTGTACAAGACTAATTGGTAAACCCAGAGCAAGTTACAGATGAAATCGTCGAACTACAGGAATTTCTGAAAAGTTCCGTGCCTATGACACTAACAGTTGCCAAGGTCAACATAACTTCACGCTATGTTACGGGATAAATCAGAGCAGCGGTCACGGAAGACCCAAATCTATCCTGTTATGCTCGGATTCCGCTACGTCTTCTTTGGAGAACCAGTACTGTCGATGATAGCATCAGCGATGACTACACGCCAACAGGCTAAGAAAACTCCAACGGCACCAGCAAATCTTCAACCTGAGGATTTAAAACAAGCCCAAGCAACAGATAGTTCACTTGGGACTTGCTTTCAAAAGTTGCCAAAACAGCATACACCTTCTAGGAAAGGTGATGTCTACATGAAGAACGGAATTCTTCACCGGAAGGCAGGAAAGTTAGGACAAGAATATTCACAATTTGTTGTACCAACTACTTACAGAGCGCAAATACTTGAGATGGTACATATTATGCCGTTTAGCGGACATATGGGAATCAACGCAACAACGCAACGAATCTCAACGTACTACTACTGGTCGGGAATAAACATGGACATCCAACGATATGTCAGATCATGCCTAAAATGTCAAAGAGTACCCCACAACAACCAACACAACCAACGATATTCGGTGAAATGCCCATCACTAACAATTTCAAGAAGAAAGCGAAGGATAGAGAGTTAGATGTGGGAGAAAAAGCGTTAGTATTTCTTCCCACGAGTCAAAACCAGTTGCAGATCGGTTGGAAAGGACCTTATATAGTAAAGGAGTAAATTTATAGAACAAACTACAAGATCTCTATAAAGGGGAAAGAGAAAATCGTTCATCTCAACTTGTTACGAAGTACAACGAGAGACCCGCCACCGAGACAGCACACTTGATAGCAAGGACCGTAGCAACAGAAGTTGAACATGGAAACTCAATGGGAGTGGAGTATCCTCTGCAGTTCAAAAAGACTTATCGAGATGTGGACATTAGCCCAACATTAACGACGGATCAGCAGCAGCAGCAGATTCGAGAGTGCTTAGAGAATTATTCAGAGATACTAACAGACAAACTAGGACTGGCAGATCTAGTAGAATGCAACATGAAGTTAAAGGATCCAACACCTGCGCATTTCAAGACCTACCCTGTTCTATACGTCAAAGCAAAAACTCTCACTGATGAAATCCAATAACTGCTTTCAGCAAGGATTAATGTAGGAGTAGACTTTCTCAGCAGACACTCTATCGCAGATTCGGTGCAAGAATCGGAGAAGGAAGGAAAGAATGGGAGTAGAAAGGATTAGAGGAAATATCAGCTTGTTACGGTTGCTTAAAGCTACAGTTTTTCAGGCGAACAACAGTCTGAGAGGGCCGCCATGTGATATATATTTTTTCGCAAGCCGGCAACTACGCTTTGAATATTCTCCGCAATATCCATTCAACAGTACCTCGCAACAGCGTTGGTTTGTTCCCTCTTCTGCAATCCTAAATTTACAAGGACAGACTCATGGTTCACGCAAAAGCCAAAACTTGGAACGGAACAAGCTAAGATAAAAACAGCAACAACCGGTTTCATGGCCTCTTTGTACAAACCACAACTCGTTACCACCAGAAGAAAGGCCGACTGCACCTGCGGAAAATGGTAGCTTCTCAACTCGCTACTAACACGTTAAAAAATTAAAGTCTAGAGAGAATAGAAGAACCAAATCAGCAGCCAGTAGATTCGGAAACAAACCAAATTGAGTACCTGAAATCTTGTTGTTGACATGTGATGATTGGAGCCATTAAAAAGAATGAGGTAAACACCAGAATATACTTTATTTTAATTTAAGTTAGTCTGTGAGCCTTTTCAAGAAGCCAGTGAGTCAATGTGTGTAAACCATGTGGTTAGTTCTGAAGGAAATAATGTAGTAGAAATTAAATATTATACTCGGTTACCATAGTCTATGGATAAACTGTACATTAGGAATCACAGTGAGTTTTATTTTTCTCCCAGTTATACAATTTATTTAATGTGTAAGCATTCGATCTAGTTGTACATTGTATTTCTTAAGTAGTTAAACTCAATCAGCAGTGGTTTAGAGTTGGTGAGTAACTTAAGATTTATTAAGCTAAGTATACTCAGTGTAGTGGTAAGAAAACTATCTTAAATGTGCAAACACTGGTAAGACAAATTAGTGTCATGTATAATAGTCAAGTAGATATTTTTTACATGAGCACATGAGAAGTAAGTTTTTTTCCATGATCACATGGGAACCAAATAGATTTCTATAGGTATCACAATTTTGTGTGTTGGGTTAAAGCACACATGTTGTGAGGCACATGTTTTTTCATTGTTGTTAAACATGTGGAATTAATATTTGTACCACATAATAATGCTTAATCAACCGCTATGCAAGAATGGTTAGGATTCATAATGAATGAATGTGGATTGCCTATATCACATAATTCTATGAGAGTGTATGGGGCTCCATGTGTAAGTTCATTATTGCTACACATGAGGAATCATCCTTTGTGAATCATATAAGTATGCCTAATTGTCGCTAGTCGTCATTGGGGGGAAAGTGGAACCAACAAGCACACCTCTTAATTATCCTTGTCTAGGTTTTCCTCTGCTGGTGGACCTTTGTCTACATACCCCCCTTTTATTTTAAAAATCTTTTTATCACTACTCTCTCTCTCTCTCTCTCTCTCTCTCTCTCTCTCTCTCTCTCTCTCTCTCTCTCTCTCTCTCTCTCTCTCTCTCTCTCTCTCTCTCTCTCTCTCTCTCTCCAACAGACAATACCCCCTTTCACGTTCCTTCAGCACATACCTCCACTAACACCGTTTTCGAACAAAATGATAAAACATTTATTGCAGAAAAATGTCAGTTGAGTGTGCAAGGTATGTGTGTGAATATATGTGATGTGATCTATCTTGAAAGTGTGACAGAATATACTCTCGGATCAGTATCAGAGTTTGTCATCATTATACAGCTATTAGACCTCACACAACACATAACGTGGAATCTCTCACCCGGCTGCTTCTTGATGACTGATGCTGGTTTTGTTGCCATAGGTTCTGGAAATGTATTGAAGACTATATTCTCCACTGAATTCTAAGTTAATGTTCGAGTCTTCACATATTCACATTCGACATGCTGTAAGATTTATATTTCCTGTGAATGTCAGATCAACACTGCTTGACTGCGTAATTATGGTCCTTCGGTTTCCCCCAAAAAAAAACACGATCGGTAATATATTCCTGGTATTGAAAAAGTTATAACCACCAGTCCAACAATATCTCTGTTATCCACTGAGGATTGTCCTTCATGGAAAAAAAACCTTACTTATCGTCTTTTCCTTTTTCTAGTGTTTATATTACATCATTAGAGTGCTTCTGTTTCGTTGGTCAACTTGACTCACACTGGTATGCCCGTCTTTTCAAAACAGGGTCACACTTGATATTCTGTATCACTTTCTCCGAGCATTACCAATTTCTTCTGCTCAGATAGGTAATTACCTTAATTGACAAGTGCAGGGAACTTGTTGAGTAAAACAACAGCTTGTGAGAGAAACGCAAATCCGACCTATGATATGTGAATGTAGGTACTTTAGCTATATTCAGAAAATAACCTCTAGTGATCCTACTAGAACTATATTCTTATATAAGACAGAATAGTCCGCACTTTACCCTATACAAGGTGAAAGAAAAACACGCTAAAGCAAAGCACATAAATCCTAGTATAGACTTATCCTTCTGACTGTACAGACACCTTACTCTACACAACTTAAATCACTCTTCAGCCGAATGCTGTCTACTCTTATTACTACGTTTACACTCAAAAGTATACTATGTTAGATTTCTAAGCTACATCTTAATAATCACCTTATTGAATTATATTTCCTGCCTAGACTGATATCCTTTTAATTCCCATGAAGGGACAGGGTTGGTTATTTTTACACAACCTAAACTCTGTGATATTCTTATTCTATACGGCACTGAAACACATTTCCACTCCAACCGATGTTAAGTCCAACTCTCCACTGAGTTTAACTGTCTCTGTCCACATATAAATTTCCTGTCCTACGTCACTGGGTTTTTCCGTCCCCCTCAATCATCCCTGCTCCTATTCCGTCCTTTGATTCTTCTACATCAACAGGCTAACAATAGTCTTTGATAAAGACGATCTCCCGGTATCGTTTCTTTTCGGTTGCCCAAAGAATTTGGTTTTTAGTATTTCAAAGATATCCACTGTTTGATCGTGTTCCGAACTTCTCGACGATAAACGATCCCCGGTGATTCTCCGTAAAATCCGATACGGACTTTTCTTTGATCTTTCCCGGTAGACAATTTGTCCGTTGGCTTCGCTTCCGTGTTCCAGACGTACGGCCAGTGTTTGAAGTCATGATCGCCGTCTGGTTTAAGATTTCAGGACCGTCACATCTTCCCCCAAATGTTTCTGTCGTTTTCTATATCGGGATCGTCGCCTGCCAGCCATATCATGACACTAATGATCACATAATTCTATGTCAATGATGGGAGCATGCCTGTGGGGAGTCATGTGTGATTTCATTATTGTTAAACAGATGTAAATGTATCATTTGTAACAGCACATCAGTATGTTTAGTTATCATCCAGGAAATATTATAATTTCTGATGAAGGATGAGAATGAATGATATTCCATTGTAATGTCACAGTTGTTGAATCTGTGAATTTATCATCTGTAAAGCACATACATATGCTTAATTGTCATACATACAGATATGATTGTGATTGTGGAATGATTGAGATATCATTTTGATGTCAATGGTGTTAACATTTAAAGTTATTATTTGTTAGGAAACCGCTTCTATCTGATGCGCCTGCTACACGACGATCGCATAAACTGAATAAGTTGATTGAAAGAATAACAGTTAGAAAACCGCTTCTAGCTGACACGCCTTCTACACGACGACCACACAAGCTGAGTAAGATGATTGAAAGAATAACAGTTAGAAAACCGCTTCTAGCTGACACGCTTTCTACACGACGACCACACAAGCTGAGTAAGATGATTGAAAGAATAACAGTTAGAAAACCGCTTCTAGCTGACACGCCTTCTACACGACGATCACACAAGCTGAGTAAGATGGAAAAAAGTATTAAAAGTCGAGAGGATCGACATCATTGCACCGGCTTTTATCCCATTTGGCTCGATCTCTTTCAGCAGGGCGACCTGCCGAATGTCTCGCACAAAGCACGAACTCCGTAGCTCCAGCGACGACCCACAGGAGTTTCCGAGAAAAATGCACTCCAGAACCGAAAGGCGTAGCTCGAAATTGAACCCACAACCTTCGAAGCGCGTGGCAAACGGCTTCACCGCCTCGCCACGGAAACGCCTAAAACTTGCGTAAGATGAATGAGATAATAACAGAAAACCGCCTTTAGATGGTGCACCTGTTTCGCCTTGTTATATTAGACATCCTGAAGACTCGTGTGTTATGTCATGTCAATGAAGCTATGCCAGTGATACCGAGATGCACAAGAGACCCGCCAGTAGTGTGTATGTTTTACATTCTAGCTTTACCCACGATTGCAGACAGGTTCAAATTGCTTCAGGTTAAATCATAATTCCTGGTGGTAGCAGACACGGAACATTCTCTGTATGAAGCCCTTGGCAAAATTAAGCGCCACAGGCTGATCAGAGGAAAATTCATGGATGACTCAGACAGTGGACACAATCAAAGAAGTGTGCACGATTGAGAACATTGGTAGAGGAGATCAGTGGGTCAGAATGCCAGAATGCCTGTGCTGGATCTGGAATGTAGTGATAGGCCGACAGGCTGCATTGAATGGGAGGTGTAACAATTGATTCACAACAATTTGCGCCCATTTTATGTCATGATCTACACGGGTGGCTCTGTGTTAAGAGGTGAAAGAAGTGACTGGGAGTTTGTGGCGACGGTTGGCAGACCTAGTTTGGTGCAGGATAGCCTGACATATGATACCACAACATCTATTCTGAGAATGCAGGTGGGTGCAGTAACATCGGCGTTCCTATGGATTTAGGGCAAACAGCACACGCTTGTGATTGTAACTGACCTACAAAGTATGCCGAGAAAGGTGAAGACATGCATGTATAGGGCTCAATGGCAGGCTTCAATTCAACAATCAATAATACGAAGCACCTGTTGGATTATTTTTTTCTCCAGGACACGCTGGTGTGATGGGACACGAGCAGGCGGACAGATTGGCTGGGTCGACACTGTTGGATTGTGTATGGGTGCATAAAAAGACATGTGGTCGGGGCACTTTGGTATCGTGTGTTTAGTGCGGAAGACCACATAGATCGTGAGGGCCGATAGACCACAGGATCTGGCAGACACAAAGGACTTCGAGGAAAGGCCAGACAGAGGATCTGGCAGACACACAGGACTTCGAGGAAAGGCCAGACAGAGGATCTGGCCGACACACAGGACTTCGAGGAAAGGGCAGACAGAGGATCTGGCAGACACACAGGACTTCGAGGAAAGGGCAGACAGAGGATCTGGCAGACACACAGGACTTCGAGGAAAGGCCAGACAGAGGATCTGGCAGACACACAGGACTTCGTGGAAAGGGCAGACAGAGGATCTGGCCGACACACAGGACTTCGAGGAAAGGGCAGACATAGGATCTGGCAGACATACAGGACTTCGAGGAAAGGGCAGACAGAGGATCTGGCAGACACACAGGACTTCGAGGAAAGGGCAGACAGAGGATCTTGCCGACACACAGGACTTCGAGGAAAAGCCAGACAGAGGATCTGGCAGACACACAGGGCCAGACAGAGGATCTGGCAGACACACAGGACTTCGAGGAAAGGCCAGACAGAGGATCTGGCCGAAACACAGGACTTCGAGGAAAGGCGAGACAGAGGATCTGGCAGACACACAGGACTTCGAGGAAAGGCCAGACAGAGGATCTGGTAGACACACAGGACGTCGAGAAAAGGCCAGACAAAGATATGGCCGACACACAGGACTTCGAGGAAAGGCCAGACAGAGGATTTGACCGACACACAGGACTTCGAGGAAACGTCAGAAAGTGGATTTGGTCGTCACACAGAACTTTGATCAAAGGCCAGACAGAGGATCTGGCCGACACACAGGACTTAGAGGAAAGGCCAGACAGAGGATTTGGCAGACACACAGGACTTCGAGGAAAGGCCAGACAGAGGATCTGGCCGACACACAGGACTTCGAGGAAAGGGCAGACAGAGGATCTGGCCGACACACAGGACTTCGAGGAAGGGCAGACAGAGGATCTGGCAGACATACAGGACTTCGAGGAAAGGGCAGACAGAGGTTCTGGCAGACACACAGGACTTCGAGGAAAGGCCAGACAGAGGATCTGGCAGACACACAGGACTTCGAGGAAAGGGCAGACAGAGGATCTTGCCGACACACAGGACGTCGAGGAAAAGCCAGACAGAGGATCTGGCAGACACACAGGGCCAGACAGAGGATCTGGCAGACACACAGGACTTCGAGGAAAGGCCAGACAGAGGACCTGGCCGAAACACAGGACTTCGAGGAAAGGCGAGACAGAGGATCTGGCAGACACACATGACTTCGAGGAAAGGCCAGACAGAGGATCTGGTAGACACACAGGACGTCGAGAAAAGGCCAGACAAAGATCTGGCCGACACACAGGACTTCGAGGAAAGGCCAGACAGAGGATTCGACTGACACACAGGACTTCGAGGAAACGTCAGATAGTGGATTTGGCCGACACACAGGACTTCGAGGAAAGGCCAGACGGAGGATTTGGTCGTCACACAGAACTTTGAGCAAAGGCGAGACAGAGGATCTGGCCGAAACACAGGACTTAGAGGAAAGGCCAGACAGAGGATTTGGCAGACACACAGGACTTCGAGGAAAGGCCAGACAGAGGATCTGGCCGACACACAGGACTTCGAGGAAAGGTCAGACAGAGGATCTGGCCGACACATAGGACTTCGAGGAAAAGCCAGACAGAGGCTCTGGCCGACACGCAGGACTTCGAGGAAAGGCCAAACAGAAGATCTGGCTTACACACAGGACTTCGAGGAAAGGCCAGAGAGACATAATCGGTGTGCTACAGGTACTGTGGTATTAGAGTTGTTCGTTGGCTGTTGAAGATGAGGTCTGAGCACATATGGGAATGTCCCGATTGATATGATGTAGATTTTTCACTCAACTCAACTCAAGGTATAGTTCACGAAGTATTGTATGTTATGTCTGATTATACATCACGAACACTGGTATGTTATGTTATATCACGTCAGGTTATACATCACGAACACTGGTATGTTATATCACGTCAAGTTATACATCACGAACACTGGTATGTTATATCACGTCAAGTTATACATCACGAACACTGGTATGTTATGTCATATCACGTCAGGTTATACATCACGAACACTGATATGTTATATCACGTCAGGTTATACATCACGAACACTGGTATGTTATATCACGTCAAGTTATACATCACGAACACTGGTATGTTATGTCATATCACGTCAGGTTATACATCACGAACACTGATATGTTATATCACGTCAGGTTATACATCACGAACACTGGTATGTTATATCACGTCAAGTTATACATCACGAACACTGGTATGTTATGTTATATCACGTCAGGTTATACATCACGAACACTGTTATGTTATATCACGTCAGGTTATACATCACGAACACTGGTATGTTATATCACGTCAAGTTATACATCACGAACACTGGTATGTTATGTTATATCACGTCAGGTTATACATCACGAACACTTGTATGTTATGTTATATCACGTCAAGTTATACATCACGAACACTGGTATGTTATATCACGTCAGGTTATACATCACGAACACTGGTATGTTATATCACGTCAAGTTATACATCACGAACACTGATATGTTATATCACGTCAAGTTATACATCACGAACACTGTTATGTTATATCACGTCAAGTTATACATCACGAACACTGGTATGTTATATCACGTCAAGTTATACATCACGAAAACTGGTATGTTATGTTATATCACGTCAAGTTATACATCACGAACACTGGTATGTTATGTCTTTTTCACTCCCTGCATATAACCAAGGAGAGAGAGGGAACATGTCGCTTGGGCACCACATGTTCTCTGAAGCTCTGTCCAGGCATTGTGAGATGGAATTTTGGACAAATTCCAAACCACATACTTTGGTCTGTCAAGACTGCAAGGTGCCACTCAATAGACTTCGGAACGTGTTATATATATATATATATATATATATATATATACACACACACACACAAGCTGACCCGGCCCGGCTTCGCCCAGTCCCTGGTGGGGATCATCTCATTTAATTCATATAAGTAGTCATATAAGCTCCCGTTCCCGTTCCCGACTATCTATCTGTCTGTCTGTCTGTCTGTCTATCTGTCTGTCTGTCTGTCTGACCCGGCCCGGCTTCGCCCAGACCCTGATGGGGAGCATCTCATTTAATTCATATAAGTAGTCATATAAGTTCCCGTTCCCGACTATCTGTCTGTTTGTTTGTCTGTCTGTCTGTCTGTCTGTCTGTCTGTCTGAAAAGCATTAGAAAGAGCACTTGAAAGATCTTTACATCTTCCCCCAACAATTAACTTGGGTAAATGGAGCGGTGGCAGCAGCAGCAGCAGCAGAAGAAGAAAAGGAGGAGTAGGAGGAGGGAGGAGGAAGAGGGAGGTGGAGGAGGGAGGAGGAGGAGGAAGGAAGAGATAGGCGGAGGGAGGAGGAGGAGGGAAGAGGAGGGAGGAGGAGACATGAGGAGGAGGGAGGAGTAGAAGGGAGGAGGAGGGATTAGGAGGAGGAGGGAGGAGTAGGAGGGAGGAGGAGGGAGGAGGAGGAGGTAGGAGGGGGACGAAGAGGGAGGTGGAGGGAGGAGGAGGGAGGAGGAGAGAGGAAGAGGAGGGAGGAGGGAGGAGGAGGGAGAAGGAGCAGGAGGAGAACGCAGGAGAAGGAGGGGAGGAGGAGGAAGAGGAGGGAGCAGGAGGGAGAGGGAGGAGGAGGGAAGAGGAGGAGGGAGAGGGAGGAGGAGGGAAGAGGAGGAGGGAGGAGGAGGTAGGAGGAGAAGGAAGAGGGAGGAGGAGAGAGGAGGAGGGAGGAGGATGAGGGAGGAGGAGGAGAGAGGAAGAGGAGGGAGGAGGAGGAGGGGAGGAGGAGGAGGAAGGAGGAGGATGACCGAGGAGGAGAGGGAGGAGGAGGAGGAAAAGGGAGGAGGAAGAAATAGGAGTAGGGAGAAGGAGGAGGAGGAGGAGAACACAAGAGGAGGTGGGGGAGGAGGAGGAGGGAGGAGATGAGGGTTATCGAATGGGGAGAGGGAGCAGGAGGGAGCAGGAGGAGGGAGGAGGAGGAGAGAGGAGGAGAAGGGAGGAGGAGGGAGGAGGAAGAGGGAGAAGAAGGAGGGAGGAGAAGGAGGGGGAGGAGGAGGTGGAGTAAGAGGGAGGAGGAGGAGTGATGTGGAGGGAGGAGGAAGAGGGAGCAGGCAGAGGGAGGAGGGAGGAGGAGAGAGGAGGAGGGGGAGGGAGAAGGAGAAGGGAGGAAGAGGGATGAGGAGGAGGGAGAAGGAGAGGGAGGCGGAGAGGGAGGAGGAGGGAGGAGGAGGGGGAGAAGGGAGGAGGAGGAGAGAGGAGAAGGAGGAGGAGGGAGAAGGAGGGATGAGGGGGAGGAGGGAGGAGGAGGAGGGAGGAGGAGGAGAAGGGAGGAGGAGGGCGGAGGAGGAAGGAAGAGGAGTGAGTAGGAGGAGGAAGAGGGAGGAGGAGGAGGAAGGAGGAGGAGGGAGGAGGAGGAAGAGAGAGGAGGAGGATGGAGGAGGAAGAGGAGGGAGAGAGAGGAGGGGAGGGGAGGAGGAAGAGGGCAGGAGGAGGAGGAGGAGGAGGGGAGAGGAGGAGGATTATAACGCATATGCCTGTAGATAACTGCAGCGAAAAGGTGGGGAGCATCACATTTAATTCATATACGTAGTCATATAAGCTCCCGTTCCCGACTATCTGTCTGTCTATCTATCTAACCCGGCGTGGCTTCGTCCAGCTCCTGGCGGGGAGCGTCTCATTAAATTCATACCAAAAAAAAAAGTAACTTAAAAGAATGTCCTTCCACACACCATCCATTATTTTTAATGAAAACTGTTTTTAATCACCTACATGACTGTAGATAACTTCTTAAGCATAAAAAGATGAGTTACAATGTTATGTATTATGAATTATTTTTATGAAAACTTTGAAAACGCCTTAAAGATTGTATCATTATTTATTATAACTCATATGCCGGTAAATAACTATAGACAAAGAGTTTATAAGTCTTTGAAAACCATGCAACAATATGACTGTAAGGTATACAGAAAAGTTATTAAAAGTTATGCCCCTTGAAATAACTTTTCTAGAGTTAAGTCCCCTCGCTATATAGAAATTATAATGAAAAATGAAAACTTAAATAATATTAAGTAAGTAGCCGATTTTACACTAAAAAATATCACATTTGGCAGCACGAGAATGAGAGAAAGACGTGTAGAAAATTTCATCTCAATCGGATGGACCGTTCGCGAACGCATAAAGGACATACACACACACACATCCTTTTTTTTATATAAGACTAGCTGACCCGGCCCGGCTTCGCCCAGTCCCTGGTGGGGAGCATCTCATTTAATTCATATAAGTAGTCATATAAGTTCTCGTTCCCGTTCCCGACTATCTGTCTGTCTGTCTGTCTGTCTGTCTGTCTGTCTGTCTGTCTGTCTGTCTGTCTGTCCATTCCTCTCTATAGATAGATAGATAGATAGATAGATAGATAGAGAGAGAGAGAGAGAGAGAGAGAGAGAGAGAGAGAGAGAGAGAGAGAGAGGGGGGGTAGGTAGGTAGGCAGGCAGGCAGGCAGGCAGACATATAGATAGATATATATATAATAGACGGATAGGTAGACAGACAGACAGACAGACAGACAGACAGACAGACAGACAGACAGACATATAGATAGATAGATAAATAGATAGATAGATAAATAGATAGATAGATAGATAGATAGATAGATAGATAGATAGATAGATAGATAGATAGATAGATAGAGGGGTAGGTAGGTAGGCAGGCAGGCAGGCAGGCAGGCAGACATATAGATAGATATGTATAATAGACGGATAGGTAAACAGACAGACAGATAGAAAGAGGGGTAGGTATGTAATGAAAACTGTTTTTAATCACCTAAATGACTGTAGATAACTTCTGTAAACATACAAAGATGAGTTGTTATTGACATTGCCGTGTGACGATTCTGTGTAGTCACGTCATTTTCTTCGCTTTTCCTAGCATTGTGGTTCAGGGATTCTTTTATCTCTTCTATTTATGTCTATCATCTATTCTATCGATATATCTGTCTGTCTGTCTGTCTGTCTGTCTCTGTCTGTCTGTCTGTCTGTCTGTCTGTCTGTCTGTCTGTCTGTCTGTCTGTCTGTCTCTCTATCCCTCCCTCTCTGTCTGTCTGTCTGCCTGTCTGTCTAATCATTTATTGGTTGCAGTTAGAACAAATATAACAGAGCCGAATGAGTTTGTTACAAAGGGTGTTTATTTCTTATAGATGACATCTGGACATAATATGGCGTCCACTCAGTTCTTGCTCTAGATGTAAACTCAACTTGACCACAAACTACGTCACGACTTGAGCATCTCTCCTCCCATTCTCTCCCGATGCTCAATCGTGCTGTAGCCTTTTCCCACCTAATACTAATACCCTACTTCTGTTACACCTCCCTATGTTTACTAAAGAATTTTTCTTGTAACGGAAAAAGTCTTTACTCCTAATCCCCTTACTCTATTCCCTCTTTTTCCTTACCTCTCACAGTTCCTCTAATCTTCCCCAAACCAACTCCAACTTAAGTAAATATTCTATTCTTTAACTCTTTCCCCTGCTATATAGTCATCCACTATACATTTTTATATTTCTGGCTCTTTCTTGGCTCCTCATAGTTCCTGTAGAAAATATACATATCATAAGAATAGCTCGTATAATCGTTATCGTACCTTTGACATTATAAAATTCCTCACTCTTCCACAACACAGGATGGACAGAAACAATGTAGTTAGAAAAAGTAAAGAAGCGGTGCGCACCGAGTGAGAAGTATAAAGAATGAATAGTCAACATGACCACATTTACATACAGTAATGAATAGTCAACACACTCACATTTACCTCCCTTGCCAATAAAAAAATTTTTTGTAAAATAATTTTTTTAAATACATCTTATGAAATAGATCTTTGTTCTCTATAAATCAATTTGACATAAGTTTTCACAACACTTATATATTCAACATTTATATTGCCATCCACAATCTTGTCTATATTTCGTTATCTCATCTTTAACCAGGAGCCCATGTTCATATTCTATGAACATTTTTAATATAATTAACGCTGGTTTTTCACAGCTCCTATATCTTGCCCCCATACATCCCATGATCTGCTTCTTTGTCCAACTATATATATATCCCCGCTTATATGCTGCCATTCACAGTCTTCCCCCAACCTTATATCTTCATATAACGCTACTCCTATTTTACTAACACTTCATATCTATAAGAACCTCTTCAAGCAACTTAATATTCACAAAGAGAATATGTCTCTATATTATCCCTCAGTAGTTTTATAACTCTTTTCTGAACGAAAGGCCTTAAACAAAGCCCCATGTATTTGAAAATTAAACTTACTTAACTAAATTTATAACCTATTCATTAACAATGTAACTTAATATACAAAACCACTCATTTAAGCGAAATAAAATCAAAACAAGACGTCATTCCCCCCAAATTATCCAAAGAAAAACACATTTTAAAATGACATAACATGCATTTTATCAAATCAGAATAAAATATTCTATTACTACCTATCACTATTGGTCTCTTTTACGGACCAATAGTTTGTACTCAATATACTAGGAACACAATAATCCTATTCTAAATCAATTAATCAAATAACAACAATCATTTTACAAGACCAAATCAAGCAAAAAAAAACATATTATATATGAGGCATTGAAACTCAGATTCAATAAAACAAATGTCTTCTCGCTAAAGAGAAGGTTTTCAAAAAAATATAACTCCCTTCAATTTAACTACGTACAGTGGCCTCATCTTCATCTCTTCTTAAGTGTTCAACGTGTGCCCTTGCCACATGTCCCGTGACCTGGTTCTTGATACTATACGATACATTACCTAGTTTTTCCAAAGCATAATAACCTGGGACCCAACGAGCATCAAACTTAGAGTTTCTTCTATGCTTCTTGTAATAAACTCTATCACTTACTTTAAACTCCTGTAATTTTGTATTTACATTTTTGTACTTTTTCTGTCTTTCTCTAGCTTTAATTATATTATTCTTTAATCTTACGTGTGCTTTATGCATTTCTTGTATGATGGTCTCTTGAAAGTCTTCCCCCATGTATTTCCGTCTTGGTTTTAATAGATTATCTATAGGTAATATTGGTTCTCTCCCGTGTATTAAATAGAATGGTGAAAACCCCGTGCTCTCATTTTGATTTGTGCGAATAGCGCTAAGGGCAGGTCCTAAGAATAGATCCCAATCTTTTTCATGTTCATCAACAATCTTTGCTTTAACGTCGTATAACGTCCTATGTTGACGTTCGTTCTTAGCATTTGAAGAAGGTCTATAATATGAGGTCTTTATATGATTTATATTCAAATCTTTTAATAACTTTTCGAATTTTTTATTTACAAACTCTCTACCATTATCCGTAAGTATACTTTGTGGGCAACTAAATCTTGGTACAAACTCTTGTAAAAAAATATTAATGACAGTATCTGCGCTCTTATCTGGAATTGCATAAACTTCTGGCCAAAGACTGTAGACGTCTACTATATGAATTAAATACACGTTTCCTGACAATGTTCTAGGGTGAGGACCCGATATATCTAAACTAATCTTTTGCATTGGGAACTGAGGAATATCTGTATCTTGTAAGGGACACTTAATTATTTTCATATTCCTTAACCTGCATTTTTCACACGTATCTACATAATTGCAAGCAGATTTAAACAAGTTTGGCCAATAATATTTGCTCGTAAGTGCTTTCACCAATTTATCACGACCGAGATGTCCATTCTCATCGTGATATGCTTTTAAAACTTCATTTTCCAAATGTTTTGGAATATATTTCCTTAGCTGTTCGTTCCTTTCACACATATAGTATAACTGTCCATCCTCTTGTAAAACCAAATAATTCTTCTTATATTTGTTCTCCTCCGTTTCTCTTAATTTCTGTTTTATTTGTAAGACTTTCGGATCCAATTCTTGTTCTTCTTTCATATTAAATTGTGCTAAATGTGGGTCTTCTGCTCTATGTTCAGACTCTTGATCCGATGGTAAACTCTCAAACTCTTCTCTATTTATTATGGCAGAATCTAATATATTGACTTGCCAGTTTCGGTCGTCGATCTCTGGTTCACCTTCATCTTCTGTGTCTCCTGATGACTGTGGGTACGGTATCCTAGACAATAAATCAGCACATGTGTTACTCTTACCCGGAATGTATTCAATTTTCGTATTGTATCCCTGTAGATTCAATGCCCAGGTCTGTATTTTCCTGTTTTGCACTGGAGCTTCTAAAAGAGACTTTAAAGGCATATGGTCAGTTCTAATAACAAAATTTGCGTTATGTAAGTAGTAATTTAGTTTCTGAAGAGCATAATGAATAGCATAAGCTTCTTTTTCAATAGTCGTCCATTTCCGTTGCGACCTGCTAAGTTTATGAGATAAGAAGTAAATTGGCCTTTCATTTTTAACCCCTGGTATTCCAGACTCTTTTCCTTCATATGGTTGAACCAAACATGCTCCTATAGCATTATCAGAAGCATCTGTATATAGTATTAACTGTTTATTCAAGTCTGGATGCGTCAATAGTGGTACCACTGTTAAACTGTTTTTTAAAAACTCGAACGCTTTTTGACACTCATCATCCCACTTAAATCTAGCGTATTTGCCCGTTAAATTTGTAATAGGTTCTGCTATCTTTGAAAACGCTGGGACAAATCGCCTATAATACGCACAGGTTCCTATAAACGCACGCACTTCTTTTACGTTAGTTGGAGGAGGTAACTCTTTAATAACCTTTATCTTGTCTTGGTCTGGCTTAATTCCGTCTCTATTTATAATATAACCCAAATATTTTGTTTCAGTCTTTAAAAACTGGCATTTACTAAGCTTCAATTTAACGTCATGTACTCTTAATCTATCGAATACTAATCTAATATGTATTAAATGATCATCCACATCTCCTGCTGTAAAAATCAGAATATCGTCTATGTATGCTAATGCAAACTTTTGCATACCTTCTAATACTTCATTTATTAAGAGCATGTAGTGAGAAGGAGCAGTTCGAACCCCGAATGGCATACGTAAGAATTCGTAAGAACCCATATGAGTACAGAAAGCACTCTTCTTTTGAGCATCCTTCGACATCGGGATACACCAAAATCCTGACCTTGCGTCTAGCGTCGTGAAGAATGTAGAGCCATTAAGCAGCCCCAAAATATCATCAATTACCGGCAGTGGGTACGCTACATTCTTAGTGATTTTGTTCAACGCCCTGTAGTCGCAGCAGAAGCGACTCGAACCATCAGGTTTTGCCCACGATGACGACCGGAGATGACCATTCTGACTTCGATCTTGTTATTATCCCTGCTTTCAACATATCTTCTATTGCCTTTTCCACGATTTCTCTATTTCTTAATGGAGTTCTATATGGTTTTAAACTAATTGGTGGATGGTCTCCCGTATCTATTTCCATTGTAACTGTTTTTGTCCTTCCCAATTCCAAATCATTAATTGCAAATACATCCTGATTTTGTTTTATAAGTTGTTCTAATACTTCCTTATTTTCTGGCGGAGCTTTTAACTGTGCCAACAATTCTTGCTCCCTTGTCATTTTGTCTAGTGAATGTATTTGGGCTGTATTTCTTCTGGATGGATGGATCAATTCATCCATTTGTACGTTCCCTCTTCTTTCGCGTCCGCGTCTGTTATTAACTCTTTCACTAGAAGTTTCTGAATAACTTGTTCCCGACATTTCTACTCTATCCGTTGCCAATATGTCACTAATGTTATGTTCTAGTTTGGCTATTACACATCCTCTGTATAATTTGATTTCTCTACCTGTGTTGTTGATAATCATCACTGGAAAGGTTAAGTGTTTATCCAACGCTATTATTCCATCCGGAACTTCCAAACCAGGCTCATCAATTACTTCCTCTTGCAACTCAGTGATTCTGACTGTGTTTCCTGCCACATAATATGGGTTTCTCTTCACCTTTGCCTGTATCAAATTAACCGACTGTGGTTTTAACGTCGCGGACATTTTAACTCTAACTAGTGCTGATATATGCATGTCTTCTTCCATATCTACATAGACGTCCTTGAATTTTAATTTATGTAAATCAAAGAAAAGTCTTACTCCATTTTTTATTAAAAAATCTCTTCCTATCAGCATGTTTCTATTTAAATCTTTCACTACATGAAAAAGATGTCTTACGTTGATCCCTCCTAATTTAAAATTGATCATTGTTTGTCCAATTACTTGTAAATTCTGTCCTGTAACAGAGTGAAGATTATTATGACTCTTAAATATTCTACAATTTCTCATTATTTTATATAAAAAACTTTCTTTAATTACACTAACCTGAGCTCCTGAATCAATTAATGTACGAACTCTATATTTTCCTATTTCTATTATACACGAACTATGATCTGTTGTCTTCACTGTAAACTGTTTGACTTCATCTAATTGAGAGCACTCTCTACTCGTCTTGTTATATCTGTTATTAAAATATTCTTTAAATCTTGGGACCTTGTTACTTACCCTCCTACCACAGGTCCTATTTAATAGGTAGGGCGCCGGTTTTCCTGCGTTCTTGTACCTGTAAAATTTCTGTGTCTATCTTCCACATTCCTATTCAACCTGCTACTGCCACTTCTACTTTGTGTATTCGACTGAACACGTCTGTTATCACAAAAACGAGAAATATGTCCGCGTTGACCACAAAACCAACAGACTATATTTGTGTTGTTTGTTTTACCTACTGTCTCACTTGTAGGATACCTCATTTGTCTTCTTTCATCATAAGCATTTCTATTACTACCTTGCAACGTCTGTATACCTCCTCTCCTATTCCATCCGAACCTTGTTTGTCCTATTTCCATAGGCTCCTCAACTCTATCTTCTCGACTAGTTCCTATTTCCCGTCCTGTTCTCAATCTAAATCTACGTCTCAAATTTTCTTCTTGTACCGCGATATCTACCGCTTGTGATAACCTCTCAGGGTTTTCCCTCATCAGCTTAAATTTCAAACCATCGGATTTTATGCCATCCACAAAAATCCCGACTAACATCCTCTCCACTTCTTCTCCTCGTACATTCTGTCCTAAGAATGCTTCTTCAGCCAGGTTAATCAACCTATCGCTGAACAATTGTACCGTCTCCCCGTTGTTTTGTTTAGCCTGTCTCAACACCGAAAACGCATGTTGTGGATCCGTTATTTCCGCGTACTTACGTGCTAGGTCTTCTTTAAATTGTTCCCATGTCTCATCTACTCTAGCCTCTAACTTTCTTCGTATATGATCCGAAACCGGTTCTGTTGCCGCCTGATACGCAAGTCTCATTTTCTCTTCATCTGATGCCGACACCAAATACGCATATTTTTCTATGGAAGTTATCCACTTCTTAAACTCTCTGGCCTGTCCACTAAACTTAACAATTTCGGTTGCCATTCCCTGTTGTTTTATTACCGTATGAAGTCTACCTACCGCTGTTCCTACCCCCGTCAAAACTTGTGCCAAGGAGTCTTGTTCCGCCATGCTGAAATATTATTATACAGACCAAGCAAACAATTTCACATTTGTAACTTGCTAATTTAAGAAATACAATTCACATATACACCAAGAACAGTTCGACCAGCTAATAGGTTTACAGATTACCCTACTCTCGTTTCCTGATCCAAGCAAGACGTATTCTTCTAGGTTCGCCGTCAGGTTAAACTCAAACGCTGTATTAGTTGAAACCAATCGCGCACTTCAGGTAGTTCTTTCTTCTAAGGTAATTTCTCTTCTTAGGATGCCTCAGTACAGTACTTCTGGGTTCTGACTTCGCCTCGGATGGGGTACATCAAATCGACGTCTTGAGAACGACTCACACGCAACAGAGCCCAAAAGGATTAGCGAGCGGCTCTCATTTGCAGCGGAGCCCCGAGATAATCTGACACGTCAACAAAACATGGGCCAATCCATGAAGGAATGAGGTATTTAGCTGCCGTCTTGATTGTCTTTAAACAACGTTCCTTTTTCTATCACGACTCAGTTGTTAGCGAGCTCAAAACAAAACTTATTAACGTTGTCCACAATATTTTGATTTGATGACACGAGTTGTCCGAATTTATCAGTATTCTGGAAAAATTTTGATTTTTGATTATGACTGTAGGCGAGTAAGTCTTAAAGTTTATTATTAATTTCTGCAAATTTGCTTTGAGGCAAGGCTGAACTTGATTGTGCTATTGAAAAATTCTTGCTCACCTGAAACAACGATCAGACTGGATTGACCTTCAGCAAAACTCTTGCTCGCTCAAGACAACGATTAAACTGGCTTGACCTTCAGCAAAACTCCTGCTCGCTCGAGACAACGATTAACTGGCTTGACCTTCAGCAAAACTCCCGCTCGCTCGAGACAACGATTAAACTGGCTTGACCTTCAGCAAAACTCCTGCTCGCTCGAGACAACGATTAAACTGGCTTGACCTTCAGCAAAACTCCTGACACGGCCGCTAGATGAACGGACAAGACGAGCCGCTAGATGAATGGACAAGAGAAGCCGCTAGGATGGTGTTTACAGCTGATTCCCGCCGGTTTGATGACAATCGCAGGCGCTGCAACCCGTTATGGCAAGTTGGCTTTCATTCCTCTCCTGACGACAATTAAAGTTTGATAGCAAGTTCGTGCAGTGAGGATCCTAAAAAAACTTGAAAAAGACTTACAGACAACCACCCCTAGCCGGGCTTTTGGCTGCTGTAATTCTCACATACGAGTTATTGGCCATTTTTAACTTCGCTTTTCCTTTCAACATAAGTATAAACTCGTGCCACAATTCTGTCTTTGGGTACTTGATGTAAACAGCACGCGATCTCTTCAAAAATTTTAGTTTATTTCTATGTTCACCTTGAACAGCATGTTGTGATTCCGCGACGACACTCCAAATTCGGATCCTGGTTCAAAGGCGCCATTTCTTCTCTATAACAGAGCCGAATGAGTTTGTTACAAAGGGTGTTTATTTCTTATAGATGACATCTGGACATAATATGGCGTCCACTCAGTTCTTGCTCTAGATGTAAACTCAACTTGACCACAAACTACGTCACGACTTGAGCATCTCTCCTCCCATTCTCTCCCGATGCTCAATCGTGCTGTAGCCTTTTCCCACCTAATACTAATACCCTACTTCTGTTACACAAACTTAGATAAACGAAGACCAACTTACAAAAAGCATTAGAAAGAGCACTTGAAAGATCTTTACATCTTCCCCAACAATTAACTTGGGTAAATGGAGCGGCGGCAGCAGCAGCAGCAGCAGAAGAAGAAAAAGGGGGAGTAGGAGGAGGGAGGAGGAAGAGGGTGGAGGAGGGAGGAGGAGGGAGGAGGAGGGATTAGGAGGAGGGGGAAAGAGGAGAAGGAGGAGGAGGGAGGAGGACGAGAGAGGAGGAAGAGGGAGGAGGAGGAAGAAGGAGGAGGAGGGAGAAGGAGGGAGGAGGAGAACGCAGGAGGAAGAGGGTGGAGGAGGGAGGAGGAGACAGGAAGAGATAGGCGGAGAGAGGAGGGAGGAGGAGGAGTAGGGAGGAATAGGAGGGAGGAGGAGGGAGAAAGAGGAGGAGGAGGGAGGAGGAAGAGGGAGGAGGAGGGAGAAGGAGGAGGAGGAGGAGAGAGAAGGAGGGAGGAGGAGAACGCAGGAGAAGGAGGAGGAGGGAGGAGGGAGAGGGAGGAGGGAGAGGGAGGAGGAGGGAGGAGGAGGGAGGAAGAGAGAGGAGGAGGAAGGAGGAGGAGAAGGGGGGAGGTGGAGGGAGAAGGAGGAGGGAGGAAGAGGTAGAAGGCGGATGGAGAAGGAGGAGGGAGGAGAAGGAGGAGGAGGAGGAATGATGAGTAGGGAGGAGGAGGAAGAAGGAGGAGGAGGGATGTGGAGGAAGGAGGAGGAGGGAGGAGGAGCAGGGAGGAAAAGGGAGGAGGGAGGAGGGAGGAGGAGAAGGGAGGAGGAGGGATGAGGAGGAGGGAGGAGGAGAGAGAGGAGGAGGGAGGAGGAGGGGAGAAGGGAGGGGGAGGAGGGAGGAAGAGGGAGGAGAAGGAGGAGGAGGGAGGATGACGGGGGAGGAGGGAGGAGGAGAGAGGAGGAGGAGGGAGGAGGAAGGAAGAGGAGTGATTAGGAGGAGGGAGGAGGTAGGAGGAGGAGGAAGAGGGAGGAGGAGGGAGGATGAGGAAGGAGGAGGAAGAGGGAGGACGATGGAGGAGGAGGGAGAGGGAGGAGGGGGAAGGGAAGAGGAAGAGTGTAGGAGGAGGGGAGAGGAGGAGGAGGATTATAACGCATATGCCTGTAGATTTAATAATGGCTGAAGTTGTTCCATGTCTTCTTAGAGTTGGCGACAGTGTAAAGAAATATAAAATCTTCAAACTTGATAGAGATAAGGTAACTATTATTTATTTATTATGTTGTTAATAACCGACATGACTGTAGATAACTTCTTTAAGCATAAAAAGATGAGTTACAATGTTATGCATTGTGCATTATTTTTATGAAAACTTTGAAAATGCCTTAAAGATTATATCATTATTTATTATAACTCATATGCCGGTAAATAACTATAGACAAAGAGTTTATAAATCTTTGAAAACCATGCAACAATATGACTATAAGGTATATGGCAATGTTATTAAAAGTTATGCCCCTTGAAATAACTTTTCTAGAGTTAAGTCCCCTCGCTATAATGAAATTATAATGAAAAATAGAATATTAAATAATATTAAGTAAGGAGCCGATTTCACACTAAAAAAATATGACAGTTGGCAGCGCAGGAATGAGAGGAAGACGTGTAGAAAATTTCATCTCAATCGGATGGACCGTTCGCGAACGCATAAAGGACATACATACAGACGGAGATTGCCTTTTATATATAAGAAGACTAGCTGACCCGGCCCGGCTTCGCCCAGACCCTGGTGGGGAGCATCTCATTTAATTCATATAAGTAGTCATATAAGTTCTCGTTCCCGTTACCGACTATTTGTCTGTCTGTCTTTCTTTCTGTCTGTCTGTCTGACCCGGTCCGGCATCGCCCAGCTCCTGGTGTGGAGCATCTCATTTAATTCATATAAGTAGTCATATAAGCTCCCGTTCCCGTTCCTGAATATCTGTCTGTCTGTCTATCTGTCTGTCTGTCTGTCTGACCCGGCCCGGCTTCGCCCAGCCACTGATGGTGAGCATCTCATTTAATTCATATAAGTATTCATATAAGTTCCCGTTCCCGACTGTCTGTCTGTCTGTCTGTCTGTCTGTCTGTCTGTCTGTCTGTCTGTCTGTCTGTCTGTCTGTCTGTCTGTCTGTCTGTCTGTCCCTCCCTCTCTGTCTGTATGTCTGTCTGTCTGTCTGTCTGCCTGCCTGTCTGTCTAATCATTTATTGGTTGCAGTTATAACAACCTTAGATAAACGAAGACCAACTTACAAAAAGCATTAGAAAGAGCACGTGAAAGATCTTTACATCTTCCCCAACAATTAACTTGGGTAAATGGAGCGGCGGCAGCAGCAGCAGCAGAAGAAGAAAAAGGAGGAGTAGGAGCTGGGAGGAGGAAGAGGGAGGTGGAGGAGGGAGGAGGAGGAGGGAGGAAGAGATAGGCGGAGAGAGGAGGAGGAGGGAAGAGGAGGGAGGAGGAGGAGGAGTAGGGAGGAATAGGAGGAAGGAGAAGGGATTAGGAGGAGGAGAGAGGAGGAGGAAGGAGGAGGAGGTAGGAGGAGGAGGAAGGAGGAGGAGGAGGGAGGAGGAGGAGGGAGGAGGAGGGAGGAGGGGGAGGAGGAAGAGGGAGGTGGAGGGAGGAAGAGATAGGCGGAGAGAGGAGGAGGAGGGAGGAGGAGGGAGGAGGAGGAGTAGGGAGGAATAGGAGGGAGGAGGAGGAGGGAGGAGGAGGAGAGGAGGAGGGGGAGGAGGAGTAGGGAGGAGGAGGAAGAGGAGGGAGGAGGGGGAGGAGGAGGGAGGAGGAATGAGGAGGAGGGAGAAGGAGGGAGGAGAAGAACGCAGGAGGAGTAGGGGGAGGAGGAGGAGGGAGGAGGAGGAGGGAGGAGGAGATGGAGGAGGAGCGAGGAGGAGTGAGGAGGAGAGGGAGGAGGAGGAGGGAGGAGGAGGGAGGAAGAGGGAGGAGGAGGGAGGAGGGGGAGGACGTAAGAGGAGGAGGGTGGAGGAGGAGGGAGTAGGAGGAGAGAGGAGGAAGGAAGAGGAGTGATTAGGAGGAGGGAGGAGGGCGAGGAGGTAGGATTTATTGTAAGTTTCACTTAGTTCACTAAAGTTAATACCCTATTACCTATTTAATGTATAGTTAAATTAGTACACAGACGTTAATGACATATTTCCTATATTGACAGACAGAAAAACAAATGACCAAGTCCTACAAGAAACAAATGAAAATCGTAAACTGATTAGAGAAATTAGACATAGACAATCACAGTTATTTTGGCCATGTTATGAGAAGAAATAAATTGGAGAACTTGCTGACAAATGGCAAGATTGAGGGGAAGAGAACAAGGGGAAGACAGAGAAGTAAATACCTGGATGGCTTGGTCACGTTATATGGTAGAGACAAGAACACTGAGCTGATCCACGACTCTGGCGAGATGGTTAAACATGACCGCCCACGCTTATCGGCATGGCACATGATGAATGAACTCCCTATTTATTGTATGGTTCAATTAGTTCATTAAAACGAATACCCTATTTACCATATGTTTCAGTTAGTTCACTAATGTTTAGTCCCCACTGAGTGTATGTTTTAATTAATTCACGAATGTTTATTTCCTATTTCCTATTTTAATTACTTCACTGATGTTCATACCTAGTTTATTTTTCAATGCGGTTTTATAGAATGAAGCCTATTGATTATCACTAAATGTGTTTTCTTGCAATAATTTTCTGAGTGTCACATTATGTCCCATTCTTGTCTATTTATGGTAAGTTGTCTCTGCTACTATCTTAGTTTCCAAACATGTGACCCCCAATAAGATTTCGTTAGTACAGTTCTGTTTATATTATAATCACCACTGTTGGGTTGTCTACTTTTTTTATGCAACTGAAAAGCAGTCATAGCCAGTCCAGACTGTGTAGGTTTTTGTTTTCTGTCTCTTTTTTCCATGCGTGCGGCATACGCTATATTTTTCTTTTTGCCACTTGAAACAGAAACTTTCTGGAATGAATACCAACTTTCAGCTTTGAACACCCAGGACGCTTGTTTGCACAGAAACGTATTCTTGACATGTTGCCTTCTTTATCACTTGGTGTTACTACATATCAATCATAGCTTTTTTGTTTTGCTTCATATTTTTTTTTTCTTGTCCTTTCCTTCTTTCGTGTGTTTCCCTGTATCTTCCCATCTGTCTCTCCCCCCCCCTCTCTCTATTACTCTGGCCTGTCTTGATTTCTTTATAATGATAGATGGGTATTTGGCCCCGCCTATAATGAGGCAGAATACGTGTACGTTCGTGTTCTCCCTGCAGCAAGGTCTTGCTTCAAAGATGTGAAGAACCGTGGACAACCTCTATGGTTGAAATTGTTAGCGTTCAAACGTAGACCTGGAGTTGGTAAACTGTGTGACGACGGCAGCCGCCGGTGTTTTAGCACATGGATGTTGTGTAGCTACCCTTGTTTACTCTAAGTAGACTCTAGATTAATGTCTAATACAGATTATGTGAGTCAGCGGGGCAACGGACGCACAATGTCGGTTACTGTTTGAGTCAGCGGACAGCTGTAACCCAATGTGGGTTACTGTGTGAGTCAGCAAGATAACTTAAACTGAATGTAGTTATTATTAGGGGAGATTAATTTATAATAAAAGTAATATTTCGCCACACGCTGGGGATATTACGTTAGTATGTATGTGTTTCAATAACAGGTAATAACAAATCATTCATTCTTTTAATTGGAAATGTGTTAAATTGAGTGTATTACTGTGCCATCATTTTGTAGTCTCGGTTGAGATAAATGGTTACTACACAATATAGTGTACGACACCCGTTACGTTACCTCTGTATTACACAACATTACACTTACTTAACTTTCTCGGATAGATTCTATTTTCATAAACTCTCTGCTGTATGGATATATTTTATTTCATTAATACCAATTACTACTTATTATATTTCATTAATTGAAATTAACACATTCCGTTTTTGTATGAAAATGTTATCATGACTGAAAAACAAAACAATATTTTCCCGTAGTGAATTTGAATAGTTAGTTAGTTAGTTAGTTAGTAGTTAGTCAGTTAGTTAGTTAGTTAGTTAGTTAGTTAGTTAGTTAGTTAGTTAGTTAGTTGGTTAGTTAAGTAGTCGACAGATCATCCTCATTGCACATCGAACCATTCAGTCCTGAGTGCTCAGATTCCCTGCTCATCAAATTCCGCAGCGTGTAGCGGCTTACGGCGCACGGTGAATTTGAATAATAATTAACACACACTTATACACAATATACTGCACGAGATACGATAGACTCTTGAAAACTGATATGGTGACAGTGATATGAACGAAAATGTAGTTTTTGAGTATTTCAGTTGAAAGGCTTCATTATGCTACTTCATTTATGTGCATTACTGCAATTCCAGTGTTATTCATTGTATGTTGTACCGCTTTATGTAGTATGCACCTGAATGAGGTACAGCGAAATATGCCAGGCAATAAATCGTGCAATATATGTTTGTGTCTTCATTGTTACAATTTTTAAAAACATAATTGAAAAGTTGACCTCATTTTCACACAAACAAACAAACAAACAAACACACACACACAGAGCCAAACACGCACACGTATACACACACCGACACACACAAGCGCACGCACACACATTCATACACACAGCTACTCAGTGGGTCAGACTACCAGTATGCCGTGTGACATATTGGCGAAGACTTTGTTAGGTACATGCTTCTACTGATGTGCTTGACCCGACGACACATGTGCTGTAGTCATATGGTCATGAAAAGACCTGCGGTATGTAGATTCCCAGATATCTGGTCATCATCATTATGTGCCATGCCGATAATCGTGGGCAGTCATGTTTCGCCATCTCACAATCACCAGAGTCGTGGAAGGGTTCAGAGTTCTTGTCTTGATCATATCACGTGACCAAGCCGTCCAGGTAGTTACCTCTCTGTCTGCCCCTTATTCTTTCCTCCTCAATCTTGCCACTTGTCAAGCAAATTCTCCAATTTATTTTTTCTCTTAACGTGTCCAAAATATTTTGATTGTCTACGTCTAATGTCTCTAATCAGTTTACGATGTTCATTTATTTCTTATAGGACTTGGTCATTAGTTTTGTTTTATCTGTCCATGGTATTATTCTTTGCATTTTCCGCAGAAACCACATTTCCACGGCTATCAGATGTGTTTTCAGCTTGTCTGCTCATTGTCCGCTCTTCACACCCATATAAAAGTACAGGTTCTATGTAGCACTTCAACACCCTTTTTCTCGGTGCATTTGACATCTATTTATTGGTAAGTATGTTTTCTATCTAGCAAAAGGCTACCTTCGCCATGGTGATCTTTTCCTAATCTCTTCAAGGTATCTCTCATCATATGTTATGTCTCTTCTGCAATAATTGTACAGATTTACTTGTTTAGGAATATTACCATTTACTTGTAAATTACATTGTGGTATTTCTTTCTTCCTAGTGATCACCATTATCTGACAATTTAATTCTAACCCTATTGTTCACTGTATACAACAACCGCATCTACTAAATGTTGCAGATCCTGCTCATTGTCTGCGATAAATTTAGTATCATCAGCATATATAAAGTTATCTATGTTACGTCCCCCAACAGTGAATCCTCTCATATCCTCTGAATGTCTGAAAATGTTGTCACTCTATATGGAAAAATAAATATCTGGAGACATTCACATCCCTGTCGTACTTAATAGGCTGATACGGACCTACTTCATTATCAATCTTTATGGCAGCTTGTCCCCCCCCCCCCCCCCCAATATATATTTTTTACAAGTCTAAGGTCTTTCCCATCAATTTGTAGGTCTGCAAGCATCTTCACCATGTTGACATGTCTTACTTTATCGAAAGCCTTTGTGTAGTCAATAAAGAAAAGATGTAGGTCTTTGTTTACTTCTTTAGAACTTTCAATTAATGTTCTCAGTAAATACACAGCATTTATTGTACCATTGCCTTTTACAATCCCACATTGTTCTTCTCCTATTTCTGGGTGTATTTTCCTCCTAACTTTTTTCATGATGATTTGTAGCAACATCTTCATGATGTGACTCATTGAGCTAATTGTTCCATTATGATCACATTCCAAGGCTCCTGATTTCTTCGGGATTGCAATAAATATAAGATTACATAGTTTAGGAGGTATATCTTCAGCATCATACTTTGTGTTCAGCAGTCTGGTGACCTGGTCTATTCCATATTCTTCTAAGGCATTGATAATTTCTGTTGTGATGTTGTCTGGACCCGGGGGTTTTCCCAGTTTTCATATGGTTAAGAGCATTCTTAACTTGCATCTTCAAAATGGATTTTCCTTCATTATTATTGCTAATATCATACTGTTTTTCTCTTGTATCATCATAAACGTCTCTCACATAATCTGACCACGCATGTAAAATGTGATCTTTTTCTTTTATGGTTTTCCCATCTTTGGTTTTTAGCAACCTCTTGATGTGTGTGTGTGTGTGTGTGTGTGTGTGTGTGTGTGTTTGCTAGATCACAATCCTGCAAATAATGATTGCTAGATATCTCTGGCAGAGCTGGAGACCGGAGTACCTTCTCTGTGTATTTATATCATGTAGCACATTCTTTATCATTCATTCATTCATTCATTCATTCATTCATTCATTCATTCATTTAGTAGCATGTCCTTTGCAGAACCTCGCTCCCATAACAACCTTCCGGAAACCTCTCGGTCACAAGCAAGATGTCCCGCGTCAGATACACCCATCTGGAGATCATCCGCCACATCCTGCACCCAACGTCTCTTTGGCCTACCTCTTCCTCGCTTCCCAAGCATATACCCCTTCATTATTGCTCTCTCCAAACTTTTATGACGTTTCATGTGACCAAAATATATCAAGTCTCTTTGTTTTATCATCTTTAATAGCCAACCTTCTTCAATATTCAGCGTTTGAAGTATGAATGCATTTGTTCTTTTCTAAACCCAAAATATTCATAGAACCCGCCCCAATGCACCTGATTGTCCAGTATGTCGGTCATGTCCTGTGTCCAGCTTCGTGCAGTCGACCTTGTCTTCTTCCTCTAGGAACCACACTCCCCATCACTGTTCTTACCAAACCATTGTGACGTCTTATACCGTCAAAATGTTGCAGTTTCCGGCACATGATGCTGTATTTTTCATGCCGCTTTTATTTAATGTTTAGATCTGTTAGAACGTCATTATTGTTCTTCTTCTCGGTCCACTCATAGCTGTGACTTGACTGAAAGGATAATAGCGCTCTAGTTCTCAAACGTCTGTTGCACTGATGGCGGTTCACCCCTACACCGGTTAGTTGGACTTACACGTTGATTTCTCGTTCAGAAAGCAGTGGCAAACTATTAAGCGTAAAATGGATTTGAAATTCAACATGAGGGTATCACAACGTCCTGAAAAGGATGTGCAATTTATTTGTCAGTCCACTCTAGTCTAAGAATATTATTTATTTTCAAAAGCCTCTATTTTAATCTTTTGTTGTTGCGAAATGTTGTATGATCCGTATCTGTACATTGCCACAGGAATGATACATGTTCTCAAAATGTTACTTTAGATTGTTGCTTTTGTGCCATAGAATCTTAATACTGCTCAACTTCCACAATGACATGGCCAGCCTGCGCCTAATGACTTTTAAAAGTCCCAACTTTTGTTGATTATGGAGTCAAGACATTCACAATGTGCGAGATTTTCTATGTTTTACTGTTGATTGTAATCTTCGGTTGGCATGTAGCTTTGTCAGCTGACATAAATTTTTCCTTCATGTTCAGAAGAAATATCAATTTTCACCGTCTCTTTTGACGGACAAGATCAGCTCTTTTAATGCCTTGTCTGAGTTCTGGGATTGGATTGCCACCAATAACGAATGGACCAAACTTGTCTTTGGCTACAGCATTATTGACGTTTCTCATTACATTTTAAAAGACTGAGCGGATATGGGGAGAGATTGTATTAGCCTCTTTAGTAACATTTTCTCAATTGCTTTTTAATTATATAACCTGCATAGTTGGATACCTCTTGAAGAAACAAATCCAACGATACCTTATTCAAGTATGTAGGTCAATTATAAGCCGATGTATTAATGTTTGTGTGCCAGTTTTTCATTTAATACCAACAAAGAAAAAACAGGGGATTTTGACCTTTTGGAAAGTGTGACCAAAACATTTACACTAAGGGCAGATAACTGCTCTTGATTTTTTCTTGCTAAAGGAGATGACTCGTGTTGTTATTTTGAGGGCCACCATGAGAAATCAAAATTCAAATGAAAACCTTAAACTCCCTCTTCCTCCTGCCTATTCCTCCACTCCAGCCCCTCCTCCGCACCGCCCCCTTCCCATTCTTCCTCCCCCTCCTTCCTCCTAAAGCCATTTTAATAATATGGCGCATTTTCCATGGGTGCTTGGGGCTAGGATAAAATCTGAATCGCAGGCTGTAAAACCAATGCACCAGGTACTAATAAAAAGAAAAATAGAAACCCTCAAGCTACGGCTTGCAACCTGGAACGTGAAAACCATGTGTCCAGCATTTTCCACTGACTTGACCAATATTGACGATGTGAGAAAAACGGCTGGCCTGCAGGAGACTCGCCTCGCTGAGGAAAGGTCACTCAGGGAAAACAATTACACCTTTTTTGGAAGGGTAGAGGGCAGGCAGAAAAAAGGCAACACGGTGTGGACTTTGAAGTGAAGAATTCGCTACTGGGAATGATTGAAATTCCAGCAGGAGGAAATGAAAGACTATTATCCCTGCGCTTGGCAACCTCTTGTGGTTTTGCCACCATTATTACTGCATATGCACCGATTCTCGGTTCCTCTGATGATGTGAAGGATTCGTTCTATGAGGAGTTAGACTCCGTGATCAAGGCAGTTCCAAAATGTGTCTACATTTATATGCTCGGTGATTTCAATTCTCGTGTGGGCAAGGACTCGAGTTCATGGCCAGTGTACCTTGGAAAATACAACATCGGTCGCATGAATGAAAATGGGCAAAGACTGCTGGAGCATTGCACCAGTAATGACCTATGTATAACAAATTCCTTTTTTAAAACAAAAGAGCTGCATAAGGTCACATGGAAACATCCAAGATCCGGCCATTGGCACCAGCTGAACTTCATCATCACATGGAGACATCTGAAACATATATCATTGACTCGAAGTTACCACAGTGCTGACTGTGATATGGATCATTCTTTGGTTGTTGTAAGGGTTAGACTGTGACCGAAGAGAATCTACACAGCTAAACACAAATCTAGCCCCAGGATTAATAGTATTAACACTCACGATCCTGAAAAGTGCTTTCAGTTTCAACAGCAACTTGTAGACGCTTTCAATGATACACCAGAAAATTGTACAGTAAGTGAAAAGTGGGGTCAACTTAAGGAAACTGTTTATAAAACTATCGTAAGGGTTTACAGCACTGTGGATCATAAGAGGCAGGACTGGTTTGCGGCAAACAGCGAAACTCTGTAGCCCTTGATTGATAAGAAGAAGATAGCTCTCTTAAGAAACAAGGAAAGACCAACGCGTAACACTCTGAGTGAGCTAAGGCAAGCTAGGAAGGATGTGCTAGAGGCTGCCAGGCAGCGTGCAAATGATTATTGGATCAAGTTATGTGAGTCCATTCAAATCGCAAGTGATAAGGGAAACATCAGAAGCATGTATGAAGGAATAAAGAAAACCTGTGGTCCAGTGATCAAAAGAAGTGCACCATTGAAAACCTTGACTGGAGAAATCATCACTGATAAGAAACAGCAGATGGACAGATGGATAGAACACTATTTGGAGCTTTACTCAAGTGAGACCAAACTAGCGGATGATGCTCTCAACGCCATAGAGGCTCTACCAACTCTTGACCACCTGGACACACTACCCACCATAACAGAAGTTAAGTGTGCTATAAATGAACTTGCATCTGGCAAGGCTCCAGGTAAGGATGGGATTCCAATAGAGGTTATAAGGAGTGGGCAAGACACACTCACTCTACAGATCCACCAGCTAATAGAGCTATGCTGGCGAGAAGGACAAATCCCACAGGATTTCAAAGATTCAAGCATCACAACACTGTACAAGAACAAGGGCGATCGGAGCGACTGCAACAACTATAGGGGTATCTCACTTCTGTGTATTGTTGGAAGAGTATTTGCCAGAATTGTTCTGCTCAGACTTCAAGTCCTAGGAGATCAAGTCTACCCCGAATCACAGTGTGGCTTTCGACACAACCGGTCTACCATTGATATGATATTCTCATTGCGACAAATGCAAGAAAAATGCCGTGAACGGAATCAACCCCTGTTTATTGCCTTCATCGACCTTACAAAGGCATTTAATTTGGTCAGCCGTGAAGTTCTGTTCAAGACACTAAAGAAGATTGGCTGCCCACCAACTCTTATGTCCATTGTGGAATCGTTCCACACAGGCATGAAGGGTATAATCAAGTTTGATGGTGCAACTTCTGAAGAGTTTGAAATCAAGAGTGGAGTTAAGCAAGGTTGTGTACTAGCGACCACACTCTTTGGAATATACTTTTCACTTCTATTGAAATATGCCTTTCGTGATCAGAGATTGAAGGCCAAGACCAAAATTAGGAGGGTACTGATCAGAGAGTTGCTTTTTGCAGATGATGCTGCAGCTACGACCCACTCTGAGGAAGAATTGCAATGTCTACTATCTGCATTCTCCAATGCTCGTTCTGAATTTGGTTTAACAATTAGCAAAAAGAAGACACAGATTATGTCACAAGGTGCATGTGGGGTACCATCAATCTTTATTGACGACGCCGAACTAGAGATGGTAGACCATTTTACATATCTAGGATCAGTGGTAAATAGCAAATTATCCCTAGATCAGGAAATCAACATCCGGATTGGTAAGGCAGCAACAACAATGAACAGGTTAAGAAAAAGAGTCTGGGAGAACAGAAAGCTTACTGCCAAAACAAAAGTCCTTGTCTATCAAGCCTGTGTCCTTAGTACTCTTCTTTATGGCAGTGAAACCTGGACAACTTACTCACACCAAGAGAAACGTTTAAACAGCTTTCATATGCGGTGTCTGCGAAAAATTCGAACCTCCATCTTCAAAATTGGCGGCCCATTATTATTAAATCTAATATCATACTGTTCATCTCTGTTATCATTATAAAGGTTTTTCACATAATCTGTTCATACATGTATAATCTGATCTTTTTCTATTATGATTTTGCCATCTTTAGTTTTTAGACAGCCTGTTGATGTACTTGTTCTTTTATTAGTAAGTTTCTGAATTCTTTTGTACACTAATTTGGTATTTTGATTGTTGTGTTGTTTTTCAATGTCTAAGCACTTTTCCTCAAGCCATGCTTCTTTTGCCTCCTTACATAATATTCTGACTTGTCTGTGAATTTCTACATATTTGGCAGGATTATTTTTGTTGAGTCTTCTTGTTTCCATTAGGTGTAAAATTTCTTCTGTCATCCGTTTCTTACGACCTACCTTCTTTAATTTTGGAATAGTTGTTTCTGCAGCCAAACTGATTGAATTCTTCAACATTTCCCATTGATCATCCACATCCTGGAATAATATCTCTAGATCAGACAATATATCAAATCTGTTCTGTACTTCCATGTTGAATGTGTTTTGTATTTCCTTGTCATTACTCAATGTTTCCTGTTATATACTTGACTTTCTTCAACTTTATCCTCAGTGTTCCTGTAAGTAGTCTGTGGTCACTATAACAATCAGCACTGGGAACTGTTTTTGCTATTGTTAGCGCGTTTCTAAAGTCAATCTGGTTTCTGATGCTGCTATCAGGACTTCTCCATGTCCATAATCTTCTAGGGTGTTGCTTAAACCAGGTGTTTCCTACAATCATTTCCTGTTCTTTTGCCCACTCTACGAGTCTGTATCCTCTTTCATTTCTCTCTCTTAAACCATAGTTTCCTACTGTGTATCTATCACCTTGATTTCCTACTGTTGCATTGAAGTCTCCTATTATGATGTTTATTTCTGAATTTTTACATTTCTTTAAGGCAGACTCTATGTCATTATAAAATTCCTCTACACTATCTTCACCAGATTCACATGTTGGAGCATATACTTGAATAACATGTATGCTAAAAGGTCTGCCACTCAGTTTAACTAGTAGAACTCTGTCCGACACGGCCAAATATCCTTGAAAAGATTTTGATGTTTTCCGGTCCAAAATAATAGCCACTCCCCTTTGTCGGTCTTTACCTCCAGAATAAATAATCTTAAAATCTTCATCTATCTTGATGCCTCCCCCTGTCCATCTCGTTCCGCAAGAATGTTAATTTTTTCTCTTTCTATTTCTTGTTTTATGTTCTCTAATTTTTCGTCGTCGTTTAACGTCCTAACGTTCCATGTTGCTAATTTTAATGTCTCTGTCCTTGTCTTGCGATGATCAGTCTTAAGGCGAATCATAATGTACAAGCCATTTTTAAAGAGGTAGTTTGCCGTTGTTTCCTTTATGGCAGTAACCGTACTGGTCATTTGACCGCAACCATTGTCCCACGAATGAGATCCTCTGCCTGCCGTCACGAAACTTAAGACCATAACCAACAAATATCTGTCGGCTGCCCTCAAAATGTCATCCAACACCTGCCTTCCGTGGCTTCTTTTGAACACTTCCAACAAACGAATACGAAATAACATCACATAATTCACAGGAAAACACCAAACAGCGTCTCCCCGAAGAATAGACGCATCACTTCGCCGCCATTGTACCGGAAGAACCGGTGTTAGGCACGGATGTGTAATGTCTCCAGATCTTTTTTACACAGTGAAAATATTTTCAGGAATGTAAAAGATATAAATGGAATCAGCATTGGAGGACGAAACATCAGTAACATTAGATATGCAGATGATACAGTATTGATTGCAGACAATGCACAAGATCTACAACAATTAGTAAACGCAGTTGTTGTACACAGTGAGCAGCTGGGGTTGGAATTAAATTGTAAGAAGACACAGGTTATGGTCGTCACTAGGAAGAACGAAGTACCACAATGTAATATACAAGTAAATGGGAATATTCTTCAACAAGTGAATCTGTACAATTATCTCGGAACAGTCATAACATCCGATGGGAGATGCCTTGAAGAGATTAGAACAAGAATAGCCATGGCGAAAGTAGCCTTTAACAAGATGAAAACCATTCTGACCAATAAAAAGATGTCAATTGAAACGAGAAAATGAGTATTGAGAGGATACATAAAGCCTGTTCTTTTGTATGGATGTGAAACTTGAACAATGTGCAGTCAAGCTGAAACACATCTGATGGATGCAGAAATGTGGTTTCTGAGGAAAATGAAAATAATACCATGGACAGACAGAAAAACCAATGACCAGGTACCACATGAGACAAATGATAATCGTAAATTGATTTCAGAAATTAGACGTAGACAGTCAAAATTTTTTGGACATGTTATGAGAAGAAGCCGGTTTCTGTGGCTAAGGGCTTGCGAACGCAGTTTGTGAGCTCGTATACCCGGGTTCGAAACACGGCGGTGCCGGTTTTTTCGAAAAAGGTATAGGGGCCGGTCGTTCAGAAAGCAATGGCAAACTACTGAACGTAACACTTGCCTAGTACATCAACAGCAGCTGAAAATGCTGGTGTTGACTGCAACGTCCCGTAAGGGATACGCAACAAACTTTTTTTTATGAGAAGAGATGGATTGGAGAACTTGGTGACAACTGGCAAGATCGAAGGGAACAGACCAAGAGGAAGACCGAGAGGAAAATACCTGGATGGCTTGGCCACATGGCATGGACGAGACTGGAACACTGAGCTGATCCACGACGCTGGTGATCGAGTGAAATGGCGAGTCATGACCGCCCACGCTTTCCGACATGGCACATGATTGATTGATACACACACACACACACACACACACACACACACACATACACACCACAGATATATGATATATGCGCTGTGTTGACGTCAGTCTGCATGCCATGTCTGATGTCTGCCGGCGCTCGTAGATTTGAATGAAGTTGTGATAAAAAGATTTTCAAAAATAATCAACCCCTGCAACGTAGAGAGCTAAAAATTTACACATAAATACTAGAATGGGCGCTGAATGCAAACATGCATTCATTATCATTTCGTCCCTCTGAATAATCCATAAGAATATTAAATGATTATCTCTGTATCATGACTGTCGTGTCCTCCTTTAAAGTGTCGTCCCTGGAGTGAAGAGAGTCAACACCCACATTATAATATTTTTCTTCCTTTTTTCAATATCTTGGAGAATCCACCAGCTTCCGTCCAACACACTCCATCAGCCTATGGACACCTTTTCCTATCACTCTCTCACGGTCGTACTATGCCCCCTCTCATACTTCCCCAACGCAACATACTCAACAACTCTTGCTTCTAAAAATTAATAAAGATTAATTTATTAAAAGAAAAGTGTAACGTATATGAGACGTGTATGCGAAGAAAATGTGTGTCGTGTCTTATAACATAAATGTATGTGTCAGCCCTCAAAGTTCAGGATCATAGTGTACACATCATGGCAAGGACCACACGACATCACAAGACTCATCACAAGGGACCTCACCGAAGTCGTGTCCTTCTCTCCAGACATGTCCTCCTCCAGGAACTCTGATGACCATGAGATCTGAATCCCATGTAAATATATAATCCGTGAAAAAAAACTATTATTGTTCCTAACGCAACTGTTCCTAATAGTTTATAGAAACTCCGGCTTCATAATTCCGGCGCGGTGAAACAAACCTGGAACACTGTCCTATGAACAAGACTTTTTGTCTCTTGATAAATGTTCACTAGTTCTCACTATTAAACAGTTATTGTCTATACTCCAATAGAGTCCTTTATTTTTGTTCTAGTCATACGTGAACTGAATATCCATCACTACTGGTGTGTTAAAACTGGTCTGACCTAAACTCATTCGGTATTTATCCGGTAGGATACATATACCATACAGCTCCACTGAGCAATGTTGATCATCTTCCTCCAGCATAATCTCTGTTGTAAAGTTGCTGGCCAATCTTCCGGCGCCAAACTTTATCCGGGATCGGATTGTCTCTTGGTTTCAGGTTCTTCATTCCATCCAGAGGAAACCTTAGGCAACACTGCAGTTAGATCAAATTACATCCACTCTTGCCACGACAGGCACGTGTAAAATTAAATCACTAATTCGCACACGGTAGACGTTTTCCCATCAGAACCACAGTGCCGAAGTACGTCTTCTACAATCCAAGATTTGCGTTCAACTCCCCATCTCCAATCATGGTTTTTGGCCAAACCTCTAAAATTGGTCACGTGACATGGTTGTTGTCCTGCAGGTGTTATTTGGGCAATCACCCATTGTCAAGAATCGATTTTCCCTTGCCTAGTCACTGTCAAAGTTGTCATCACTTGTTTTGACTCCCCCAACAAACTAACGATTTACTGTATGATCCCAACAACAGTTTTCCCCAACAAGCTGCCAATCTTCTTGATGTTCCGGAAACTATAAATTGACAGATGTACTGTTATCTTCCGTGCTGAGTACTTCCGCTCTCAATCCAACTTGTTTATGAACTGTCAAAGCGATGTATGATTCAGCGCACTCACTTTCCCTACACATCTGCAACTGTTAATTTTGCCCGACATGTGATGGCTGACATCCGATTTCAACCAGGATCCGACGGGTTCCATCTGTATTCAAATGTTGACAAACTGTCAAAGCGATGCCGGGACCCGTCTCCCTCACCACTGAGTGTTCCCGATCCGTCGACCAGATGTAAACACGTGCAGTTACATTTCCTGGATTAGTTGAAACAACCTTTGGCCTCGAACATCCGCTAATTCAGATCGCCCTTTATTCTCATCACTGGTTACATCATGTTGGACCATTATGTGACAATGACAAGGAAAACCGCTATATTCTCGCCATTGAAATTTCCCATTACGGCATCATAGCATGCTATTTAATGATTTAAGTTTGGGATGTCCCCGCCGACTTAAATTGTTGAAAATGTCACAGAACGCGTAAAAATGGATGCGCAATTGAACTATTTATTCTAAATAAATTCGCAACGTCTATATAAAATGAAATTTACGAGTCAACTTACGTCCTAAACAGACAGTCTCTTTATCTCCGTTAGAAGAAAAACTTGAGAAGCCAAGATGTAAACATTCGTAGACAATGGAGGGAACAACAATACTCGGTAATCGGTTTCTGTTTTAATGCGATCTTGAAATAATCGGGGATTTTAACGTTACGAGTACTCTATATATCCTTAAATGCAGGACACAATAACAAGAAAACGACAATCGCCGCAAAAACATCTCTGGTAAAGTTCGGTAACACTAAAACGTAGTGCCTAGATTGTATCAGTGTCAACCGCTTCTTTGTACATCAAAGTAGTGCATGTTGCCGTCTAGACGTATAAACACATACGCGAGGGCACATATACAAGCAGGCTAATGCCTATTATTGCTACAAATACTTATTGCTAGATCCCACAGAGCTAAAGATTAGGGTAGATTCCCTATGTTTGCAGGACATTGTAGATCTAGTTAATAAACTAATTGTTTAGATTATATGTTACGCTTTCAATAATCAACTGTATCAATTGATAAACCAGACTATTTTCATTTCAACAATCAGCTTTATCAATTGGTATTTTATATATTGCAATCTAAACAATCAAAATTATGAATTAGTAGCTCAGATATTGTGATTTCAACAATTAAGTATATAAATTGGTAATTTAGACATTGCAGTTTCAACAATCAAAATTGTTAATTAGTTGCTGAGTTATTGTAATTTCAACAATCACATTTTATCAAATTTATTATCACTGACCTGTGGGTATAAGAGTCAATATAAGGCAACGCATTAGCTTACCTAGGATGAAGAACCCAGTCGGCTGTCCAAACATGTTTGCACGTGACGTTGCACTCACAAGTGACAAGATGTTTGTTTTAAAAATGTCACAAACGTCAAGCAGTTAATTATGTTAATATTTAACAGCGTATCATGACTGCTATTACTTACATCTGTAACTAATATGGTTTTAATCTAATACATTTTTCGATGCACAAATTATTCTTTAATTTGCAGCTTGTATTATGACTTATAAATTTTCTCTCCATTATTATGAATGCATCCTCAGATACTTAACACGAAGTTCTAGCACACAAACCAGGGAAACCCTCAATGGGTGACACAAATGTTTGCATTGCAGAACACAGTTCTATTAAAGGATCTAAGAAACATATTTACAACAACATAGATGATTCTACAAACGTCAAGATTCCTTCCTTTTGTAATTCATTACTTACGACGGACTTCAGCAATTGCAACGAGTATAACAGCAACACCAGGAACCACAAGAAAAGTGTACAAGTCGTAAATCACAGGACGGACTGTGTAAATGACAACTGCGTGACTGAGTACACTGATAAAACAAGCAGATTATTAATTGATTCTTCTCGAAGACTTCCACTGAAGAGTAGGGCGCTACCAAGACATATGAACCATATGGCCAGCAGTGGACAGAGGCATGTGGCCGGAATTCTGGCCGAGAACGTCGGCAGTGAGATGTCGGACCATGGCCCTAAACCACGAGGCACTGCCAATACTCGTGAGCGAGACCGGACTCAGAGTGTGAACACAGCCTTCATCACTCTACGGACACTTATACCCACAGGTGAGTCATTCAGTGCATTCAGTATCAGGTTACTTGATTTAATGGACCAGGACATTTGTTTAAATGGAACACAAATTAAGTCTTCCTGCTTCTGTCTGTCTATTTGTCTGCCAACGCGTCTGTTGTATATATGCACGCCTCTCTCTCTCTCTCTCTCTCTCTCTCTCTCTCTCTCTCTCTCTCTCTGTCTCTCTCTCTCTCTCTGTGTGTGTGTGTGCGTGCGTGCGTGCGTGTGTGTGTGTGTGTTTGTGTGTGAGTGTGTGTGTGATCTTCATTATCATTATCAAGTGCCCTGATAGCTGGCTCAGGCGTTCAGGTATCTCCAAATATGGCGGTCTTTGGCGTTATGGATCGACTCCACCGATGATATTCTTCCATGCCACTCCCTCCATTAATCCATCATGTGCCATGCCGATAAGCGAGGGCGGTCACGTTTTGCCACCTCACTCGATCACCAGAGTCGTGGATCATCTCCGTCTTCCGTCTCGACTATGGCCAAGCCATCCAGGTATTTACTTCTCCGTCTTCCCCTTGGTCTCTTCCCGTCGATCTTGCCAGTCGTCACCAAGTTCTCCAAGTCATTTCTTCTCATAACATGCCCAAAAATGTTTGACAGTCTACGTCTAATGACTCTAATCAGTTTACGATTTTCATTTGTTTCTTGAAGGACTTGTTTATTGGTTTTTCTGTCTGTCCATTGTATTCTTTGAATTTTTCTAAGAAACCACATTTTCACAGCTTTCAGATGCTTTTCAGCTTGTTTGCTCATTGTCCACGCTTCACATCCATACAAAAGTACAGGTTCTGTGTAGCACTTCAACACTCTTTTTCTCGGTTCAAATGACATCTTTTTATTAGTCAATATGTTTTTGCCATACCTCTGTCTCAGTACATTTCTCTTGATCTGCCTCTGCCTCTCTTCCCCTTGATCTTTCCAGTTGTCACGATGCTCTCCAATGTCCCTCTTCTCATCACTTTACCAAAGAAAGCCGCTTATCGCTTTCTTATTGTTGCATATAATGTTCTAGTTTCATTAGTCTCTTTCATGCAATCGTCGTTAGTTACTCGTACAGTCCAAGGAATTAGCAACATTCTGCTCAGGATGCACAACTCCGTTGTTTCCACGGTCTTTTTAATTTGTTCATTTGTATTCCGATTGCATTCCATTTTCCCTTCTATAATCTTTGTACATTTTGGAGTCACCTGTTTCTTTGATATGACCATTATTACTGATTTTTTGATATTCAAGGAAAATCCTTTCTTTGCACTCCCTGTAACTACAATGTCTAACAGTTGTTGTAGACATTTTCAATTTTCCGCCATCAAATCTGCGTCATCTGCATAGCGTAAATTGATTACATTGCAATTTCCGATTAGTATTCCTTTCTTCTCTTTGACCTCTCTCATTAGTACTTCGCTAGAGAGAGAGAGAGAGAGAGAGAGAGAGAGAGAGAGAGAGAGAGAGAGAAAGAAAGAAAGAGAGAGAGAGAGAGAAAGAGAGAGAGAGAGAGAGAGAGAGAGAGAGAGAGAGAGAGAGAGAGAGAGAGAGAGAGAGAGAGAGAGAGAGAGAGAGAGAGAGAAGAGATCCGGTGGCAAAACACATCCCTGTCGCACTCCTAGCTTTATTTGTTCTTAAATTCCCTCTTTATTCTTCATTTTAATTGCTGCTTTTTGATTATTTATTGTTCAGAGATCAATTTGATCAATGTTGATATCTGTCAACATTTTAATCAGTTCATAATGGTTTATGTTATCAAATGCCTTGGTATAATCTATGAAGCACACATATATGTCTTTCTGTATCTCAATCAATCTTTCTGTTAGTGTTCCCAATGTGTATATTGCCGGTCTTCCTGGCCTAGGGTTTACGACTTTCTCCGTAATCCCGTTTATCCACGTGGGGTAACACAGCACGCGAGAATTGGAAGCGGTTCTCGGCGCGTTAGTAACTTACGGGATAAGTGAGCCGGCCGCTCAGAAAGCAATGGCAAACTACTGAGCTAATCTCGCCAAGAAATCAACGACAGGGGTAAAATGCTGGTGTTGACAGCGATGTCCTGTAAAGGATATGCGAAAAAAATGTGTATATTGCATTGTTTGTACGGTTTGCTTTCGCAAATCCAAACTTTTCTTCATCATTTCCATTTTTTTTTCTTTCTTGTTATTTCATTTTAATTCTGAGTAGAAACTTAGTGACATGGATTATCAGGTTAATTGTACAAAAATCTTCGCATTCAATTGCTCCTGGTAGTTATGGTATAGCCATAAATACAGATTTCAGCATATTAATCGGTAAATATCCATTGCTGTAAATTCACTAATCTGGTTAATATTTCTACTCAAATTTCTCCCAGTACTCCTAATTCTTCTTTTATGATTCTATCTGGCTCTGCTGTTTTTCCTTTCTTCATATATTTGACAGCGTCAGCAACGTTTTCTTTTATAATAGGTAGACTTCTAAGATACTTTCTCTGTTAATTCTTTTCTGTCTCCATAATATAATTCTCGTATATAACCATTCCACTTCTTCAATATAGCAAATTTTTCCAATATCTGTCCTATATTCATTTATTTCAAATGCCCTGTGTTTAATCTTATTTTTCTTTATGTGAGCTCACTTATTTGTCTGTGCATATTTATGTCTCTTTCTCATCTCATCTCATCATGTTCCTCTTGTACCTTGCGGTGTCGAGGTGAAGTATAAACTTCGTGAGAGTGCCCGATTATGGGCTTCATATATCGATATTCCCATGGACTCTGCTATTCCCTCCGTCCAACGTTTACGTGGTCGGCCTCTTCCTCTGTTTCCATCTGGTCTGTACATCATTGCTTGCTGTGGTATGCTGTTGACTGGTAACCTACTTGCATGGCCAAACCATTTGACTTGCTGTTTTCTGATAAAATCTAGTGCTGCTTTAACCCCCACTTTAGTCCTGATTTCTTCATTTCTGATCTTATCTCTTCTTGATACGTTGAGTATTCTTCTCAGGAACCTCATTTCTGTTGTTGTGATTTTTCTTTTCTCTTTTTCTGTCATTGTCCAGGTTTGGCATTGGTAGCATAGAGTTGGCAGGAAGATTGTGTTGTAAAGTGCTTTCTTAGTAGTTATTGATACATGTTTGTTCTTTAGTATTGGTGCCATTTGTCCAATGAGTTGATTTGCCTTATTGCACCTATTTTCGATCTCGTCTTCTGATCTGCCATTTGATGATATTATACTTCCTAGGTACTTGAAACTCTTCACTTGTTTCAAGGGATGTTCGTTTAGGTGAATTGTTGTTGTTTGTTCAGTCCGTTTATACTTCTTAGTTTTTCTACGAGCAGTATGAAGATCCCCTGCCGGCTTGCTAGGCCAGTCGCAGGTTTAGGACACAAATCTGACCACAGGGAGTCCATCCCCTATGGCGAGCCATAGCCCCGTTAGCCCATGACCTCGCGGTCATGGTTGCCCGGTCTGCACCACGCGGAGGTGAGGGTTGACTTGTGTAGTCTGCGGGTCATCGGCAGGCTACTAATTTTCGCTCTTCACCCCTCCTGGGAGAGGCTAGCCGATCCTAACCCTGCTGGCTGCAGGTCCAGGCGCATTCCACACCTTGCAGACCACTATTGCACTTTGTCTCTTTATTTGACTTTAACTCAGTGTTTTGGCACTGCTCGTTTAACTACATTTTTTGCCTTTAAACATGTATCTATATACGTGTATAATTCAAGGACTCTGATACGCAGATGATATGGCCCACCTCTCCAACAGTGCTAAGCGATTAGAAGAGATAACACTGTCTGTCAAATAACACTGCAGATCAAAATCGTATTTTTGAACTTAAAAGACAATCGTCGCCAGACAAAACAAAACGTCAACAAACAATTGCAATCGACAATGAAGAAACTGAAAATATCAAAACGAAACAGTTCAATAGATTTTGGTTCATTAGAAAACTTTGGAGATATCAACTCCACATGTTGGTCTGTCGAGCTTTCAGGCTAAGTGTTACATGTTTTGCTACATATATTATATTTTCAGATTGTTGTGGCCAGTGCTACGGTTGCTACATTTATTGCATTTTAAAATTGTTGTTACTAGCGTTGCAGTTGCTATATATATTGCATTTTAAAATTATTATTGCCAGTATTAAAGGTGATACATTTATTACAATCTGAGATTGTTGTTGCCAGTGCTACAGTTGCTACATTTATTACATTCTGAGGTTGCTGTTGTTGTCAGTATTACATTTTCTGCATATATTACATTTTAAGATTGTTGTTGCCAATGCTACATTTGATAAATTCATTACAATCTGAGATTGTTATTGCCAGTGCTACAGTTGCTACATTTATTACATTCTGAAAATGTTGTCAGTATTAAAGTTGCTGCCTATATTACATTTTAAGATTGTTGTTGCCAGCGTTACAGTTCTAATTATATTACATTTTCAAATTATTGTTGCCAGTTTATATTATGAGATTGTCAGTGCTAGAATTGGTACATTTATTACATTGTCAGATTGTTGTTGCCAGTGTTACAGTTGCTAGCTTTATTACACTCTGAGATTGTTGTTGCCAGTGTTACAGTTGCTAGCTTTATTACACTCTGAGATTGTTATTGCCAGTGCTACAGATGCTAAATTTATTACATTCTGAGATTGTTGTTGCCAATGTTACAGTTGGTATGTTTATTATATTTTCGGTTACAATGTTATGACTGCGACCATTACAGCGAATAGTCTTGATCAGAAGTAGAGTTCATATAACATGTATTGTCCGATTATACATTTCACTGAATGTTTGCTGCTGTTGCTGTGATATTTGTGTTCTATAACACGTTTCTACTTTTATTATCGTTATATTGTCTTACCCTTTTACGATTATTCTATTAAATTAGCAGTTACTGGATTCTTGAACTCTCCATCTTACACTTTCATCCGTTACTCTGAGCATTGTTCGCGCGTGTATCTTGATGGCAACATAAGCAATCTTAGTCCTCCACTGCTCTCTATACGCAGCAACGTGCCGAAGTGTGCATGTAGTACATACTGTCCACTATTTACTGTCATCAGTCCAAGCTTGTCTCTGCCTTCCTCTTCTCCGTGTACCCCCAGTTGCTCCCCGAAGGAGTGGCTTTGAGGGGATGGAATGGTGTGTTTACATGCCCAACCCTGAGAAGCTTTCCATGTTTCGCTACTGACAACAGCGGTTCTTGGTGGCCTGCAAACATATTTACTGACAACAGCGGTTCTAGGTGGCCTGCAAACATATTTACTGACAACAGCGGTTCTTGGTGGCCTGCAAACATATTTACTGACAACAGCAGATCTTGGTGGCCTGCAAACATATTTACTGACAACAGCGGTTCTTGGTGGCCTGCAAACATATTTACTGACAACTGCGGTTCTTGGTGGCCTGCAAACATATTTACTGACAACTGCGGTTCTTGGTGGCCTGCAAACATATTTACTGACAACTGCGGTTCTTGGTGGCCTGCAAACATATTTACTGACAACAGCGGTTCTTGGTGGCCTGCAAACATATTTACTGACAACAGCGGTTCTTGGTGGCCTGCAAACATATTTACTTTCCTTCTCAGAATAATGTCGTTAAGGACGTCAAGAGGGTTAAGCACGTGACATCGCGGTGCAGACGAACACGATGACTTAATAAAAACAGTTTAAAGATGGCAACCCACGTTGAACATACTCCAAAGAGGAACAGCGTTCTGTTAACTGTTTTTAATCAGCGAATGGGTGAAACCTATAGAAATTCATCCACGAATGAAGGTCCAGTATGGTGATGCATGCATGTCAGTCCAGCAAGTGTTTGATTGGAGTAGGAAATGTCCAAACATTTTGGTCCGATGAAGAGGTACAGCAGATGGTTACACACGTGACCAATAGCATTTATATTCCCTACAGGAACTGAAACATAATATCGGCGCTGGAGGACTTGCAATGAACGTAGTGGTGACTACATCGACATATGATACATTTGTTCTTTTACATTTTAAAATTATTCACACACATAAACACACAAAAAGCAACTCAAATTTAAGGTCTTCATTTGAAACCCTTTCGTAGTTTACAATTTAACGTTAACTCAGCCAAGCATGTTGTTATTTGTGTCAAATAGTTATTACTTTGAATACACTCGTTTTCAGTCACTTCTGAACTTGGGACGCAGAGGTGTTTCCAAGGCACCAGGGCCGGGTTATATACTGGCCAAGACCTATTGACGCGTCCTCGTCGAGCGTCCTGGGCAACAGGTCCCTTCGGGGTCCTGGCTGAAGTCAATAGGATCGCCGATTCCTCCGAAGTCGGAGAGTGTCTGCCTGTATGGCGAGGAACCACCAGTCTGCACACCAATAAGCCAGACATGGAACAACGGATACTCACGCAAACCTCAGGTCCTGTATGACATCACACTGATGTTGGACAACAGGATGTCTTCATCCGACATACAGGACTTTGCGTTGGAGCTCAAGCCAACGAACACAAGCAAGCAAGCAAGCAACTTCTGAAACTCTATTCTTGAGATTGTTATCTTAGCTCAACCTGAACCAGACTATTTATTTAAAAATAACAACCACGCGGGACATAAAGAGTTACAACTGCTATTTCCTCAGAACCTGCAGACCGTAAGCTGTCCAAGATCGAGACGCTGCGTTTAGCTACCAGCTACATTGCCCACCTGAGCACGGTCCTGCTGGTTGGAGCTGAATGTTCTCAACAACCTTGTATCAGACACCCAGCCATGGTCAGGGGCCATCAGTCTCTAGACACTCCACAACCCGTGTGTACGTTTTGTATGAGCGCTGCCAAGCACAAACCGGTGGGTCTTTAGATTCAATATTGACATGTTTGCTTTCGTTTGTTCATGTTAGCCACACAGCAATGCTAAACATAACAAGATGGAAATGGAAATGTAATACAGCATTAATGTCATTTAAAGAAATATAAAGAAACAAAGAGTATAATAAACACATTTATTGCTGCACAATACGTAACTATCTTGCATATAAATATATTGTAATCTCGAAGAAATCTGGAGCTTAAGAATATGATCAACATCGAACAGTTAGCATAATCATCATGTGAAAGGTTAGGGGAAAATAAAACCTGAAATGGGGAAAGAGCAATGTGGATCTGTAGAAGGAAAGGGTGCAACAAATACTGCTGATTTTCTGAAAATATTAATACAGAAAACGATAGAAGCAAACAGAGACCTACATATTTGCTTCATTGACTACTCACAATATTTTATATAGAGTAAAACACATCGATATAATAAAAAATATTTGTAAATCTATAAATTTAGGGGGGAAACCTTAGACTTGTAAAGAATATATACCGAAAAGAATATGCTGAGCAAGATTTGCTAACGAAAAGGTATATATATATATATATATATAACCAATGAAGAGAGAAGTACTACTGCGGTTTGTAATGTCTGGAGGCTATGGTCACCTATTTAGTGATAACATATTGAGAAATTTAAATGAAAACGTCATCGAAGGATACAACGTCTGCAATATGCAAATTATACAGTATTGGCTGCAGAACATAAACCGGATCTGCAGTATTTGATACTGTTTTTATACAGTCAGTAATTATGATTGAAATTAAGATATAAGGCAACATAAATTATGCTTATCTCAAAGAACATAGAGATGCCACAATGTAACATTCAATTAATTTCAAACATGTCCAAACAGGTGAATAGGTTATGAACAGATAAAACAAGGAGTACGACAGAGATATTGTTTCTAGCCAGATCTCTTATATCTTCCGGTCGCCAGCATGGCGGTTAGGCACTGAACCGTTTGGGCCTGTGGCATGTTTATGCTTGTGGCTACGGTTTACAATCGCATTTTCCTCATATTGGACTGGTAGCACATGGTTCCGTCGCTCCGCTACCGAGTGAGTGCATGGGCGACACCGTGAGCTGTGAAATTCGCGTGGAGTGCTTTTACATCTGTCCTGTACAGTGAACTGCATGTTCAGAACAATGGCTACCGGCGGTTGCTGAATTGGCTGTTTTCCCTTTCGGTTCACGGGTGCAATTTTGGGAGACTCCTGGGAGTCGGCGCTGAAACTGCGGAGTTCGTGCTTTGTGCGACACTTTCGGTGGGACGCCCTGCGGTAAGAGACCGAGCCATGTGAGAAAACACGGGTCAATGAGGTCTTTCTGGTGACTGCCGAATCCTTAGTCCATCGACGATTGTGGCGAGTGTGGATGAATTTTGTGTTGGCATTCTGACGGCGGCATTATGCACAGTGTACCGGGGGGGGGGGGGGGGGGGGGGGCTTTGTTGGATTGCGAGACTCTTGTCTATTCCACTTTTCACATTGGACAGTGGGGTGCATTTTATGTGATATTCGCTGGCACGGGAATGGAGCATAATGAGGACGACCCGTTGCCGTGAAGTTGGAACCTCGACTAACTAACTAACTAACTAACTAACTCTTATATCTTTGTAGCAAAGTAATAGTGAGAGACTTGGAGGTTATACGAAATCTACGCTATGCAGAAGACACAGTATTGATAGCTGACAACGCAAAAGATCTATACCATGGTACATGGTGATGATAACGATGATATTCTGGAACAGTCATAACATCAAAAGAGGGATACCCCTTCTTCTTCTTCTTCTTCTTCTTCTTCTTCTTCTTCTTCTTCTTCTTCTTCTTCTTCTTCTTCTTCTTCTATTTCGGTCATCCGGAGAGTTTTTTCGGACGTGATTGCGTTGTGCCTGTTTACAGCAGAGCTGTCATTTCGGCCAACACATCCGACTTCGCGTAAAGATTCGAGAATGCAATGGCAAAGTTTGCAAAATGGAAAACATACTCACCAATTTTTTTAAATAAAAGCTGTCTATTGCAGTTGAAAAAAAAAGTGTATTTTAATATTTGTGGAGTCATACTTTTATATGTATGTAAAACAGGAACAATAAGGGAGCTCGAATGGAATGGTGGACCAGGCATAGACGATGTGGACTAGCAGCTGTGACAAAATTGGAATGCGGATGGAGGCATCACAAATTCACAGATGAGTTCTCCCTCAATGCGCTCCAGACAGTAGAACAGCTAAGGAACGGCGTGATTACAGTCTGGTATCTCACGGAGCTTCGGATGCAGTTACACGGACTTCCAGACAAACGACACAGTAATGCAATAGTTATAATATACAAGGACAAATCAGCCAATAGTCAACATCTAAGCTGGATCTAGCCTGCACAACACATGAAAAATATCCGAGAAACGGACTCATTGATCCACATTAATATATGCACATTTCTGTTTATTGTTATTTAGAATTAAAGACCTCTTTTACCCCCCCCCCCCCCGCCCCACACGTATTCTTATTTTGTACTGTTTGCTTTCTTTTGTTAGTAGTAATTATGCCATTATGATATTCATTGTCAGATACCTCAGTTGTTGACAAACTTCCATTATCATTGTTGTTTACCCTATTACTACGTGCTGAATCATGAGATTCACTATCAGAATCTTCCACACAATCATTTAAATCAGAATCACTATCGTCTAAAACCGTTTCGAGCAATAATATTGCTTGATCTGATGTAAATCTACTTGGTCGAGTACTAGTACTAGAGGGCATTGCCATTTCTAAAATCAGAAAAGTAATCACAACTTAAATTAACTAAGAATTCCTTAACACTATTTAGATATTTTCTTTCTCTCGTGGTCTGTTTTCAAATAAGAGACCTTCTTCCGTTTTATAACGTCATTTACAGGGCATTAAAATTAAGGAAGATACGCTAAATGAAACAAAAAATGAACTGTTAAGATCTCATCATCTCATCTCATCATGTTCCTCTTGTACCTTGCGGTGTCGAGGTTAATTATAAACAGCGGGAGAGTGCCTGCTTATGGGCCTCATGTATCGATATTCCCATGGACTCTGTTATTCCCTGCGTCCATCGTTTACGTGGTCGGCCTCTTCCTCTGGTTCCCTCTGGTCTGTACATCATTACTTGTTGTGGTATACTGTTAGTTGGTAACCTACTTGCATGGCCAAACCATTTGACTTGCTGCCTTCTAATAAAATCTAGTGCAGCTATAACCCCAAATCGTGTCACTGAAATGGCGTATGGGCTCCAGAGTTGAGACCATCTGCCATTGAAATGGCGTATGGCACTGAATCAGTTAAAGGGGAATGTACATTTTATTTTAAATCTACACTGGTCAGTTGGACTTAACGTTGACATCTCGTTCAAACCGCAATGGCAAACTACTGATTATAAAATTGCCGATAAAATCTACCTGCGGCTGGGGTTGATGGAAACGCTTATAAAGTCGCTTAATAGTCGACAGGGTCGACTTCATTGTACCGGGATTTTATCCCATATGGCTCGGTCTCTTTCAGCAGCGCAGAAAGCGTCGCACAAAGTACGAACTCCGTAGCTTTAGCGACGACCCACAGAAGTCTCCGAAACAATTTCACTCGTGAATCGAAGACACGGCCAGGAATCGAACCCACAACCTTCGGAGCACGAGTCAAACGGCTTGACCACTTCGCCACGGTGACTCCCTAATGGATTAATCGTCAAGCACAGGGTGGTCATTCAACATCTGTTTACACTCTAGTGGCAGTACTAGCTATGGGGCAACTGTGTGCGGAAAACGTTAAAATAGTGCTATATTCACTAGTTCCATTTGAGCAAGCAACTATTGTTTCTCCTGAGACTGAACATGCGAGGAACTGTCAGCAATTATTTTCTAGAAGTTGTTTTCAAGAAGTTTTTATTGAATTCCTTCCCGGTTTCCCAAGAAAGGCCTTCAGTTAGCTTGCTTGAGAGTTCAAAGGGATGCTTGCATGGTGTGAGTGACAGGGCGGGGAATTACCCCAGTAATGGATGAGTGCAAAGAACGCTGTAGAGATACCTATCGTCGGCACTCCAGCACATTTGTTCTGGGTCAGTGAAAGTTCTACATAGGCAACTTGGCTGTCTGAAATCCACGCAAGTTCTCTTACTTCTTGCGCGCTTCGGAGCCAGATATTGCGAATGGGATTAAAGAACTTTTGTTGTTGGGTAGAAGAACATAGTCAAGATATGTTTACAGGAGAATCCTCTTCTCTTTTGTTTGGTGATATTCACATCTATTTCTGTTCGAAATACACTTTGAGAGTAGTGTCCAGCAATCTTTCTGGCGGTTATGATCGGTGGTCCTATGTTCGGATCCCTATCCAGGCAGGGAATATGTTTTAATTAACCTGAGCTCCCAGGTCGACCCAACCTAAACTGGGTATCTGGAAGTTTTCTGGGAAGTAAAGCTCTTTAAAACAGTATGCTATTAGTACCAGATTACGTCTCAGTGTGTGGAAAGGTGACCTTACAACAAGCTTCTATACAGCTGACAGTTCTTTTTCTCTGGCTTTCAAATAAAACAAAAGGTACAGTTAGTTAGCAGTGGAAAGGAAAAGTCGTCAATGATATCACAGTAAACGGGGATACACTAGAAGTATCACGATTCTCCTATCTTGGACATGTAATAACGGATGATGGCAGAAGAGAAACAGAGATCAAAAAGAGAATAGGAATGGCCAAAAAGGTTTTCAGCAACACGAAATCAATGTTAACATCTCGAGAAATTAACACCGCTTTAAAAATGAGAATGTTCAATAGTTATGTATATTCAACACAACTTTATGGCTCGGAAGTCTGGACATTGAACAAGCAATTAGAAAGTCGAATAGAGGTCCTGGAGATGTGGATATACAGAAGAATATGTCGTATTGCATGAAAACAAAAACAATCAAATAGAGAGAGGTTCTAGAAAAAAAAATTGGGAATGAACAGAGAGTTGATGAAAGAAACAAACAAGAAGCAAGGGAAATATTTCGGCCACGTTAAAAGACATAACGCTCTCATAATAACCATACTGGAGGGCACGGTTGAAGGCAAGTGAGTAAGAGGTAGACAATGATACAAGTGAGAAGATAACATCAAGAGATGGACCAACATCTATCTGACAGAATGTACAATCAAGACGAGAGTTAGACAGTGTTGGAGATCCATTGCGACCAACCTTCATTGTGGAGATGGCACCTGATTGATTGATTGAAAGATAATTGCATGGCACATAATGGCGTTGGGGTGTGAAGTCTGAGATAATTATATGGCACATAATGGCTTTGGGATGTGAAGTCTGAAATAATTGCATGGCAGATAATGGCGTTGGGGTGTGAAGTCTGAGATAATTACACGGCAGATAATGGCGTTGGGGTGTGAAGTCTGAGATAATTACACGGCACATAATGGCGTTGGGGTGTGAAGTCTGAGATAATTACATGGCACATTATGGCGTTGGGATGTCAAGTCTGAGATAATTACATGGCATTTAATGGCGTTGGGATGTTACGTCTGAGATAATTACATGGCACAAAATGGCGTTGGGGTGTGAAGTCTGAGATAATTACATGGCACATTATGGCGTTGGGATGTCAAGTCTGAGATAATTGCATGGCACATTATGGCGTTGGGATGTCAAGTCTGAGATAATTACATGGCACATAATGGCGTTGGGGTGTGAAGTCTGAGATAATTACATGGCACATTATGGCGTTGGGATGTCAAGTCTGAGATAATTACATGGCACATAATGGCGTTGAGATGTCAAGTCTGAGATAATTACATGGCACATTATGGCGTTGGGATGTCAAGTCTGATATAATTACATCGCACATAATGGCGTTGGGGTGTAAAGTTTGAGACTTACATACATTTTAGGCTACGACATATGTATTGAGGTGTCCCATTCCTTCCTTTGCCGCCTTTCTGATACCCATGTTGATGAGGTTGGATCTACCGTAAAGCCGCACTGCTCCGAACAAATAACACTCATTCTGGGGATTGAACGCGGACAACAGTTGTGATAGTACGCGCATCAGCCACTATGCATCGGCGGCGTCACTTAAACATCACGCATACATACATCAACAAACATGACTAAAACATCTTTAAACACACTGCATCAATCATATACAAATATATTTGAACAATGCAGTGTCAACCAAAAGCCAAATAAACCTTGTTTGTGTGTGTGTGTGTGTGTGTGAGAGAGAGAGAGAGAGAGAGAGAGAGAGAGAGAGAGAGAGAGAGAGAGAGAGAGAGGGAGAGAGAGAGAGAGAGAGAGAGAGAGAGAGAGAGAGAGAGAGAGAGAGAGAAAGAGAGAGATGTGTGTGTATGTGTTTAAACATAGTCGCCCGGGGAAAAAAGTGGCCATTGTATTGTGTGTGAAGAGTTAGGTTGTCACATATTCTCGGTCGATGGCATAGAAGGGTTGGTTAGCCAGTTCCCTTCCTCACCGCCTGTGTTGTATAGATAATATGCAGACAATTATCTGATGAGTTTAGGCCATCTCCGGAGCCCTACTGCTCACAAACAATAATCCTGCCGCTGGTATGGACTGAATCGGGAGCACTGTCATGGTAAGCAAGGGATAAGTGTGTGCGTGTGTGTGTGTGTGTGTGTTTGTGTGTGTTTGTGTGTGTGTTCCTGCAGTTGTGTGATGCGTGCGTGCGGAGTGCGTGTGTGTGTGGTGCATATGCGCGTCTATGTGTATGTAGGCGTGTTTGAGCTCAATCAGATTCCATTTCAAATCAGAAACATTTCACCTCTTTCAATCTGTTTGCCAATATTTAACGTCTTTGTGTTGCATTTTTAAAAATGTATGTTTGTTTTGACTTTCGTGGCAAGTTAAATCTCCGCTGCTGCGCGTTTGTAGATATTTTCACAAGCCGTGTACATTTGTTTCTGGTGTCTTTGGGTAAAGCGTTGTTTTTCCTGTTCTTTGTAGAGTGTCCCGGGTTTCTGTTGTTTTTATTGCTATACTCTTGGCAGATCACCTATCTGTTGTCTTTTATTGTTTTGTTGTTTCCATTGCTACGTGTCTTATGTGTTTTCTTCAATGCTGGAAATAATAAACCTTTAGAAGTGAAGTTTCAGCTCTGAAGTACTTCTTTCCTTGGTCGTTTCATTTACTAGGCTTTGTTTGATTAACTGATTCAGGGAAAACAAAAAGTGGGTTTGGCCCAAGCAGAAATTGATGGCAGAAAATGGGAAGTAGGGGTGTGTCACAATAATGATTTAAATTGTTAAAATGGTAGTATATATATTTTATTATATATCAGAGTAATGGAGATTGCACAAGGAACATGTCAGTTTATTATTTTGGTAGAATTTTGAATTATAATAATAATAATAATATAATGTGTAAAATAATTTTCAATTAAAGATGTGACAATTATTTTAAAATGTTCACTTACCAAGACGTTATTTATTATCCTTTGAAGATAATCCTGTTTAATTTACCGAATAAAGACAACATACCACTTTTCTACACCAAAATAATAAAAATTGCTTATTAAAACCATCCAAAAATAACCGTATCTGTATATTGTGAAGCATGTCATTTTCACATAAAATTGAGAAAATCAGGAAAACACTTGGCAGATTTGTTCTCATTTACATGGACAATAACATGCATTAAGGTACAGTGGGCATCTGATGCTAGACCCATACTTCTACAGACCAGTCGCAACTCGGCGGGTCATGAGGTCAGTATCCCTAGACCAGTTGCCACTCGGCGGGTCATGTGGTCAGTATCCCTAGACCAGTCGCAACTCGGCGGGTCATGAGGTCAGTATCCCTAGACCAGTCGCCACTCGGCGGGTCATGTGGTCAGTATCCCTAGACCAGTCGCCACTCGGCGGGTCATGTGGTCAGTATCCCTAGACCAGCGTCACTTGCCAGGTCATGTGGTCAGTATCCCTAGACTAGCGCCACTCGGTGAGTCATGTGGTCAGTATCCAAGACCAGCGCCACTCGGCGGGTCTTGTGGTCGGTATCCCTAGACCAGTCGCCACTCGGCCGGTCACGTGATCAGTATCCCGCCGGCCGCCTTCACTTCCTGAAACATTTCCTAGTACACATTTAGTCTCGGTCCACCTGGGAGGGAAGCCCAGGTCAATGTTCATCTTTCGCCTCAATGCGTATTCGAACCCATGACCACCGGGGCAAACATTTTGAGCCTTCACATATTCTAACCCATGATATACTGAGGTGGGGTGGTCAGTTCTCTTTCTCGCGGCTATCCTTCCCAGACAATTCCCAGAAAATCGTTAATTGTTAAGATACTTCTATAATGAGTGTGAGTCGATATCAGAACAGTATTAGACAATAAAACAAATCACCCCACTACCCTTTCTTCTTCTTCTTCTTCTTCTTCTTCTTCTTCTTCTTCTTCTTCTTCTTCTGCTTCTTCTTCTTCTTCTTCTTCTTCTTCTTCTTCTTCTTCTTCTTCTTCTTCTTCTTCTTCTTCATCTTCTTCTTCTTCTTCTTCTTCTTCTTCTTCTTCTTCTTCTTCTTCTTCTTCTTCTTCTTCTTCTTCTTCTTCTTCTTCTTCTTCTTCTTCTTCTTCTTCTTCTTCTTCTTCTTCTTCTTCTTCTTCTTCTTCTTCTTCTTCTTCTTCTTCTTCTTCTTCTTCCTCTTCTTCTTCCTCCTCCTCCTCTTCTTCTTCTTCTTCTTCTTCTTCTTCTTCTTCTTCTTCTTCTTCTTCTTCTTCTTCTTCTTCTTCTTCTTCTTCTTCTTCTTCTTCTTCTTCTTCTTCTTCTTCCTATAGTCCATACCGTGTGATAATCATGTTTGTCCACAGTCTTCTGTCCCTCGTGATTCTAATGATTTCTGATACCGTTGTTCCTCCATGCCATGATGTCAAAATGTCCAGCATCTTCTCTCTTAGTCTCCGCCTTCTTCTCCTTACCTTATGACGATATACTCCACCCACCCCCTTCTCTTGACATTCCCAAACAATGTGGACTATCTTCGTCTGATGCATAAAGAAGATATCTTCATTGCTCTCTCTGTCCACCTATTATTTTTCTGCAGCTTCCACATAATTCCTCACTAGTCGACTATTTGTCCACGACTCACTTCCATACAGCATCTTTTCTTCACTTCCATGGACAGGGACAAATTGGAGAGACTATTCTTCATCTTGTGAAATGTCGCCTTTCCTTGGACTCATCTAAACGTGACTTCCTTACTACATCTCCCATCTTCTTCATATGAAATGTCGCCTTTCCTTGGACTCATCTAAACGTGACTTTCTTACTACATCTCACATCTTCTTCATATGAAATGTCGCCTTTCCTTGGACTCATCTAAACGTGACTTCCTTACTACATCTCCCATCTTCTTCTTATGAAATGTCGCCTTTCCTTGGACTCATCTAAACGTGACTTCCTTACTACATCTCCCACCTTCGTCTTATGAAATGTCGCCTTTCCTTGGACTCATCTAAACGTGACTTCCTTACTACATCTCCCATCTTCTTCTTATGAAATGTCGACTTTCCTTGGACTCATCTAAACGTGACTTCCTTACTACATCTCCCATCTTCATCTTGTGAAATGTCGCCTTTCCTTGGACTCATCTAAACGTGACTTCCTTACTACATCTCCCATCTTCTTCTTATGAAATGTCGCCTTTCCTTGGACTCATCTAAACGTGACTTCCTTACTACATCTCCCACCTTCGTCTTATGAAATGTCGCCTTTCCTTGGACTCATCTAAACGTGACTTCCTTACTACATCTCCCACCTTCATCTTATGAAATGTCGCCTTTCCTTGGACTCATCTAAACGTGACTTCCTCAATGCATCCTCCATCTGTTGTTTAAATTAATTAAATACATTGACTGTTTCCGGATTGGTTTTATGCACTGTGGTGTTGCAATTGAGTTTACAATGTTTCTTTGCAATCACCATTACTTTCGTGTTTCTGTTATTCGGACTAAGTTTATTAACGTCCTGTTACAATTATATCTATCGTTTCATGTTACTGCGTTTCATTTTCGGGGATCAAAACCATGTTATCAGCATAACGCATATTGTTGACATTATGCCCACCTACTTATATTGTTGACATGTCCTGTATGGATCTCATTATTATTTCGCTGTACAAGCTGAACAGATCGGGTGACAGTACACAACCTGTTTAATGTGTTGAACATTTTCCAATTGGTTTGAAGTTCTTATGGCTGCTATTTGTTGCCAATACTAGTGCTTTATTATTCTCAGATCTTTACCATCATAACATTGTCAACATTCTAATAAATTCTTTTTTTTAACCTTATCAAATGCCTTAGTGTGGTCAATGAAGTACAACTATATATCTATGATTATTTCAAATATTCTTTCTGTTAATGGTCTCATTGTTTGTGCCGTTATCTTCCACAAATCCACATTGCTCATCTCCAATGTATTTCTAAAACACATTTGTTGGTTCTTAATCGTTATAATTCTCAATAATATATTACTGACGTGACTCATTAAACTAACTGAGCGATGTTCTCCACCAATCCGTTGCCAAGATGTCTTTGGTAGAGCTATGAGAATAGATGCCAGGAGATCTTCAGGTACATACCCGTTGCTATAGATATCATTCGACAGTTTTGTTTTCACTTCTACGGGATGCTTGAAAAGTCTCACTACATTTTGCATGCAGATAAAATTTGAAAAATGAAGTACACGATGTCATCAAAAAAGTGTGCTCAACGGTCCATCGTGAAGCAATATGCAACGAATGGCTGTCGTCTGCTGGAGTAGTTCTTTGCACTCCAAACAGAATGGTGTTATCAACGGAAGAAAGACTTTTTTTTCTCATGTGTTCTACATATAAAGTGTAGTGCGACTTTACAAACACCCTGTATATCCATCTCATTAAAACACTTGAATTTCTTCGATACTGATGATAAAGGCTCTGGGGATGTACATTTCCTCATGTGTTGTTTAGCATCTTCAACTTCTGTTTTCAGTATTGGCGGTCCTCCACAAATGATCATAATTATTTGTTTCTGATCTGCAATCATCATCATCCTATAACACTTTTAATTGTCATGCCCATCTTTCAGTTAACTACTTTGTCTGTCAATTGATATGTTACCTTATTTTTTTTTCCAACAATTACTTGCCGTATGGTTTTTAAAACCTGATAATTCCTGCATCTTTGTGTACATCCATTTTGTGTCTTCTCCTTGTTCTTCAGTATCCTTGCACTACCTGTTTTGCCTATTTTTCTATACCATTGTATCTATTCTTTACAATATTATTATTATTATTTCCTGATTTGAGTCAAGTATTGTCAAATTTAGATTGCTGTCTCTTGGAGCTCTACTTAAATACTTCAGTTTTATACTTATTTTTCCAATTACTGGTGCATGGTCACTTTTACAATCTGCTCCGGGTCTTGTTTTTGCTTACAATAAGCTGCTTCGAAGTCGATTGTTTAGTTAGTTTATTAGTTAGTTAGTCAACAGATCACCCTCATTGCACATGGAACTATTAGTCCGTAAGTGCTCAGATCCTATCCTCAGTATCCCCTTCAGTGTGTGGCCACTGACGACATCAGTGCTATGTTAGTTGACTATTATTCTTTGACCTCCCCTAGGGCGCTCTAGTCTGGCTGGACCCTTGTGTCTTGATGTTCTTGCAGTCTTCTCAAAGTTGCAGAATTCACATTCCTTCCTTGAATCATTTACTCGTTTTGCCTCCTTGGGGAATTCAGAACGTCAATCTGGTCCATTGTTCGCCCGCTTCCTATAGCAGCCAAGCTACATTTCTATATTGATGGCTTTAAATATGTTGCCGGAGTTTGTGGCTTAGTGACAGTGAATGTGTTTCACAATTCCAAGTCACGTTGAGCCGAGATTTGAAATCAGCTACAGACAATTCAGAAGCAGGCTGCATTGCGTTGATTTCGATGGTATAAAAGTCGGGTATTCAGAAAACAATAGTAAACTACTAAATGTAAAAATTACCTGGTAAATCCCAAACAGGCAAAGACATGCAGGAGTTTATTGTAAGGGAGAGTTTATTCGCAGATGGGGCCCTGAAACATGTAATACTACCATGTATTCACTAACCCTAACCCTACCTTAATACATTATACTGGCCCCCCAACGATATGCCAGTTTGTACTGCTCTCTAATATAGAAGATATAGACGTCACGTGACCAGAACCGTCTGCGAATAAACACTTCCTTATTGTAATGGACATGCAACAAACATTTTTAAAAAAAAATTATGTCAAGGGACATAATCTGCAGTTACCAAACTATGTGAACGCTTCATTTTACTAAGCAATTATTGTATCGTTTCTGTACAAAATACAGTTTCCATTAATCTGGAAAATTAACATGTGTTTAACCGTCAAGTTGTTTCACTGCTGTCACACATAACACACTGGAAAAGGGTTGTAACACTATTGCGAAGCAACGATCAGTAATATATCGGTGATTTCCCTTCCGCCACTAATAGACAATTACTTTTGTACATGTTCGAGTCGTTCGTTCGAATTCTATGGAGGTGGGTTTTAAAGATTGGCCTGGGCTCCCGTGTCTACCCAACATATAATGGGTACCGGGACAAGCCTGAGGAAGTAAAGGCGGTCCAAATGATATTGACAATATCATCCCTTGAGTGCCCATTGGTCTACAGCAACATTGTTCTAGCACCATATAGCCAAAACGTCTGAAAGCGTATTAAACCGTCCTTGAGATTTTATTGAGGTGGCTAAGAACTTTCGGTTTCCGCCTGGCTTCTCGTCTGGAATAGAGGTGGGTATGGTTGCCAGAATCATTAGCTTCTATTGATATCGCAATCCCCATTCCCTCTCACATCCCAGATCGCCAGGGATCTCATAGATACTCAGATTGGATATACAACCTTAGCTAGCACGCAAAACAGAAAATCCACTGTGTAGGTTACGCACCGTAAACAAAGTCACATAAAGTAACGTAAACAAGTCTCACACAAAGTTCACCGACTGGGAAGGCTGCGCACGTAAACAAGTCTCACACAAAGTCAACTGTGTAAGCTCTGCACCACTAACATCTGAAACGCTAACATCTACCACACTTACATATACCACACTTACATCTACCACACTTACATCTACCACACTTACATCTACCACACTTACATCTACCACACTTACATCTACCACACTTACATCTACCACACTTACATATACCACACTTACATCTACCACACTTACATCTACCACACTAACATTTACCACACTTACATCTACCACACTTACATCTACCACACTTACATCAACCACTCTTACATCTACCACACTTACATCAACCACACTTACATCTACCACTCTTACATCTACCACACTTACATCAACCACACTTACATCTACCACTCTTACATCTACCACACTTACATCTACCACACTAACATCTACCACACTAACATCTACCACTCTTACATCTACCACACTAACATCTACCACACTTACATCTACCACACTAACATCTACCACACTACCATATACCACACTTACATCTACCACACTTACATCTACCACACTTACATCTACCACACTAACATCTACCACACTAACATCTACCACACTACCATATACCACACTTACATCAACCACACTTACATCTACCACACTTACATCTACCACACTAACATCTACCACACTTACATCTACCACACTTACATCTACCACACTAACATCTACCACACTTACATCAACCACACTTACATCTACCACACTAACATCTACCACACTAACATCTACCACACTAACATCTACCACACTAACATCTCCACACTACATCTACCACACTAACATCTACCACACTTACATCTACCACACTTACATCTACCACACTACATCTACCACACTTACATCAACCACATTACATCTACACACTAACATCTACCACACTAACATCTACCCACTAACATCTACCACTACTACCCACTAACTCTACCACTTACATCTACCACACTAACATCTACCACACTAACATCTACCACACTAACATCTACCACACTTACATCTACCACACTAACATCTACCACACTTACATCTACCACACTAACATCTACCACACTAACATCTACCACACTAACATCTACCACACTAACATCTACCACACTAACATCTACCACACTAACATCTACCACACTAACATCTACCACACTAACATCTACCACACTTACATCTACCACACTAACATCTACCACACTAACATCTACCACACTAACATCTACCACACTAACATCTACCACACTTACATCTACCACACTAACATCTACCACACTAACATCTACCACACTTACATCTACCACACTAACATCTACCACACTTACATCTACCACTACATCTACCACACTAACATCTACCACACTAACTCTACCACACTAACATCTACCACACTAACATCTACCACACTTACATCTACCACACTAACATCTACCACACTAACATCTACCACACTTACATCTACCACACTAACATCTACCACACTACCATCTACCACACTTACATCAACCACACTTACATCTACCACACTAACATCTACCACACTAACATTACCACTAACATCTACACACTAACATCTACCACACTCTCACACTACATCTACCACACTTACATCTACCACACTACATCTACCACACTAACATCTACCACACTACCATATACCACACTTACATCTAACCACACTAACATCTACCACACTTACATCTACCACACTAACATCTACCACACTAACACTCTACCACACTTACATCTACCACACTAACATCTACCACACTTACATCTACCACACTAACATCTACCCACTACATACCACACTACATCTACCACACTAACATCTACCACACACATCTACCACACTAACATCTACCACACTATACATCTATCCACACTAACATCTACCACACTACTCTACCACACTTACATCTACCACACTAACCTCTACCACACTAACACTCTACCACACTAACATCTACCACACTTACATCTACCCACACTAACATCTAACCACTTACATCAACCACACCTACATCTACCACACTAACATCTACCACACTTACATCTACCACACTAACATCTACCACACTAACATCTACCACACTACCATATACCACACTTCCATCCACCCACATTACATTACACACTTCCATCTACCACACTAACATCTACCACACTTACATCTACCACACTTACATCTACCACACTAACATCTACCACACTACCATATACACACTTCCATCAACACACTTACATCTACCACACTTAATCTACCACACTAACATCTACCACACTAAACATCTACCACACTAACATCTACCACACTTACATCTACACACTTACATCTACACACTAACATCTACCACACTAACATCTACCACACTAACATCTACCACACTTACATCAACCACACTTACATCTACCACACTTACATCTACCACACTAACATCTACCACACTAACATCTACCACACTTACATCTACCACACTAACATCTACCACACTAACATCTACCACACTAACATCTACCACACTAACATCTACCACACTAACATCTACCACACTAACATCTACCACACTAACATCTACCACACTAACATCTACCACACTTACATCTACCACACTAACATCTACCACACTAACATCTACCACACTAACATCTACCACACTAACATCTACCACACTAACATCTACCACACTAACATCTACCACACTAACATCTACCACACTTACATCTACCACACTAACATCTACCACACTAACATCTACCACACTAACATCTACCACACTAACATCTACCACACTTACATCAACCACACTTACATCTACCACACTTACATCTACCACACTAACATCTACCACACTAACATCTACCACACTAACATCTACCACACTAACATCTACCACACTTACATCTACCACACTAACATCTACCACTCTTACATCTACCACACTTACATCTACCACACTTACATCTACCACACTAACATATATCACACTTACATCTACCACACTAACATTTACCACACTTACATCTACCACACTTACATCTACCACACTTACATCTACCACACTTACATCTACCACACTTACATCTACCACACTTACATCTGCCACACTTACATCTACCACACTTACATCTTCCACACTAACATCTACCACACTTACATCTACCACACTTACATCTACCACACTTACATCTATGACACTTACATCAACATCACTTAAATCTACCACACTTACACCTTTCATATGTTGTTCGGATCAAGCCTAGCTGTAGGTTGATTTTAGACAATTTTACGTTCAGTAGTTTGCCAGTGCTTTCAGAAACAAGAGCAACGTGAAGTCCGAGTGACTGAACGGTGTAGGAGTTGAACCCCTTAACACGCCGTCAATGCACCGGAATTTTGAGAGGGAGCGCATTAATCCTCACGGCCATGTAGACCTTTCTCTCCACCTACACGACTGAGTAAGGTATTGTGTACTCCACAGGTGAAGCCTGAAAGCTGCATGTTCAAGGACGTCCGTCATGCACTACCTATCGACATCAAGAGGTGATGTTTGGACAGACCTAACCACAGACTCAAAGATAACGTGCCTTCAGTGTTCTGGACATGGCTGCCGCTGCTTACTACTACCAGAAAATACATTACTACAATTGCTGGGTTTTCATCAACAGATTAGGGAAAACAAGTGAATTCTGAATTTTGTTCTGTATATATGCAATAGTATTCATAGTTTGTAGTATTAACTCAGTACATCATGGTTACACTTTATTCTTTCACATATTTAATAGCATTCACAATTTGTTATATTGATTCAGTGCAACATGGTTACACTTTATTCTTTCACATATTTAATAGCATTCACAATTTGTTATATTGATTCAGTGCAACATGGTTACACTTTATTCCGTCACATATGTAATAGCATTCACAGTTTGTATTATTAGCACAATGCAAATTGTTATATTTACTTACTTGACGTATTTAATAGCATTCACAGATTGTAGTATTAGCTCAGTATAGCATGGTTACACTTTATTCCTTCACATATGTAATAGCATTTACAGTTTGTAGTATAAGCTCAGTACAACATGAGAATATGTCGTGTTAGATGACACTGACCCCTCTGCTGTGTGTCCACCGTGACGAGGTAGAGGGGCTTGTGCGTCCCAATGACCCCAAGAGCTATGCCGACGGTAGCACAGCTACTGGTAGGGCCACCCATGTCGGACAGGTCAAGGGAGAGGGACCAGACGAAGAGACACACAAACCTGCTGCCTTGTAGGTAGACTGGGGACAGTCAAAGGCTAGGGAAAGCACCCCAAATACATGCTTGTCGAAATCGGATGTACTGAGCCACAGGCTTGACAAAGCAGTGCAACGTGAAACCTGCTGCCTTGTAGGTAGACTGGGGACAGTCAAAGGCTAGGGAAAGCATCCCGAATAAATGCTTGTCGAAATCGGATGTACTGAGCCACAGGCTTGACAAAGCAGTGCAACGTAACTTAATTAATGATGTCACAAATCAAAATTAATCGATATGGTGCTAATCCCGTGAAGTCCCATCAGGCGGTGATAGTGCCGGGCCCCCTGCCTCGAGGGGGTCCACCCATGACTACTGGTGGTCACCTTCCCCTGTGCTGTGGAGTCAAGGCACAGAGGAGTAGGTTAAGAGCTATTGACCAAACACCCCGGACACTCAACATACTACAGTGGAATGCCGAAGGAGTTCACAAGAAGAAAGACTCCCTAACACAGCGTCTTCATAAAGATAGAATAGATGTGGCATGCATTCAAGAGACACACCTCAACGCCAATCACAAATTCTCAGTCAGAGGATATCAGGCCACACGTTTCGACCGCGAAGGACACAAAGGAGGAGTTCTAATACTTACACGAAATACAATACCTTGCAGCGAAGTATCTGTGATCTCTAACAACCAAACGGAAATTATAGGTGTTGATATAATGATAAAGGACGTGAAAATAAGAATCTACAATCTGTATAGCCCAGCAGATAAGGACCTTACACTCTCAAACATGAAAATAACTGACACAAACTGCATTATTGTCGGAGACTTTAATAGCCGTTCAGAAAGATGGGGATACCCAGATACTGACAAAAGAGGAGATGAATTGGAGGACTGGGAAATAGACTCAAATCTCCATCTACTCAACAAAGCGGATGACACACCGAGCTTCTACTCCAGAAGATGGCTTACCACTTCTACTCCAGACTTAGCTTTCTGCACAGGAGACATCCTCCACAAAATCGATCGCCATGTGCTGGACCAATTAGCAGGTAGTGACCACAGACCAATCAAGCTTGAAATGAATATGGAGTATGTTCCACAGGAGCAAAAGCCCTTGCCCCGCTGGAATTACAAACGAGCAGATTGGGACAGATTTGCCATACTAACAGACAAATATTGTGAAAACATAAATACACGATATGGCAACATAAAGCAAATGGTGGAAAGTCTAAACAGAGCGATAATACAGGCAGCCACTGAGTCCATTCCAAGAGGAGCGAGGAAAAATTACAAACCATACTGGACTGAAGAACTACAAAGTTTGGAGGACAAAGTTGAAGATGCCAGGAAGACAGCAGAGAGAGAACAAACAATTGAAGCAAACATCTCTCTCAAAGCCATCTCAGCAAAATATAAAAGAACAGTAAATCAAACAACAAGAGATTGTTGGAGGGAAAAAACAGAAAACCTGAATTTTGACAGGGATGGAAACAAACTATGGAAACTAGTGAAAGCCATGAACAATGAAGGACCTAGAAACAAACAAATAACAATTAAACAAGGAAATGCCTTGCTTACAGGCAAAAAGGCTGCAAATGCACTAATGGAACACTATGCCAGTGCAAACCACATTGATATTACAACCGAACAGAAGAAAGCAATCAAAGACAAACAGATACATCATAGAAATACAGAGACAGCAGCAGAATATATGATGGCAAATCTAACAATGGAAGAAATGGAACAGGCAATGAATACCCTAAAAAAGAAGAAATCACCAGGAAAGGATGGAATCACAAATGAAATGCTAATAGGACTAGGCACCAAGGCAAAGAAGAAACTACTAGCAGTCCTAAATAACAGCTGGAAGAGAGGAATAGTCCCACAGGCATGGAAGGAAGCTATACTAATACCAGTCCCAAAGAAAGGGAAAGACCTGGAAGAACCAAATGGCTATCGACCTATCAGTCTACTTAGCTGTGTAGGAAAATTAATGGAACGCATTATCAATGGCAGGCTAACATGGCATCTGGAAGAAAACAAACTCTTAACACCACACCAAGCAGGATTCAGAAAATACAGATCCACTGAAGATCAAATAACCTATATAGCTCAGGAAATAGAGGATGCCTTCCAAGAGAAAAAGCACACACTAGCAGTCTGGATAGATTTAGAAAAAGCATTTGATAAAGTATGGAAGGAAGGACTGAAAGTAAAACTGCAAAACATGCATGTTTGTGGAAAAATGTATAAATGGATCAGCCACTACCTTGAGAACAGAACTGCCAGGACAAAAGTACAAGGACAAACAAGCAAAATGATGCTGCTGGAGCAAGGTGTCCCCCAAGGAGGAGTTCTTTCACCAACATTATTCCTAGCATATATAAATGACATCACAGAAAATTTTCCAGCCAGAGTACACACATCCTCCTTTGCAGATGACCTAGCCATATGGACATCTGAAGAATATATTAGTACAGCTAACAGCAGAATACAGCAAGCCTTATTAGCGCTAGAGGACTGGTCAAAATCATGGCTAGTGAAGATAAGTGAGGAGAAAACAACATGCACAGTGTTCTCCCTCTCAAATAAAACTCAGCAACCTAAGCTGGTATTGAATGGAAAAATATTGCGCCATGAAGAAAATCCAAACTATCTAGGAGTCACCTTTGATCGTCGCCTGACATGGAAGACACAGGTTGAGAAAAATCGAACAAGAGCAAGGCAGAGAATGGCAATCATGAAAAAGCTTGCTGGTACAACGTGGGGAGCAGATGAGAAAGTTCTCAAGAAGTTATATACTGGACGGGTGAGGCCAGTACTGGAATATGGCATTGCAGCTTGGGCAACAGCAGCTAAGTCAAACTTTAACAAAATAAGTAGAGTCCAAAACCAAGGAATGCGAATCATAACTGGAAGCCTGAAGACAACGCCTATTAATGAACTAGAAAAGATCACTTGTTTACAACCAATGCAGGATAGAAGAGATAGCAGAGCCCAGCAACAAGCAGAAAAATTTAGGAGATTGACAGACCACCCTATGTACAACAGATTTAATGGTTTTGGAAAGGGAAGACTGAAGCGTAGCAACTTTGTAGAAACTGCAAAACGAAGGATTAGGGCAGATCCTATACTTAACATATCAACAGTCAAGCCCATACACAATGCACACAAGTTCCCATCTTGGAGACAGCAGCAACTGCCTGAGATGATAGAAAACATTCCTGGTATTGAGAAAAAGAACACTCAGCATGAAACTGAAAGAAGAGAAATAACCCTAAACTACATAAAAGAACATTACCCAAGCAGGAATTGGACCCATGCATATACAGATGGATCAGCCAAAAATTCAATAGAGAATGGAGGAGGAGGAATTCTCCTAAATTTAAAAAATGGAGTGAAAAAAAACACATTCAATGGCAACTGGAAAATTTTCAAGTAACTTCAAAGCGGAGGTAGAGGCTTTGAAAACTGCAGCAGAAATGCTCCTGATGGAGGAAAATAAAGAGAAGCAAATAGCTATCTTCACAGATGCAAAGTCAGCTGTCTCAATACTCAAGAGCAATAACAGCACAGAACTAACTGACCTAAGAGCAGCACTCCATGGTCTATGCCAGAAATCCAAAAAAGTTGTAATACAGTGGATCCCATCACATTGCAGTATACCTGGAAACGAAGAGGCTGACAGACTGGCAAAAGAGTGCGGACGACTACCACAGCCTGACATAGACATAACCTATAATGAGGCAAAGAGGTTGATAAAAAGCACTTATAGAACCAAATGGGAATCTGAGCATCCAGGCCATCAGAAGGATGATGCATATTACAAACTCGACCGAAGAGAACAAGTAGCAATCTTTAGACTCCGCACAGGACATAACAGGCTGAAATACCACTTGTTCAATAAACTAAAGATAGGAGATACCGATGAATGTAATTGTAGAACTGGAAAAATGACAGCAAAACATTTGCTGCAGGATTGCCCAACGTATGCAGAACAGAGAAAGATATTTTGGCCCACACCTGCTTCATTTGAGGACAAGCTCTATGGAGATATCAACAAGCTCAAGTTGACCGCAGCTTACTTTAACTACATACAGGTTGACATTTAAAGGTGCATGAAGACCCAGAGGCATGAAATGGAATATTGCTTGGATAGCAAATCCATTATGTGGAAAGTCCAAATCGAAAGCTCGCTGTGTGGGCTTCATAAAAGGTGGAAAAGTGTTCTAGTGGCACGAAATGGAATATTGCTTGGATAGCAAATCCATTACTTGGAAAGTCCGAATCAAAAGCCCATTGTGTGGGCTTCATAAAAGGTGGAAAAGTGTCCTAGTGGCACGAAATGGAATATTGCTTGGATAGCAAATCCATTACATGGAAAGTCCGAATCGAAAGCTCACTGTGTGGATGTCATCTGCAGACTGCATACTTCTGGTTTCCGGAAGAACAGCCTATGGTGAACGGAAGGCCCAATATACGGAAGTGAGGCTAAGCAGCCATGTGCAGGACGTGACGATTCCTTGGGTGAGCCCAGTACCAGAGCGCTGTGTGTTGGCTCTGCAATTATGGAAGCCTCCTTGGATGGCGGGGAATGCCCATGGTCTGCCCCTGCCTTCCCTTGAGGGCTGACCAGGATCTTTGGCTGTTCTATATGGACCAGTTGGGATGGGGGATAACACCACAACAGTGAGAGTCAAACGTCCTAAGAAACCCCCGGGAAGGTTAACCCGGTCAACAAATGCCCGCAGAAGTCGGATGTGTCGGCCTAACGGCGCAAGAACGCAGCTCTGCTGTAAACAGGCACAACGCAATCACATCCGAAAAAAAACTCCGGATGAACGAAGAAGAAGAAGAAGAAGATGACACTGACACGGATAAACGAGGAAGTTGTAGAACCTGATTTAGTGTCAGGAAAAGGGAATATTTGGTTCATATAAGTGAGTCGTTTCTAGTGTTATTTAAACTCAAGACATGATTCCCAATGCAAGATTAAACGTGCTCAAGGCAATGAGTGTCTTTTTGTGTACACAATAAGACACATAGGTTGTGAGTGCAGTCAATATTCATATTGTACACACCCACGCGATATCTATCAACACGTTACGGCTAAGAGGACGTGAGTGAAGAAATATTGCTACTGTTAACGGAATGTCCTGGCAACTGATACAGTATATATAGCTCAAAGGCGGTGAGTGCAGAAAGTATTGGAACACCTGTGCAATGACTACTGATAATGAGACTCATAGGCTGTGAGTGAATAAATTTTATTACTGTACCCAGCTGTTCTATGGCTACTGATATAATGTAACTCAGAAGCTGTAAGTGCACTAAATTTGATATACATCATCATATAGTGAAATGCTTCGCAATATTCTGTCAAGCCTGTGACTCAGTACATCAGACTTCGACAAGCATTTTCACAGGTTTGCTTTCCCCAGCCGTTGACTGTCCCCTCTACCTACAAGGCAGCTGGTGATTGTATTTTTTCGCCTGGTCCTTACTCCTTGCTCTGTACGACATGGGCCACACATACCAGCAGCCTGGCAAGACTCTTGAAGTTACTGGCGCACGGAAACCCTCTAGCACTACAAGGTGGATACACAGCACTGGGGTGCAATACGTTGCTCCACAAAGATCGGTTTGATTGTAACATCTGTTTGATTGACATCGGAGTGCTTGTTCTCGCGGTAACAATAATGGCCGGTGGATCAGAATAAACATCACTTACATATTAGTGTACGCCCACAAAACGTATATTTACGTGGTTATTTGTACAGTAAATGTGAGGTCATGATTGGTCATCGTAGTCTGAATGTCGCTGCTCCAGATAGTTTTGTAACTAATAATTCGACTAGATGTGGTAGATTACTAAACGTGGCGACTACAAACACTCGAATGGAATACAAGATATTTTTACAGTCTGGACTTGTAGTATCTCAGCTACTGCAGCCAGTTTAAGTGGAGTTTGGTAAATACGTTTACATGTTAAGTCATGTCATGTTGTGCCAAGAGTTAACGCACTACTAGAGACGCAGGTACGACCGTCTAAATATACCGAACCTAATTAAATTGACGCAATTATCTCTGGTACAACCACAGTGTCAATCTACCGAGTATAATTACATTCATACAATTGCAAGGCAGCCAAACCTACCTCCACCGAATCAACAGTTCCCAAACTTCAAGTGTTTCTGCAGCTAATCTTTCGAGGAGACGATGCAATGAAATGAATTCACGATCAACATAAAACAGCTGTAAACCGACAATTCTTTGCTGCTGAACCAATTATCAGATTTAAAACCACCTTGATACTTACTCCATCTTTAAAAGAACCATTGTCTCGGTACACAAAATAAAACTGCATTTATCAGTTCCAGTGAGTGCCAGGCGACTTACACAGGTGAACTGAAAGACAATTAGTATATCGAAGAGATGAACATATACCCATGAGGGTGGAATAGAGGTGTAATCACTTTTCAGGAATCCCCGTACAGTCGACTTATCATCAAACGTCAAATTCGACCACCACGAAACATTTGCTTAAAGTCGCTTAAAAGTCGACAGGATCGACTTCATTGCACCGGGTTTTATCCCATATGGCTCGGTCTCTTTCCACAGCGCGGAAAGCGTCGCACCAAGCACGAACTCCGTAGCTCTAGCGACGACCCACAGGAGTCTCCGAAAAATTTCACTCGTGAACCGAAGAACGCGGCCCGGAATCGAACCCACATCCTTCGGAGCCCGAGTCAAATGGCTTGACTACTTCGCCACGGAGACATTTGCTTATCAGCAATAATAGATTTAAGATTATAGATGCATTTCGTTTACTGTATTCCACGAAAAATAATCGATTGCTCAGACATATCGAAGCAATATCTATTAGGAGACTCCAGCCGTTGCTACGCAAACAGAAGAACTTCCTGTTTAGTGTTAAACTTCCTTGGGAATAACTTTCTCGACCTTCGAACAATATCAGTGACTATGTACTTAGTATTTCATCCAAAGCATTATTTGTCCACTTCAAATAATATATAACTCTACAGGATACACCTGACGAAATGCAGCGAAATATTCCAGGCAAGAAATTGTCGAACATTTTCTTTATGACGCCTGCGTTTAAATTCACTAAAGGAATAAATACATTGTTTACACAGTTATCAATGGTTGAAGACAACTAATTTAGCGCACTTGTGGCTATATCTGAGGAACCTGGCTAGTAAGAACATTAAGTAGCACTGGAGACAGGTTCTGCGTTCAGTCAAGAGACGTGCAATCTGACAACACTCAGATAGAAGAGTGCCATCTTTATACGTTCTACAAAGGAAATGGCACGTGAACAGATTTCTGTACACGTGACAAGGAGCAGTGGGAGCCGCTGTAGCGTAGTGGCTAGACACACGCCCATGGGCCCGCTCGTCATAGGTTCGAGCACATTCAGGAATGATAGCATTATTCAAGGTCAACCCAGTTTAAAAAGGGTACCACCTCACTCACCAATTGCCGATTTTTCTATATTGACCACGCCACCCACCAAGTGCCCATAGTGCTATATTGACCATGTAACCCACCAAGTGCAGATTATGCTATATTGACCACGTCACTCACCAAGTGCCGATAGTGCTATATTGACCACGTCACTCACCAAGTGCCGATAGTGCTATATTGACCACGTCACTCACCAAGTGCCGATAGTGCTATATTGATCACGTCACCCACCAAGTGCCGATAGTGCTATATTGACCACCTCATCCACCAAGTGCCGATAGTGCTATATTGACCATGTCACTCACCAAGTGCCGATAGTGCTATATTGACCATGTCACCCACCAAGTGCCGATAGTGCTATATTGACCATGTCACTCACCAAGTGCCGATAGTGCTATATTGACCACCTCATCCACCAAGTGCCGATAGTGCTATATTGACCATGTCGGCCACCAATTGCCGATAGTGCTATATTGACCATGTCACTCACCAAGTGCCGATAGTGCTATATTGACCACGTCACTCACCAAGTGCCGATAGTGCTATATTGACCACCTCATCCACCAAGTGCCGATAGTGCTATATTGACCATGTCACCCACCAAGTGCCGATAGTGCTATATTGACCACCTCATTGGAGAGCTTAGTGACAACTGGCAAGATCGAAGGGAACAGACCGAGAGGAAAATACATGGATGGCTTGGCCACATGGCATGGACGAGACAGGAACACTGAGCTGATCTACGACTCTGGTGATCGAGTGAAATGGCGAATCATGACCGCCCACGCTTTCCGGCTTGGCACATGATTGATTGATTGATGCCTTATCTGAAAATGTACATGCACATTATGTTAAAGTTGTCTTTTTTTGTTAAATAACATGCTTGTCATTTATTAATTCATTGTTTAACAAGCAGTTTAATTGTTCGTTGAACTGCGACCAAATCTTTTAATTTGCTGCACACATATGCACTGAAAAATGTTGCACACGTTCAATGGACACTTCATTCCAGTAGCTGCTGTACAAATTACGTCAGCTGTATGGCCTTACAGCGGGTAAGCAGAAACCCCGTATAAACTACAGATACATAGCTTCACAGAACAGTCATCTTCCTCAAAACCCCTGGCATTTGGTATGCATATGTTGACAATGAAGGAAACACGTCAGCCACGCTAGGCCTAATCCCAGCAGCTATGCTGCATCCTAATATACCTCTCAGCAGATGTGTAGGTTCAGCGCCACCCTAGCTCATCTGCTGGTTGTTTGGGTTTGGAGAAGGGAAGGACAGTTCTGCAACACAATCTCCGTGGATATGGAATTATGGTACAGGGTGGAGAGAAAGGTCTCTGCGGCAATCTCTCTGTGATAGATACAAGAATTTTTCAGAGATTATGTGACCTGGACACAACGCATAGAGCTGAAGAGTTAAAACTCTCAGTATTGCGGCGGATTCACGACGATCCACCCATGAGAATACCGCAACCTGCTAAGATGAGTAATCTTGAAAGAGGCCGAGACTAAAGATAGCTTATCACAACTTCAGACGGAAACAGTCAACTTTCATTTGAGAGAAGAGAATACCAGATGAGTAGAGTCAAGGACTGGCATTACAGCACTCCAGACATTCTCATTCACACTCTGTTCTCATCTTGAACAGCCAGAGAAGTGTACCAATACTAATGATGCCAGTGGAGTCCGATTATGTGTCTGGCCAGGTCTGTCCTCGGAGTACTCAGTGTCGACCAGAATCTCTAGCCATTCCCTGCCGCAACATATTCTCCAGGTCATGCTGATTTATATTTTGTTCCACTCTACACCTGAGAAAAGACCACATTTGGTCGATTTTATATTGCTCTATCCTGTTGTAGTCACTACAGTTCTTATTTAAAACATAATGCAACAGCTGGCAGATTAACAGCAGTAGGGTGAGGTAAAGGAAGGAGTGAGAGATGACTGTGGACGGTCTTGCTTTACGGCATTGAAAGATGTCGGCACGTCAATTCATATATTGAGATACACAATAGGCACTGCGGCTAGAATATGATGATGACGACGAAGACAATGATCATGATGATGATGAGTAATCAGACACTTTGCGGTAATTTTCTTGGTACAAATTGAGTCCATGTGCAAGTTATGTATTTGTTGCTAAATGCTTCATTGATTTGATGACGAGGACACTTTTCAAGAATTAACTTTGTTTCCTAATAAAACATATCGCCTGTTCTGGAAAGAGTTGTTTCTCTTAGTGTGTAGTAGTGTTATTGCTAATTGTTACTGTAACTATTAGGGAAGACAGAGGAAATAACGTAATTCCTTTGTTATGATGTGTCAAAGTTTTTTTTTTAAAACTCAACATTATATATTTTATGGATTAATCATAATGAACCCTACCAAAAGGAAAGGATTTATTACTTCGGTAATAATCACTGTGAATAGTGATGACCAAAACTGATTTTACCATCATGAAATCAGCATTAACATCCAGAGAGATTAACAACGCATAAAATGAGAATTGTCAAACGGTATATATATTCAACACTATTATATGGCACGGAAGCTTGGACTACGAACGATCAATTAGGAAGTCGAACAGAGGCCATAGAGGTGTGGATACACATAAAATGTGTTGTATTTCATGGAAACAAAAACAATCAAATACAGAGGTTCTAGGACTGAAAAGAGAGGTGATGAAAGAATTAAAAAAGAGGCAAGTGAAATATTTCGGCCATGTTTGAAGACATAAAACTCTTATAAAAACCATACTGGAAGGTAACGTTAAAGACAAGCTAGCAAGAAATAAACAACGATGCCAGTGGGAAAGATAACATCAAGAGATGGACGAACATCAGTCTGACAGAGTGTACAGTCAGGGCCAGACAGATAGTGCTGGAGATCTATCGTCTGACAGAGTGTACAGTCAGGGCCAGACAGATAGTGCTGGAGATCTATTGCAGCCAACCATCATTGTGGAGATAGCACCTGACTGATAGATTTATTGTAAGCCAGAGTTTAGGATTAACGAATCACACCGTATTTCCCTCATAATTTCAATCACCTCTGCATACATGTGCTGTCCATATAATAAAGACACAGAGGTTAAAGAATAATAACGCAACTGGTACTTAGTTATCGGTCAAGTTAGTTGCATATCTTTTACAGGACGTTGCAGTCAACACCAGCATTTTTTTTTTCTTGCTGTTGTGATTTCTTGGCAAATATACGTTAAGCAGTTTGCCATTGCTTTCTGAACGACCGGCGCCCATACCATTTTGTAAAAAAAACCAACCCAATGCGGTCGCTTGCCAAATCGCGCCCATCTGTGTTTCGAACGCGGGTATGCGGGATCACGAACTGCGTCCGTAACACTTCCGCCACGGAGCCGGCTATGACACATGTACAATATATCTTCTCTAGATAATGATCGACTCTCCTAGAGTAGTCTGGCTGGGTAGCTATTTAACTACGCTTGGGTTTCATCAAGTGTTGGCACCTCACATTAGTAATCCATTTGTCTTCTTTCACATATATATGGAAAGTCCATGCTTGGGTAATGAATTCTTAAGTCAAATAAGCTTGAAATGAATGCACGTGTATTTCTCCCATATAATACAGACAATTTGATTGTCATGTATTGCATGTTCTTAGTAGACAGCATAATCCTTTGCTATTACCAGCTATCTTTCTGTTCCATCATCAGAGCACTGAATGTATGTCCATATTTTCTCCTCACCGAATTTGCTTCTTTTAAATAAACAAACGCATGCTGTGTCTTTTATCTTTTAACCAGTCCTTAGATGAGATCATCGCTATCTCAAATGTGTTTGAATGGCTATGTTTTCTTGTTTAATAACTTGCTATCATTATCCGTTGCATCACGGTTTATCGCACACAAAGATGATGTGGTAAGATGTTCAATGAAGCGGAGTTTCTGGGATGTAAAATAGTTCCATGACGCAAAAGAAAAATTTAAGTTTAAATTTCATTACAAAATCATCTGGCAATAATAATAATAATAATAATAATAATAATAATAATAATAATAATAATAATTTCGCAATCAAACTTAAATGATCAGATTCGTTGCGCCTCTATGGTAACGTTTTATGTTAAGTTGAAACTAGAGTGATCCAAATTATGTTCTGGAATGTATAATGAGGCAGACGATCCGTGTCTGATGTTCTGAAATAGCATTGCATACACGGCTTCAGTACCACAGCTATCTCTATTTAATTACACAATAGCCTCTTGTTTGTAAACTCCAATGCCTGCACAAATGCCACAATCCCACGACCCAAGCTGTCATAAGCAGATAACACTAGTATGAGAGGCTTGGTTTATTATTAGCACTTAGAAATCTTCCCAGGCAATAGATTCAGACTGGAATTAACTCCAGTGCAAATCCCGCTGTCATTGCTTCCAGGGTTATATGATTATTAGTATAGGAAGTACATAGAACCTGTGCTTTTGTATGAATGTGTAGCGTGCAAAATGAGCAAACAGGCTGAAACACATCTGATGGCTGTGGAAATGTGGTTTCTTAGGAGAATGCAAAGAATACCATGGACAGACAGAAAAACCAATGAACAAGTCCTACAAGAAACAAATGAAAATCGTAAACTGCTTGGAGAAATTAGACGCAGACAGTCAAAATTGTTTGGTCACATTATGAAGTAAAATAAATTGTAGAACTTTGTGACAACTGGCAAGACCAAGAGAAGAGAACAAGTGGAAGGCTTGGCCACGTGGCATGGTCAAGACAGAAACACAGAGCTGATCCACGACTCTGGTGATCGTGTGAGATAGCGAAACATGACAGCTCACGCTTAACAGCATGGCACATGTTGATGATGATAGAAAATACGGATATTTATTCTTAGTAAATGCTTATACATAGCATGTGGGAAGGGGTTCAAGTGTGTAGTGGCTGGACGTTTACCTTGTGATCATGAGTTCGATTCGCATCTATGCGAATTTGTAAAACTGACTACCCAGGTATTTTTGTATGGATGTGAAGCGTGGACAATGAGCAGTCAAGCTGAAAAACAGCTGAAGGCTGTGGAAATGTGGTTTCTGAGGAAAATGCAAAGAATACCAAGGACAGACAGAAAAACCAATGAACAAGTCCTTCAAGAAACAAATGAAAATGGTAAACTGATTAGTTTCATTAGACGTAGACAGTCAAAAAATTTTTGGGCATGTTATGAAAAGAAATGACTTTGATAACTTGGTGGCAACTGGCAAGATAGAAGGGAAGAGACCAAGGGGAAGACCGAGAAGTAAATACCTGGATGGCTTTGCCACGTGGCATGGTTGAGACAGGACCACGGAGCTGATCCACGACTCTGGTTATCGAGTGAGTTGACAAAATATGACAGCCCACGCTTATCGGCATGGCTCATGAAGGATGGAGGTCGGCCAGCCTAAGATGCCAAGGCCTGGAAAGTGAAGGCGATCCGCATGATATTAACAACATCCCCCGCAAGAGAGCCGATCGGACAATACAAATGTGGGGTTTTCACCGATTGTCCAAGAGGGGTCCTTTGCTCATTTCCATAGCAGAGTATTTTGAGAAGTGTGTCTCCACACCAGAGAGGAAAGTAATGTCAAAGCGGCGAATACGACATTGTATGAGAACTAAATCGTATTCATGCAAAGCCTTAAGGTCCAGACAGAGACTACAACTGCCTACTACAGTCCTCGATGCACGTGTTAATGCACCACTTTGTTCAGCTGACAGAAACTGGACAACGGCAAGTAGTGTTACAAGAATAAGATAAGATAAGACATTGGCAAGAATGTATCTATACCAACCTATTAGTGAAGGATTCAGAAAACTTAGAACTCTTTACTCCAAATGAAACAACTGACCCACTTGGAATAAATGAACTTCTATATGCAGACGACCAGTGCCTGTTTTACAGCGATGAAGGCAGACTGCAAAATCATATTACTAATCTGAGTTCGACCTGCAGCAGATAACATATGAGTATAAACACAGCCAAACCTGAAGTAATGCAAGTTAGCAGATCGCCGGGCCCACTAAGTATACAGATAAATAGCACAACTCTAAAACAAGTTAAAGAATTCAAATATCTTGGAAGCATGATCACAGAAGATGGCAGATTGGACAGAGAAATCGAAATCAGATGTCAAAAAGCTAGTGCGCTTACATATCAACTTACTGAAACATCCAAATATGCCCATGTACGCAAAACGACAGATAATAAACAGCATATTCACACCATCCCTATGCTACCAATCTCAAACTTTGACTTTATCCAAATCACACTTTTGCAAAATCAACACCTGCGAAATGAAATGCCTGAGGAGAGCTGCTAACTTAACAATCCGAGACCGAGTAAGAAATGTTATTATCAGACAGACAGTGGGATCAACACCTTGTGCCACATTTGTTGAAAGACAGAAGATCAAGTGGTTTGGCCATGTCGTTAGAATGCAACACCAACAACTACCATCACTGGCCGTACATCAAAGATCATCTGCGACAAGACCAAGAGGACGTCCAAGGAGAAAATGGATTGACAACATCAAAGACATTGTACAATCACACGGAATGACACTATCCTAGTTGCTGCCCACCGGGTGCTGGAGCGCAAATTACTCCTCCCCACGAGGCTTGACGGCAGAAGTGGAAGATGATGATAATGATGATGATGATGATGATGATGATGATGATGATGATGATGATGATGATGATGATGATGATGACGACGATGATTGTGATGATGATGATGATGATGATGATGATGATGATGATGATGATGATGATGATGATTAGTGAAGGAGAGCTTAGCATATGAAACTAGAACCTCAAGTTTGAGAATGGAGGTAGAGGCGGTTACTGCAGCTTTCCACTGGTTGGAAAACTAAATGTATACGCATTTCGTGATTGTGACTGATTCACAAAGCATGCTGGCAAATGTGAAGACTGACTTGCTTCGTGCTGATTTGGTTGCATCAATTCAGGAGTCACGGGTTGTGAGTATTCGATGGATCTTTTCTCCAGGACACTGGTGTGGTTGAAAATGAACAAACAGACAGAATGGCTGGTGCTGCATCATTGAGGCGGGATGTGATGCATGATAAGGCAGATGTGGTGAAGGCACTCTGGGAGCGCGGCGCGTGAACAATGCATAAGAACAGATAGACTATCATGGTCTAGAGAGAATACAGCAGCAGTGGGAGATCAAAGGATCTGTCGATGGTCGTCACTCAGAAGTAAAGCAAGACGGATATATAATCAGATTGTAACGGGCACCTTTAGTATTGGGAATCTCCACTGACTGTTGAAGATGATAACTGAGCGCTTATGGGAATGCCTTGAGTTCAATAATATAGGTTCGAGACTCAAATCAACAACTGAGAGAGATTGAGAGGTCTGTGTTGCAGTTATACAAACCAAAGAAGGCTTATACTTAACCAAGGCATACAAAACTGGGAGATAGTATGTTTGTTGTAGTTATACCAAGCATACAAGACTGTGAGATCTCGTGTTGTATTTATACCAAGCATACAAGACTGTGAGATCTCGTGTTGTAGTTATACCAAGCATACAAGACTGTGAGATCTCGTGTTGTAGTTATACCAAGCATACAAGACTGTGAGATCTCGTGTTGTAGTTATACCAAGCATACAAGACTGTGAGATCTCGTGTTGTATTTATACCAAGCATACAAGACTGTGAGATCTCGTGTTGTATTTATACCAAGCATACAAGACTGTGAGATCTCGTGTTGTATTTATACCAAGCATACAAGACTGTGAGATCTCGTGTTGTATTTATACCAAGCATACAAGACTGTGAGATCTCGTGTTGTATTTATACCAAGCATACAAGACTGTGAGATCTCGTGTTGTACTTATACCAAGCATACAAGACTGTGAGATCTCGTGTTGTAGTTATACCAAGCATACAAGACTGTGAGATCTCGTGTTGTAGTTATACCAAGCATACAAGACTGTGAGATCTCGTGTTGTAGTTATACCAAGCATACAAGACTGTGAGATCTCGTGTTGTAGTTATAACAAGCATACAAGACTGTGAGATCTCGTGTTGTATTTATACCAAGCATACAAGACTGTGAGATCTCGTGTTGTAGTTATACCAAGCATACAAGACTGTGAGATCTCGTGTTGTATTTATACCAAGCATACAAGACTGTGAGATCTCGTGTTGTATTTATACCAAGCATACAAGACTGTGAGATCTCGTGTTCTATTTATACCAAGCATACAAGACTGTGAGATCTCGTGTTGTATTTATACCAAGCATACAAGACTGTGAGATCTCGTGTTGTAGTTATACCAAGCATACAAGACTGTGAGATCTCGTTTTGTATTTATACCAAGCATACAAGACTGTGAGATCTCGTGTTGTATTTATACCAAGCATAAAAGACTGTGAGATCTCGTGTTCTATTTATACCAAGCATACAAGACTGTGAGATCTCGTGTTCTATTTATACCAAGCATACAAGACTGTGAGATCTCGTGTTGTAGTTATACCAAGCATACAAGACTGTGAGATCTCGTGTTGTATTTATACCAAGCATACAAGACTGTGAGATCTCGTGTTGTATTTATACCAAGCATACAAGACTGTGAGATCTCGTGTTGTAGTTATACCAAGCATACAAGACTGTGAGATTTCGTGTTGTATTTATACCAAGCATACAAGACTGTGAGGTCTCGTGTTGTATTTATACCAAGCATACAAGACTGTAAGATCTCGTGTTGTAGTTATACCAAGCATACAAGACTGTGAGATCTCGTGTTGTATTTATACCAAGCATACAAGACTGTGAGATCTTGTGTTGTATTTATACCAAGCATACAAGACTGTGAGATCTCGTGTTGTATTTATACCAAGCATACAAGACTGTGAGATCTCGTGTTGTACTTATACCAAGCATACAAGACTGTGAGATCTCGTGTTGTAGTTATACCAAGCATACAAGACTGTGAGATCTCGTTTTGTATTTATACCAAGCATACAAGACTGTGAGATCTCGTGTTGTATTTATACCAAGCATAAAAGACTGTGAGATCTCGTGTTCTATTTATACCAAGCATACAAGACTGTGAGATCTCGTGTTCTAATTATACCAAGCATACAAGACTGTGAGATCTCGTGTTGTAGTTATACCAAGCATACAAGACTGTGAGATCTCGTGTTGTATTTATACCAAGCATACAAGACTGTGAGATCTCGTGTTGTATTTATACCAAGCATACAAGACTGTGAGATCTCGTGTTGTAGTTATACCAAGCATACAAGACTGTGAGATCTCGTGTTGTATTTATACCAAGCATACACGACTGTGAGATCTCGTGTTGTATTTATACCAAGCATACAAGACTGTGAGATCTCGTGTTGTATTTATACCAAGCATACAAGACTGTGAGATCTCGTGTTGTATTTATACCAAGCATACAAGACTGTGAGATCTCGTGTTGTATTTATACCAAGCATACAAGACTGTGAGATCTCGTGTTGTACTTATACCAAGCATACAAGACTGTGAGATCTCGTGTTGTAGTTATACCAAACATACAAGACTGTGAGATCTCGTATTGTATTTATACCAAGCATACAAGACTGTGAGATCTCGTGTTGTATTTATACCATGCATACAAGACTGTGAGATCTCGTGTTGTATTTATACCAAGCATACAAGACTGTGAGATCTCGTGTTGTACTTATACCAAGCATACAAGACTGTGAGATCTCGTGTTGTAGTTATACCAGGCATACAAGACTGAGATCTCGTGTTCTATTTATACCAAGCATACAAGACTGTGAGATCTCGTGTTGTATTTATACCAAGCATACAAGACTGTGAGATCTCGTGTTGTAGTTATACCAGGCATACAAGACTGTGAGATCTCGTGTTGTATTTATACCAAGCATACAAGACTGTGAGATCTCGTGTTGTAGTTATACCAAGCATACAAGACTGTGAGATCTCGTGTTGTACTTATACCAAGCATACACGACTGTGAGATCTCGTGTTGTATTTATACCAAGCATACAAGACTGTGAGATCTCGTGTTGTATTTATACCAAGCATACAAGACTGTGAGATCTCGTGTTGTATTTATACCAGGCATACAAGACTGTGATATCTCGTGTTGTAGTTATACTAGGCATACAAGACTGTGAGATCTCGTGTTGTATTTATACCAAGCATACAAGACTGTGAGATCTCGTGTTGTAGTTATACCAAGCATACAAGACTGTGAGATCTCGTGTTGTATTTATACCAAGCATACAAGACTGTGAGATCTCGTGTTGTATTTATACCAAGCATACAAGACTGTGAGATCTCGTGTTGTATTTATACCAAGCATACAAGACTGTGAGATCTCGTGTTGTATTTATACCAGGCATACAAGACTGTGAGATCTCGTGTTGTAGTTATACCAAGCATACAAGACTGTGAGATCTCGTGTTGTATTTATACCAAGCATACAAGACTGTGAGATCTCGTGTGCTTGTATTTATACCAATCATTCAAGACAGAAATATTGATGTACTGTATGTATACCAATAATACACGATCTTCTATTTATACTATACAATTAAGACTAAGCGATCTTGTTGTTGAGTTCTAGTGTTGTGTTTATACCAAACATACAAGACTGAGCTCTTGTGTTATATTTATACCAAATATACAAGACTAATCTCTTGTGTTACTTTTTATACCAAACATACAAGACTGAGATCTTGTGTTATATTTATACCAAACATACAAGACTTAGATCTTGTGTTATATTTATACCAAACATACAAGACTGACTGAGCTCTTGTGTTATATTTATACCAAATATACAAGACTGACTGAGCTCTTGTGTTATATTTATACCAAACATACAAGACTGACTGAGCTCTTGTGTTATATTTATACCAAACATACAAGACCGACTGACCTCTTGTGTTATATTTATACGAAACATACAAGACTGACTGAGCTCTTGTGTTATATTTATACCAAACATACAAGACTGACTGGCTCTTGTGTTATATTTATACCAAACATACAAGACTGACTGAGCTCTTGTGTTATATTTATACCAAACATACAAGACTGAGTTCTTCTGTTATATTTATACCAAACATACAAGACTGGGATCTTGTGTTAAATTTATACCAAAAATACAAGACCGAGATCTTGTCTTGTGTTTATATTAAACATACAAGACTGGGATCTTGTGTTATATTTATACAAAATATACACGACTGAGATCTTGTGTTATATTTATACCAAACATACAAGACCAAGATCTTGTGTTATATTTATACCAAACATACAAGACTGACTGAGCTCTTGTGTTATATCTATACCAAACATACAAGACTGGGATCTTATCTTGTGTTATATTTATACCAAAAATACAAGACCGAGATCTTGTGTTATATTTATACCAAACATACAAGACTGAGATCTTGCGTTCTATTTATACCAAATATACAAGACTGACTGAGCTCTTGTGTTATATTTACACCAAACATACAAGACTGACTGAGCTCTTGTGTTATATTTATACCAAACATACAAGACTGAGTTCTTCTGTTATATTTATAACAAACATACAAGACTGAGCTCTTGTGTTATATTTATACCAAACATACAAGACTGAGCTCTTGTCTTGTGTTTATATTAAACATACAAGACTGAGCTCTTCTGTTATCTTTATACCAGACATACAAGACTGATCTCTTGTGTTATATTTATACCAAACATACAAGACTGAGATCTTGTGTTATATTTATCCCAGAAATACAAGACTGAGATCTGTGTTATATTTATACCAAACATACACGACTGAGCTCTTGTCTTGTGTTTATATTAAACATACAAGACTGACTTAGCTCTTGTGTTATATTTATACCAAACATACAAGACTGAGATCTTGTGTTATATTTATACCAAACATACAAGACTGACTGAGCTCTTGTGTTATATTTATACCAAACATACAAGACTGACTGAGCTCTTGTGTTATATTTATACCAAACATACAAGGCTGAGATCTTGTGTTATATTTATACCAAACATACAAGACTGAGCTCTTGTGTTATATTTATACCAAACATACAAGACTGAGATCTTGTGTTATATTTATACCAAACATACAAGACTGATTGAGCTCTTGTGTTATATTTATACCAAACATACAAGACCGAGAACTTGTGTTATATTTATACTAAACATACAAGACTGACTGAGCTCTTGTGTTATATTTATACCAAACATACAAGACTGACTGAGCTCTTGTGTTATATTTATACCAAAACATAAAAGACTGACTGGCTCTTGTGTTATATTTATACCAAACATACAAGACTGACTGAGATATTTTGTTATATTTATACCAAACATACAAGACTGACTGAGCTCTTGTGTTATATTTATACCAAACATACAAGACTGGGATCTTGTGTTATATTTATACCAAACATACAAGATTGAGCTCTTGTGTTATATTTATACCAAGCATACAAGACTTTGATCTTGTGTTATTTTTATACCAAAAATACAAGACCGAGATCTTGTGTTATATTTATACCAAACAGTCAAGATTGAGCTCTTGTGTTATATTTATATCAAACATACAAAACTGACTGAGCTCTTGTGTTATATTTATACCAAAAATACAAGACTGAGCTCTTGTGTTATATTTATACCAAACATACAAGACTGAGCTCTTGTGTTATATTTATACCAAACATACAAGACTGAGATCTTGTGGTATATTTATACCAAACATAGAAGACTGAGATCTTGTGTTATATTTATACCAAACATACAAGACTGAGATCTTGTGTTATATTTATACCAAACATACAAGACTGAGATCTTGTGTTATATTTATACCAAACATATAAGACTGAGATCTTGTGTTATATTTATACCAAACATACAAGACTGATTGAGCTCTTGTGTTTTATTTATACCAAACATACAAGACTGAGAACTTGTGTTATATTTATACTAAACATACACGACTGACTGAGCTCTTGTGTTATATTTATACCAAACATACAAGACTTACTGAGCTCTTGTGTTATATTTATATCAAAACATACAAGACTGACTGGCTCTTGTGTTATATTTATACCAAACATACAAGACTGACTGAGATCTTGTGTTATATTTATACAAAACATTCAAGACTGACTGAGCTCTTGTGTTTTATTTATACCAAACATACAAGACTGAGCTCTTGTGTTATATGTATACCAAACATACAAGACTGAGATCTTGTGTTATATTTATACCAAACATACAAGACTGGGATCTTGTGTTATATTTATACCACACATACAAGATTGAGCTATTGTGTTATATTTATACCAAGCATACAAGACTTTGATCTTGTGTTATATTTATACCAAAAATACAAGACCGAGATCTTGTGTTATATGTATACCAAATATTCAAGATTGAGCTCTTGTGTTATATTTATATCAAACATACAAGACTGACAGAGCTCTTGTGTTATATTTATACCAATAATACAAGACTGAGCTCTTGTGTTATATTTATACCAAACATACAAGACTGAGCTCTTGTCTTGTGTTTATATTAAACATACAAGACTGAGCTCTTCTGTTATCTTTATACCAAACATACAAGACTGATCTCTTGTGTTATATTTATACCAAACATACAAGACTGAGATCTTGTGTTATATTTATCCCAGAAATACAAGACTGAGATCTGTGTTATATTTATACCAAACATACACGACTGAGCTCTTGTCTTGTGTTTATATTAAACATACAAGACTGACTTAGCTCTTGTGTTATATTTATACCAAACATACAAGACTGAGATCTTGTGTTATATTTATACCAAACATACAAGACTGACTGAGCTCTTGTGTTATATTTATACCAAACATACAAGACTGACCTCTTGTGTTATATTTATACCAAACATACAAGACTGGGATCTTGTGTTATATTTATACCAAACATACAAGACTGAGCTCTTGTGTTATATTTATACCAAACATACAAGACTGAGCTCTTGTCTTGTGTTTATATTTAACATACAAGACTGAGCTCTTCTGTTATATTTATACCAAACATACAAGACTGATCTCTTGTGTTATATTTATACCAAACATCCAAGACTGAGTTCTTGTGTCATATTTATCCCAGAAATACAAGACTGAGATCTGTGTTATATTTATACCAAACATACAAGACTGAGCTCTTGTCTTGTGTTTATATTAAACATACAAGACTGACTTAGCTCGTGTGTTATATTTATACCAAACATACAAGTCTGAGATCTTGTGTTATATTTATACCAAACATACAAGACTGACTTAGCTCGTGTGTTATATTTATACCAAACATACAAGACTGGGATCTTGTGTTATATTTATACCAAACATACAAGACTGAGATCTTGTGTTATATTTATATCTTGTGTTCTATATAGGTCCCTTCCCTTCGATCTTGCCAGTCGTCACCAAGTTCTCCAAGTCATTTCTTCTCATAACGTGCCCAAAAAATTTTGACTGTCTACGTCTAATGACTCTAATCAGCTTACGATCTTCATTTGTTTCTTGATGGACTTGTTCATTGGTTTTTCTGTCTGTCCATGGTATTCTTTGCATTTTCCTCAGAAACCACATTTCCACAGCCATCAGCAGTTTTTCAGCTTGACTGCTTATTGTCCACGCTTCACTTCCATACAAAAGTATAGGTTCTATATAGAACATCAACACTATTTTTCTCGTTTCAATTGATATCTTTTTATTGGTCTTGAGCTAGGAATAGACGATTAATAATGTGTAGTTTCAAGGATTTGCACATTTATAATCCAATCTATGCATATACCAACGTACACAAACACAGTGGCAGAGACGATGCAACAGTATACATGGGCGGTTTTGTGCAGCGTACAGAAAATACGGTTGAGGGTCCTCAGATAGTAAAGGGAAAGGTTGCTGCCCTGCAGTAGTGCACATTGAGGCTGCTGCGATCACCTCAGCGTTGAGGTGGTCAGTTGTTATTTGAATTGTCAGAGCAGTAATAGTGTCTGATTCTTAGTGCATATTGTGTTCAGATAACAACCGACATATGTCAAATGATTGGAAACCCAGCATAGACACTTCCCGCTTACAAAGCTGAATGTGCGGGATGTTAGTTTGTCGAGACTCTCGTCTGTTCCACTTTTTACATGGGGCAGTGAGGATAATTTTATGTGATAGTCACTGGCACAGGAACGGAGCATAATGAGGTGAGCCTTTTCCGTGAAGGAACCTCAAATAACTAAGGACTAAACACACTAAGGATGAATGTTGTGAATGCACTGTTTTGCACATAATTGAGTCTTGGGCAATATGTAGCCTCAAGAGTACCAATAGCTGGAACACACCATGAACATGGGGGATGTTTGTGTCATCATTGATGACAAATGAAACAACATATTTAAGATTGCTTTAGGGTGCAATTAATTCTGATTCTTGCAAAGTGGTCGTATAAGGGGAATCAACTCGGCGAATTTACAACCAGTGTGTTACAGGTACGATCAGCATCTACAACTTACAACATTTGTTTTACTAGACGGAGCATCTATGAGCGTGTCCAGAATCCTATGATGGTAACCATTAATAGCAAGCGGAGGAAGTATGTGTTGCTTTTATACCAACAAACATGCATGTCTGTCAGCTCTTATATGTGTTGTAACAATATCAAACATGCATGTCTATCAGTTCTTGTATGTGTTGTAACAATATCAATCATGCTTGTCTATCAGTTCTTGTATGTGTTGTAACAATATCAAACATGCATGTCTGTCAGTTCTTATATGTGTTGTAACAATATTAAACACGCATGGCTGTCAGTTCTTATATGTGTTGTAACAATATCAAACATGCATGTCTGTCAGTTCTTATATGTGTTGTAACAATATCAAACATGATTGTCTGTCAGTTCTTATATGTGTTGTAACAATATTAAACGTGCATGTTTGTCAGTTCTTATATGTGTTGTAACAATATCAAACATGCTTGTCTATCAGTTCTTGTATGTGTTGTAACAATATCAATCATGCTTGTCTATTAGTTCTTGTATGTGTTGTAACAATATCAAGCATGCACGTCTGTCAGCCCTTATATGTGTTGTAACAATATCAAACATGCATGCCTGTCAGTTCTTATATGTGTTGTAACAATATCAAACATGCTTGTCTGTTAGTTCTGGTATGTGTTGTAACAATATCAAACATGCTTGTCTATCAGTTCTTGTATGTGTTTTAACAATATCAAACATGCTTGTCTATCAGTTCTTGTATGTGTTGTAACAATATCAAACATGCTTGTCTATCAGTTCTGGTATGTGTTGTAACAATATCAAACATGCTTGTCTATCAGTTCTTGTATGTGTTGTAACAATATCAAACATGCTTGTCTATCAGTTCTTGTATGTGTTTTAACAATATCAAACATGCTTGTCTATCAGTTCTTGTATGTGTTGTAACAATATCAAACAGGCTTGTCTTTCAGTTCTTGTATGTGTTGTAACAATATCAAACATGCATGACTGTCAGTTCTTATATGTGTTGTAACAATATGAAACATGCTTGTCTATCAGTTCTTGTATGTGTTGTAACAATATCAAACATGATTGTCTCTCAGTTCTTATATGCGTTGTAACAATATCAAACATGCTTGTCTGTCAGTTCTTGTATGTGTTGTAACAATATCAAACATGCATGTTTGTCAGTTCTTGTATGTGTTGTAACAATATGAAGCATGCATGCCTGTCAGCTTTTTTATGTGTTGTGCCAATATTAAATGCGCATGTTTGTCAGTTCTTGTATGTGTACTAACAATATCAAACATGCATGTTTGTCAATTCTTGTATGTGTACTAACAATATCAAACATGCATGTCTGTCAGTTCTTGTATGTGTACTAACAATATCAAACATGCATGTCTGTCAGTTCTTGTATGCGTACTAACAATATCAAACATGTATGTTTGTCAGTTCTTGTATGTGTACTAACTATATCAAACATGCATGTTTGTCAGTTCTTGTATGTGTACTAACTATATCAAACATGCATGTCTGTCAGTTCTTGTATGTGTACTAACTATATCAAACATGCATGTCTGTCAGTTCTTTTATTTGTTGTAACAATATCAAACACGCATGACTGTCAGTTCTTATATGTGTTGTAACAATATCAAACATGCATGTCTGTCAGTTCTTTTATTTGTTGTAACAATATCAAACATAGATGTCTGTCAGTTCTTATATGTGTTGTAACAATATCGAACGCGCATGTCTGTGAGTTGTTCTCTGTGTATTTATATCATACACGGAGAGGGGTTGTCATATTTATACTATAAGACAAGACCGTCAGGTGTAAATTTTTGTAGAAGCAAGATGCAGTCAATGGATGAAAGAGATAGAGACAGAAAGAGACAGACAGACAGATGGGTAGACAGACATGTAGTAATACACAACTTGCAGCACAGATCCTTACTGACTTAGTGAAAAATGAAGAAACATATCGAACGGCTGTTATGGCATCAATGACACCAGAACGTGTCAACGGATATCGCCGTTTGATTCATGAGGAAAATGCTTTTGCCGTCTATGCTTTAAGCACTATCATCTGTAAATTCTACTGTCGGAGTTGCTGAGAGTGGTAGGCAGAGATGGAAGTCTCAAAGACATAGAGCGATCAAAGACACCTGTCATTGATTGTGTTCAGTTTGTGAATGGATAATGTTATGATATGGAAGGAACAATTCGTGACAGCAACGGATAAGAGATGGGCGAATGTTTATATACCCCGCAGAACATGAAGGAGAATGTCGTTGCTGAACTATTTTGCCATGTTCAGGTAGAGCACAGTTGTGTGTGACCAACTAAGCACCGACCGAAGAAAACGTTATTTTCTTATATTTGTGCTTGGAGATAATTTATACAAATAACAGATGAATGTAACGCAAACAAACTTAACATTTCTAGAAAGTGGCTCAGACACAACTTTTTTTAGAACCACTGCTCTACCACAGTGTTGTTAATAATTAAAATGCCAATTACTGGCTATAGACAAGACTAATCAGTAGAGCACATGTGTGGTTTACACAAGGGATTCCTACGTTCCACAGACCCCTAATTGTTGGCCATCTTTATCACATGAAAGGTCTGCAATCAGGAAAGCTGAGCACATGGGATCACACAGATTAAGATTCCTTGTGTACAAGACACCCTCAGATACTCAGCCAAGAAGATCTGTTGTTACAACCAACCGTGTTGTGGTCAAATTTGGCAGTATTCCGTGCTGACTGTCCTTTTCATTACATTTCTTGGATCATTGTTTGTGTGTCCCTTCCTATCCCTTCATATTCTCTCTAGCTCTCTCTGTCTCTCTCTCTGTCTCTCTCTCTCTCTCTTTCTCTCTGTGTGTGTGTGTGTGTGTGTGTCTTTGTCTCTATCTCTCTCTCTTGTTCTCTATTTATCTTATTTCTCTCTCTCTCTCTCTCTCTCTCTGTCTCTCTCTCTCTCTTGTTCTCTATTTATCTTATTTCTCTCTGTCTGTCCCTCTCTCTCTCTCTTGTTCTCTATTATCTTCTCTCTCTCTCTCTCTCTCTCTCTCTCTCTCTCTCTCTTGTTCTCTATTTATCTTATTTCTATCTCTCTCCCTCTCCCTCTCTTTCTCTTGTTCTCTATTTATCTTATTTCTCTCTGTCTCTCTCTCTCTCTCTGTCTCTCTCTCTCTCTTATTCTCTATTTATCTTATTTCTATCTCTCTCCCTCTCCCTCTCTCTCTCTTATTCTCTATTTATCTTATTTCTATCTCTCTCCCTCTCTCTCTCTTGTTCTCTATTTATCTTATTTCTCTCTCTCTCTCTCTCTCTGTTCCCTCTCTCTCTCTCTCTGTTCCCTCTCTCTCTCTCTCTCTCTCTCTCTCTCTCTCTCTCTCTCTCTCTTGTTCTCTATTTATCTTATTTCTATCTGTCTCTCCCCAAACACCCCACCCATTGACACAGCTGATACTGTGTTGGATGTGGAACAAGACTTCACGATGCTCTTTCCTCCCTCCATGAAGCCTCTGCCGTGTTCAGTGTAGTCACTAGTAGTTTATCGAAGATCATTCAAAGCATTTTATTGGAAAATCTTGAAGTTCATACATCATCATCATCATGTGACAGGTCGATTTCAGAACGTCGCTTCCATCACGCGGGTCTAAGAGCCTCTCGATCTCTTGCCAGATCTCATGCCTCGTGCACTTTAATGGCAAATGTGTATGCAGTGTCAGTTATTGATTTTAAAATCATCTATATAATAAACTTGTGCGAACCACACCACAGTTCAGCTGGGTTATATATTAGTGCGCCTTCAGCGACATCGACCTCTGGAGCTTCAGGTCGTGCATGACCGACTCAATTTAATGTGCTGTCAACACGGTGTGATCTCACCAAGCGCTGAGTTGTAACAAACTGCACTATTGTGCTGCGAATACTGTGTGCTAACCGCGCGCCTGTGCGCTGCACTCTATGACAACGCTCATGAACTGATGTAATCATCGCCGTGTAGTTCGACACTGCACAAAACAAAGTCCAATGGAAAACTAATTACACAAGTTAACACTAACACTAAAAATTAAACAAAAAACTAAGAAAGCCAAAGTGACAGGATATTGTCTTTATGATGAAGACAATATAATTTCCTGTAAAGAAATCACAATGAAGAATGCGTTTGTAACGAACGCCTAAACAGTCTAGGGAAATAGAACAATGCACACGCGATTATGTTATTATTGTTTACTCAAGTGGATAAGTATGAAAACACGCTTAGGGCAAGGTCATGACACAAGCAGTGATGTAATCTAACCACTGTTACCCCTAGTATACTGCAGGCCATCTGTTGCGGCCCGCAGTTTCATGACACACTACACTGCTAGACGGACACATGTTTCCTACCCTATAAGGTAAGTCACTCATGTGCATGAACGGTGATCGTATTGATAGCTTGTAGTTGTTTCAGACTCTTCTTGCACACATTTACAAGAAACATCCTATCCATACATGATGTTTGTGATTTCACTTAGCGTTAACTTAGAAAGCCCGTCTATGTACTCTTACATTTGCAAACCTAGAAGACTAAATCTATTGTGCTCCGTGTTTGTATTGAAACAAACAATTAAGAAGCGATGTTTCCGTAGTTGTTGCAAATATAAAAATGCAAGATCTTTTTAGAGGTGACTAAAATAGACTGGCAACACTGTCCCGTAGAACACTTTAGTTGGATAAACCAGCCAACCATGAATGACTTCAATACATGAGTCTGTTTAGTTGGATAAACCAGCCAACCATGAATGACTTCAATACATGAGTCTGTTTAGTTGGATAAACCAGCCAACCATGAATGACTTCAATACATGAGTCTGTTTAGTTGGATAAACCAGCCAACCATGAATGACTTCAATACATGAGTCTGTTTAGTTGGATAAACCAGCCAACCATGAATGACTTCAATACATGAGTCTGTTTAGTTGGATAAACCAGCCAACCATGAATGACTTCAATACATGAGTCTGTTTCGCCAACTTACCTCCTTTCACGTATAAAACTCGAGAGATGACATTGCGAATGTGAAAGCCATGCATGAATGAGGACAGACGGCACAAAAGGTGTGGAAGCTGAACGATTATAAGATATACAACTAGTTAGCACAAGTCATTCTGATCACCATCTGCTGAAACTCACTAGACTTATAATAAAAATTGGAATCAATGCAAATTAGGCTGTCTCAGAAATCACGAAACTAAGGTAGAAAAATGTATGATCACAGCCTCCAATAAGTACCCGGTTCTGCAACAGTTAGTGAACACGGTGGGTACGGGAGACGGTTGCAATTGTGTTCACGCAACTGGCACATACCATATTTGAAGTGTACAAAATTACGTGTTTCTATCCTCATTTTCAGCTGGAAAAAAAACGATGGGATGCATTACTTTCTGAACGACCCTGGTGTGGTTGTCAAGACGGCAAAGTGCCATTAGTATTAACATTAGGTTCACACTTATGGATATAAGCCATTGTATTTGTTCCAGTCTGGGATTAACCAGGGACATATTATCGTCATTACAAAGTTTGTTGCATATCCTTTACGGGACGTTACAGTCAACCCCAGCATTGTTTGTTGTTGTTGGCAGTTTGTGATTTCTTGGTAAGTTTACGTTCCTGAACCACCGGTATTCTTACCACTGTATGAAAGTCAGCGCAAAGCGGTCTGCTTCCAAATAGCCCGCAGTTGTGTTGCGAACGCAGTATGCAGGATTACGAATTGCGTTTAACTAGTTCGCCACAGCACTGACTCATGATTATAGTTAGTTAGTTAGTTAGTTAGTCGCAGTTCCAACTTCACAGCAACGGGTCGTCCCCATTATGCTCTGTTCCTGTGCCAGTGAATATCATACAAAACGCTCCCCACTGCCCAATGTGAAAAGTGGAAAAGACAGGAGTCTCGACAAACAACAGCCCGCACAGATGCACTGTGCATAATGCCGCCGCCAGAATGTCAACACAATAGTCCCCCACAAAACACCCAGTTCATTTCTGATGGAATCTGCAGCCATTTTCCCATCTGGGTGTTTCCTAGATGTTCACCCACACAGTCCACGAAATACAGTTCATCGTCGATGGCAGTGGCAGTCAACCAGAAGCTCAGCAGCCACGCATTTCTGCATAAGGCAAAAACCGGTCAACTCTGGGACATAGCCATCTGCCATCACTCCGAACATGCAGTCACATTCCAAAAAACCTCGGGCAGATTCTAAAGCACTTCACACGAAACTCACAGCTCACAGTGTCGCGCCACGCACTCACTCAGTAGCAGGGCGACGGAACCATCAAGCCTCCTTAGTCGCCTCTTACGACATGCGTGGTAGGCTGCAGTGTTGCTATTCTTTGCTTCCCTTATGGGCCCCGGCAACACACATGAGACTCATGATTATAATTGAGATGAAATAAGTTTCAAACTGTGATCTTTGATTTCTTGAATGTTTTTATACCGTCATTACCTGATTCATGATTATAATTGAGATGAAATAAGTTTCAAACTGTGATCTTTGATTTCTTGAATGTTTTTATACCGTCATTACCTGATTCATGATTATAATTGAGATGAAATAAGTTTCAAACTGTGATCTTTGATTTCTTGAATGTTTTTATACCGTCATTACCTGATTCATGATTATAATTGAGATGAAATAAGTTTCAAACTGTGATCTTTGATTTCTTGAATGTTTTTATACCGTCATTACCTGATTCATGATTATAATTGAGATGAAATAAGTTTCAAACTTTGATCTTTGATTTCGTGAAAGTTTTTATACCGTCATTACCTGATTCATGATTATAATTGAGATGAAATAAGTTTCAAACTGTGATATTTGATTTCTTTAAAGTTTGTATACCGTCATTACCCGATTCATGATTATAATTGAGATGAAATAAGTTTCAAACTATGATCTTTGATTGCTTGAATGTTTTTATACCGTCATTACCTGACGAAGATAATCAAAACACATAATATGTATAAGAAAGATTTGAAACAGGATAATGCGAAGGTATTAACTGTTGTTTACCGATGTAAACTTTACACAAAGCACAAAACTATCCAGTCTTTGCCTGACAATGAGAGTTAGAGGTAACAGACACGTGATTTCTATCAGCTTGGGGTACAAACCGATCAGTCTGAGAACTAACGCAATGCAATACTTGAATCGTGCAGTGGTTTAACTTTTATAGATGACCTCGTCCACACCTGCTGCAGCTGCTGGCAGGGAAATCCAACTGGCTTCTTGTTCATTTATGACTGAGTAATTATTTCATACGCACGTTACTTATTATACAAGGTAAGAAATGTGGCTTTCAGATTGGTTGGACTGTCTTTTTAACTGCGAATGAGAATGTTTTAGCCAGATTCTATTAATCAGTTCAATCATGGTTGATATGTGGATTTAATTATTTTTTGGCGTGATTTATGTGTGTGAACTAAAATAATCTTGCAATTGATGTCCGAAGACAGAATATTCTTTGAAATAAGTGATGTGTTGGGATAACATTATTCTTTGATGGGATTAATGTGTGGGATCTAAATTATTCTTTGAAATATTGATTTGAAGTGGGTGACTAACTTATTCTGCCTGCCTGCCTGCCTGTGTTCGCTGGCTGTGATCTCCAGCGTGAAGTCCTGTATGTCGGATGAAGACATCCTGTTGTCCAACATCAGTGTGATGTCATACAGGACCTAAGGTTTGCGTGAGTATCCGTGGTCCCATGTCTGGCTTATTGGTGTGCAGACTGGTGGTTCCTCGCCGTGCAGGCAGACACTCTCCGACTTCGGAGGGATCAACTATGCTACTGGCTTCAGCCAGGACCCCGAAGGGACCTGTTGCCCAGGACGCTCGGCGAGGACGCATCAATAGGTCTTTGCCAGTATAGAATCCAGCCCTGGTGCCTTGGAAACACCTCTGTGTCCCACTAACTTATTCTTTGATGTAATTGATGTATTGCGACAAAATTATTCTGCTATGTAATAGATGTCTGGGGACAAAATTATTCTTTGATCTAATTGATGTGGGGACTAAATTATTCTTTGATGTAATTTATTTGTAGGGACTAAATTAATCAATGTGGGTGCAAATGTTGCAGAAGAATTTTTAAAACATCGTTGCATGTAATTTTCAGGCTGTTGTGATCAGCCCTGGATTTAATTTCTACACAAATTTATGTTCAGTAGTTTGCCATTGCTTTCTGAACAAGGAGTCAACGTTTAAGTCCAACTTAATGCCCATGTAAGCAATGAACTCTTACCACGTCAACAGGGCACTGGAAGTTTAAGAGCGAGCGCTCTTATGCTCTCGGTGGGGTCGAGTTTTGCAGGCGTGTAGTTTGGTTTAATTTACATAACGATTCCCAACTGCAATAAAGGATGCAGCGCCGCTAGTGGCTGTTATGGTAAAGCCAATACAACACACATGAACGTTATCGAATAAACATCTTCTTCAGATGTTGCCTACTAGTGGTAGCTATGAAGGTGTAGTGCACACACCTACCAGAAAAGTTATAACGGGTTAAATCCTAACTTGTGGCAGCGTGGATTTTGTTTGTCAACCAGCTGGGCCCAGTCACACAGAAGTGACGCCCGATCATTGGGGAAGCAGCGAGGAAATTAAACCCTCAGTAGTTATTGGGTGGTCGAGGCTTGAGCCATATATCGGGTATGTGTTGATGACATATACACTCCTTGCTTGATGAATGGATATATAACGGCGTTAATCTATTATACATTATGTAAAGCTCGTGAGTTTGCTAGCAGAAACATCATTCGGTTATACTCTATTCTTTGGACCACACAAGCATATATTTGTCAGTCGCAATTTACTAACGGCTGTCTTTAAAACTTTAAAATACATCTTAAATGCCCTATTCCATTACGCAAACACAATGAGAAAAATGGGTAATTCATGTTTCATGTTCACGGGTTTCCTCCGTTTTAGGTGGTTTTTCGCAAGGCGGTTTCTAACAACGTAGATTAAGTTTAATATTATTACCACTGACCCTTTACTGATGCAGGCACGAACTTTTTAACACAGTTGTAAAGCTGCGATGTTTACCTACAGTGTTGCAGCCCAAAAAGAGATATCTCATCTAATTTCATCTCATCTTGTTCCTCCTGTACCTTGTAGTGTCGAGGTGAAGCATAAACAGCGGGAGAGTTTGCCTGTTTGCCTGCATATATCGAGATTCCCATAGGCTCTGTTATTCTCTATGTCCATCGTGTACATTGGTAGGCCTCTTTTTCAGGTTCCAGTTGAACCGGTGTAGCATTGCTAACTTTGAGGTATTCTATTGCAAAAGTCTGTGGCCTAGGGAGGGGTATTGACCGCAATTCCACAATCCCGGCGCAGTTCGCTGTGACATTTCATTTATAGTCAGGTCAAGACCTACGACCAGCCAGTTGTGATTGTATTTTGATGTACTCGAGAATAGCGGGCATTAATTCATGGTACCTAAAGGTGTGGGGCGTCTGAATAACTATTTGTATCCACAACAGAAGTGATGTTGTGTGTGATCATTCTGGTACGATTTGTTTGATGTTCTCAGAAGTGTCCTTTCTGTGTGACAGCTGCGCAGTCGTTGCCAGTATGAAGCCCGTGTTTATAATAAATCTTTTATGACGTGAAACGATGTGGTAGATTGGAGCTAAGAGGAATGTTTAGTTAACGTAAAGATAATTATAGGTGTTGGTGTCCCAACAGGCAATTGTTTACCTTGTGTGATTTGAGAGCACGTGACACGCCACGATCAACACACCGACCGCATTCCCCACATGTTTGTGTGGTCAGTCATTCACTAAACACTACACACACCCATACATTTTCCCCCATTCAGATTCTGCGCGTCTAATGAACAAGAATTGCACTTGTTACTGTACCGATGTTCAGAATAAGATTATGCAGGTGCACAATAGCCTACGTGTATGTGTTATTGACTATTCAAAGGGTTTTGACAAAGTGAGAAGTCAGCAGCTTTTTCACGCTGTACACGAACTTCACATTGATGGGGAAAATATGACAATGAAGGATGTTTATCAAGAACAAACATCTACCATCAGATGTGTTCTTCTTCTTTGCGTTCATCCGGAGTGTTTTCTCAGATGTGATTGTGGAGAGTTGTTACACACCCTTGGGTCGAAACCCTTGGGCCAACTCATCCGACTTCTGCGTGCATTTTTGACCAGGTTAGCATTCCTGGGAGACTCTCACTTTTGGGGTACTGTCTGCATCCCAGCTTGTCAAGTTGGAACAGTCGAAGACTTCACGGCCATCCCTCAAGGGAAGGCAGGGACAGTCCATGGCATTTTCCGCCATACAGGGTGGCTTCCGTAATTGCAGGGCGGACACATAGCGCCCTGGTGCTGGACTCACCGAGGGAATCGTCACGTCTTGCTCATAGCTGCTTTAATTCCTCACTTCAATATATTGGGCATTTCTTTCGCCTCGGGCTGCTCCCGCACAAACCAGACCGGTCTGCAGACGGTATCCAGTCAGCGAGTTTTCGATTCGGACATGTGCTTGTCGCTGTGCCCGGGGACAGTATAGTCAGAGCACGACTCTACAGTTCCGGGCACGACGGACATTCGGAAAACTAGGTAGTCAGAGCTGTTCCGGACACGAGCTATTCGGAAAACTAGTTAGTCAGGGCTGTTCCCAGCACGACAGACATTTCACTCGCACGTTTTATGCGTTGTGCCTGATTTATTTGCACCCGTAGGCCAGCACATCCGACTTCAGCGGGCATTTTTACGGGTTTGCCTTCCCGAGGTTTCGAGAGACGTTAGACTTTTTTTTTTTCTGTGGTGTCACCCACATCTCAGCTAGTCAAGGTAGAACGGTCAACGACATCACGGTCAACCCTCAAGGAAAGGCAGGGGTAGACCGTGGGCATTCCCCCGTTATCCAAGGAGGCTTCCATATTTGCAGAACCGGCACATATTGCTCTGAGACTGGGCTCACCAGAGGAGTTGCCACGTCCTGCTCATGGCTGCTTTAATTCCTCGCTTCCATGTATTGGGCATTTCGCTTGCCACTGGACACTCAAGCACACACCAGTAACGGTCAGTCTGCGGGCGGCATCCACTAGGTAAGCTTTCGCTTCGGACTTCGCACTACGCAATGGGTTCGCTAGCCATGCGTTCCATTTCGTGTTATTGAGGCGTTTTTCAACCTTTGACTACACTCTCTGTGAATATAGATACAGACATTTTTCGTAACCATTTCGTGCGACATTTTTTACCTTTTGTTCTCGCTCTCGAGGTAGGCTACATGTGCTGCCGGCTCAGCACCTTACCTCGTGCACCAGAGAGCGAGAAACGGCGAGGCCCTCTCATTTGTGGATCCCACATATCCCCCAGATGAGAGCCTTCGAACAAGTATCTGATCTGAGCATGTAGAGTGCTCAGCATCTCACCTCCATTTTCCGGTAGGTGGATATCGGCCTGGCTCTCACATCCGAGGGTTTATAGCTTAGAGGCGTTCAGCCATATAACTCGAATGGGAGCCTTAGAGTATGTCTGGACCTCGAAATAGCGGCATCGTGCACCTGATTTAGACTTAGACTGCTATCCTCAGTCTTACCTGCAGAGCAGCAGGTTGTGTCTCGCTTAATCTGGTCCCTATCCCAAGGCCTGTCCGACAATGCTCTTGAGGTTACTGGGACACGCAAGCTCCCCCCCCCCCCCCACCGCGACAAGGTGGAGACACATCGGGGGGGGGGGGGGGTCATCAGATGTGAAGGGGGACTTGTGTGAATACACACAAATTAAAAAAATGAGTCACACAAGGATGTTTTTGTCAACCGATTTTATCAATATCTACATCATGACAAAACTCAGAAACACCGAACATATTGGGACAAATTAAATGGGAGGGAAAAAATATAACTATTCTAGGACGTGCATATGACACAGTTTTAAATGCAGCCTCTGAATATATGAGGGCGAGTCAAAAAGTAAGTCACACAGTTCTGTGTGATGGCAGGTAAATGTAGTTGGTGTTTTCTACAGGTGTAATTGGTGACAGCGACATCGACTTTATATTCCCGTTCGTCGGGTGGCGCTAGGTGTCTCATGCGCATGCGCAGCGCATAAACAAAATTATGACTGTACTTACGGAGTGTACAATCAAAGATCAGCGTGCTGCTGTGAGTTTTTTGTGGGCAAAAGGACTGCCTGCAAAGGACATTCATAAGGAAATTCTTCTTGTTTATGCTGACGAATGTTTTTTCCCCGTAAAGCAGTGCATAGCTGGGTAGAAAAGTTTTCTCAAGGACTCTCTAAAATTGTTGATTAAATTCGATCTGGTCGTCCTATTGAAATTGCAACAGAAGCATCCGTGCAGCGGGTGGAGAAGATGATTAGAGGTGAAAGGCGAGTACCGATAGACTCTGTAGCATCTGCAATAGGATGCTCACGTGTTTCAACATACAGCATAATGCATGATCGATTGAAATTTAAGAAAGTGTGCTCAAGGTGGGTACCCAGACAATTGAAGGAGGAACAGAAAATGAACCGATTTGGCCTGTCCTTGCATCATCTCTGTTGATACGAAGATGAAGGAGAAGACACGCTGAACAGGAGTGTTACTGGGGACGAATCTTCAACTGCTCCAACATCATAAGGGAAGAAATACAAACTAGAATCAATTCTGGAAATAAGATATACTATGCACTACAACATCTACTAAAATCAAAGGCGCTATCTCGTAACACCAAAACCACAATATACAAAACACTGATAGACCAGTTGTGCTGTATGGCTCTAAACCTGGAGTACAGCGAAAGGAGACGAAGCCTTGTTACAAACCTTTGAGAACAAAGTTTTAAGACGTATCTTTGGACCCATTAGGGATACACAAAGTGGAGAGTGGAAAAGAAGAAGTAACGAAGACATTTATGATCTGTTTAAGTCCACGCTAATCACTGGTATCATGAAGGCTAATAGACTACAATGGCTGGGGAATATAGAAAGAATGGAAGATAATAGGGAAACAAAACTCGCTTACACTCAGGAAATAAATGACCGTAGACCCCGAGGTAGACCAAGAAGACGGTGGAGAGATAATATATATACAGACCTACAATCACTTGCAATCAACGACTGGCAAGAGAAGGTCAACCAGAGAGACGAATTGAGACGGATTGTATCTGCAGCAAAGAACCTCAATGGCTCGCAACGCTGAAGAAGAAGAAGAAGAAGATATATATATATATATATATACGTTCCGAGCCATTGAGGTTCTTTGCTGCAGATACAATTCGCTCAATATATATATATATATATATATATATATATATATATATATATATATATATATATATATATATATATATATATATATATATATATATATTCTTCCGGTACAATGGCGACAAAATGGCGCGTTACTTTTCGGGGGGACACTATTTAGTGTTTTCCTTTGGATTTCGTGTGATTTCCTTTGGATTTCCTGTGAATAGTGCTTTCCTGTGGATTATGTGATGTCAATTTGTGCTCTTTTATTGGAAGTTTTCAAAAGAAGCCACGGAAGGCAGGTGGTGGATGAAATTTTGAGGACAGCCGACAGATATTTGTTGGTCATGTTCTCGAGTTCACGACGGCAGGCAGAGGAACTCTTCTTGAGTCAATGGCTGCGGTCTCCGACCAGTACGGTCACTGCCATAGAGGAAAGCAACGGCAAACTACCTCTTTAAAAGTGCCTAGTATATCATGATTCGCTTAAAGACTGATCATCGCAAGACAAGGACAGAGACGTTAAAATTAGCAACATGGAACGTCAGGACGCTAAACGACGACGAAAAATTAGAGAACATAAAACAAGAAATTGAAAGGGAAAAAATTAATATTTTAGGTATGTGCGAAACGAGATGGACAGGATCAGGCATCAAGATAGATGAAGATTTCAAGATTATTTATTCTGGAGGTGAAGATCGTCATAGGGGAGTGGCAATTATTTTGGACCGGAAAACATCAAAATCTGTTCAAGGATATTGGGCCGTGTCGGACAGAGTTCTACTAGTTAAATTAAGTGGCAGACCTTTTAGCATAAATATTATTCAAGTATATGCCCCAACAGGAGAATCCAGTGAAGATAGTGTAGAAGAATTTTATAATGACATAGAGTCTGCCTTAAAGAAATGTAAAAATTCAGAAATAAACATCATAATAGGGGACTTCAATGCAAAAGTAGGAAATCAAGGGGATAGATACACAGTAGGAAACTATGGTTTAGGAGAGAGAAATGAAAGAGGATACAGACTCGTGGAGTGGGCAAAAGAACAGGAAATGATTGTAGGAAACACCTGGTTTAAGCAACACCCTAGAAGATTATGGACATGGAGGAGTCCTTATAGCAGGATTAGAAACCAGACTGACTACATTCTCATTAGCAGAAGATTTAGAAACGCGCTAACAGTAGCAAAAACAGTTCCCAGTGCTGATTGTTATAGTGACCACAGATTACTCACAGGAACATTGAGGATAAAGTTGAAGAAAGTCAAGTATATAACAGGAAACACTAAATATGATTTGTGTACATTGAGTAATGACAAGGAAATACAAAACAAATTCAACATAGAAGTACAGAACAGATTTGAAATATTGTCTGATCTAGAGATATTATTCCAGGATGTGGATGATCAATGGGAAACGTTGAAGAATTCAATCAATGTGGCTGCAGAAACAACTATTCCAAAATTAAAGAAGGTGGGTCGTAAGAAATGGATGACTGAAGAAATTTTACACCTCATGGAAACAAGAAGACTCAACAAAAATAATTCTGTCAAATATGAAGAAATTCACTGACAAGTCAGAATATTATGTAAGGAGGCAAAAGAATCATGGCTTGAGGAAAAGTGCTTAGAAATTGAAAACCAACACAACAGTCAAAATACCAAATTAGTGCACAAAAGAATTCAGGAACTTACTAATAAAAGAACAAGTACATCAACAGGGTGTCTAAAAACTAAAGATGGCAAAATCATAATAGAAAAAGACCAGATTCTACATGTATGGACAGATTATGTGAAACACCTTTATGATGATAACAGAGACGAACAGTATGATATTAGATTTAATAATGAAGGACCGCCAATTTTGGAGATGGAGGTTCGAAATGTTCTTAAGCATATGAAAGCTGGCAAGGCCCCCGATGCAGATAACATCACAACAGAAATGATTAAAGCTTTAGAAGAATTTGGACTAGAGCAAGTCACCAGACTGCTGAACACATTATATGATACTGGAGATATACCTCCTGAATTATGTAACTCTGTATTTATTGCAATCCCAAAGAGATCAGGAACCTTGGAATGTGATCAACATAGAACAATTAGTATAATGAGTCACATCACAAAGATTTTGCTAAGAATTATCATGCAAAGAGTGAGGAAGAAGATACAACCTGAAATAGGGGAAGAACAATGTGGGTTTGTAGAAGGAAAGGGTACAGTAAAAGCTGTGTATATGGTGCGAACAGTTATTGAACGTGCTATAGAAGTAAACAAGGATATACATCTTTGCTTTATTGACTATACAAAGGCTTTTGATAGAGTTAGACATGTCAACATGGTGGATATGCTTGCAGATCTACAAATTGATGGGAAAGACATTAAACATATAAAAAACATATATTGGAAACAACAAGCTGCAATAAGGATTGATAATGAAGTGGGACAGTATCAGCCAATTAAGAGAGGTGTTAGGCAGGGATGTGTGATGTCTCCAGATCTTTTTTCCCTATACAGTGAAAATATTTTCAGAAATGTAGAGGATATAAATGGAATCAGCATTGGAGGACGAAACATCAATAACATTAGATATGCAGATGATACAGTATTAATTGCAGACAATGCGCAGGACCTGCAACAATTAGTAGATGCGGTTGTTGTACACAGTGAGCAACTGGGGTTAGAATTAAATTGTAAAAAGACTCAGGTTATGGTCGTCACTAGGAAGGAAGAAGTGCCACAATGTAATATACAAGTAAATGGAAATATTCTTCAACAAGTGAATCGGTACAATTATCTTGGAACAGTCATAACATCTGATGGGAGATGCCTTGAAGAGATTAGAACAAGAATCGCCATGGCGAAGGTAGCCTTTAGCAAGATGAAAAACATTCTGACCAATAAAAAGATGTCAATTGAAACGAGAAAAAGAGTGTTGAGGGGATACATAGAGCCTGTTCTTTTGTATGGATGTGAAACTTGGACAATGAGCAGTCAAGCTGAAAAACATCTGATGGCTGCAGAAATGTGGTTTCTGAGGAAAATGCAAAGAATACCATGGACAGACAGAAAAACCAATGACCAAGTACTACAGGAGACAAATGAACATCGTAAACTGATTAGAGAAATTAGACGTAGACAGTCAAAATTTTTTGGACATGTTATGAGAAGAAATGGATTGGAGAACTTGGTGACAACTGGCAAGATCGAAGGGAACAGACCAAGAGGAAGACCGAGAGGAAAATACCTGGATGGCTTGGCCACATGGCATGGACGAGACAGGAACACTAAGCTGATCCACGACACTGGTGATCGAGTGAAATGGCGAGTCATGACCGCCCACGCTTTCCGGCATGGCACATGATATATATATATATATATATATATATATATATATATATATATATATATATATATATATATATATATATATATATATATATTCTCCGGAAAAGCGGAAAAGTCAGGGGCTTTGGAATGTGATATCAACATCGAACAGTCAGTATGAGTCACATAACGCATATTTTACTAAGGATCATCATGTACAGGGATAAGGTGAAAATAAAATCAGAAATAGCTGAAGAACAGTGTGGGTTTGTAGAAAGCAAAGGTACAACAAATGCTGCATATTTGCTGATAATAATAATAGAGCGTTCAACAGAAGTCAGTAAAGACCTCAATTTTTGCTACATTGATTACATGAAAGCTTTCATTACAAGATATACTGACATGTTGAAAATGCTGGCAGAAATCCAACTGGATTGAAAAAATCTCAGAGTTATAGAGAACATCTACTGGAAACAAGCAGCTGCCATAAAAATTGATAATGAAGTGGGTCAATTCCAGCCTATCAGAAAAAGTTGTGCGACAGAGATGTGTAATGTCTCCAGATCTTTTCTACCTTTATTGTGGAAATATTATGAGAAAAGAGTTGCACTAGGAGGACAAAACATCAGTAAAATAAGATATGTGAACGATACAATGTTGATTGCTGACAACCAGCAAGATTTACAATATTTCGTTGATGTGGTTATTATACACAATGAGAAACTAGGTTTGGAATTAAATTGTAAGAAAACAGAGATCATGGTCGTCTCCGAGAAGAAAGAAATACCACATTGTAGCATACAAGTGAATGGAAATATTCTTAAACAGGCGAATCGGTGTAACTATCTCGAAACTGTCATAACATTGATAGAAGATGCCTTGCAAAGTTTAGGTAAAGAATTGCCATGGCTAAGGTGGCCTTCTGTAAAATGGAAAACATAATTACCAACAAAAGGCCTTCAATTGCAATGAGAAGAGTGTTGACATGCTATATAGAACTCACATTGTTGTATGCATGTAAAACATGGGCAATTAACAGACAAGCTGAGAAACATCTGATGGCTGTGGATATGTGGTTTCTGAGGAAAATGCAAAGAATACCATGGACAGATAGAAAAACCTATGAGCAAGTCCTTCAAGAAACAAATGAAGATCGTAAACTGATTAGAGACATTAGACGCAGACAGTCAAAATGTTTTGGGCATGTTATGAGAAGAAATGAATTGGCGAACTTGATGACAACTGGCAAGATCGAAGGGGAAGACCAAGAATTAAATACCTGGATGGCTTGGCCACATGGCATGGTCAAGACAGAAACACGGAGCTGATCCATGACTCTGGTGATCGAATGAGATGGCAGAACATGACCGCCGACGCTTATCGGCATGGCACATAATGAATGGATACACATTTTCACTCTTATATCAGTTTGTCAGAGCACGATGTATGGCATCTTGTCTTGGGTACAAGTTCGTTTATGTTGGGAGTAATGTTCTATGTTATTGAGATTCTTATGTTGGACTGTAATTGTTCATCAGTGAGACGACTCCTGTGTTATGTTTTGTTAATCTTCATCACAGAAAACAGCTGTTCACAGAGATATGTAGTACCAAACATGCTCAAGGTTCGAGCCGCATGTACACGAAGCCCGGACATCTCTTCAGGAATAAAACGAGTGAATTGTGCAGGCACCACAGTGTCGTACTTTGCCTTTAGTGTCCTATTACACTGCAGCCTTATTAACTCCTACTGCAAATGTACCGGCACAGTTTCAACATCTATTGGAAATGGATTACGAAACAGCTCGAAATTACTTTTCTTTGCTGTCACTAAAGCCTCGTGCGAACTCGGCGCGAAGTATGCTCTTTTTTTTCTTCAGCAAAGTGTACAGAAGACGAGATCGAAAATAGGTGTAATACGGCAAATCAACTCATTGGACAAATGGCACCAATACTAAGGAACAAACATGTATCAATAACTACTAAGAAAGCACTTTACAACACGATCTTCCTACCAACTATATGCTATCAATGCCAAACCTGGACAATGACAGAAAAAGAGAAAAGAAAAATCACAACAACTGAAATGAGGTTCCTGAGAAGAAAACTCAACGTATCAAGAAGAGATAAGATCAGAAATAGAGAAGCAAATAGCTATCTTCACAGATGCAAAGTCAGCTGTCTCAATACTGAAGAGCAATAACAGCACAGAAATGGCTGACCTAAGAGCAGCACTTCATGGTCTAAGCCAGAAATCCAAAAAAGTTGTAATACAGTGGATCCCATCACATTGCAGTATACCTGGAAATGAAGAGGCTGACAGACTGGCAAAAGAGGGCGGACGACTACCACAGCCTGACATAGACATAACTTACAATTAGGCAAAGAGGTTGATAAAAAGCACTTATAAAACCAAATGGGAATTAGAGCATCCAGGCCACCAGAAGGATGATGCATATTACAAACTCGACCGAAGAGAACAAGTAGCAATCTTCAGACTCCGCACAGGACATAACAGGCTGAAATACCACTTGTTCAATAAACTAAAAATAGGAGATACCGATGAATGTAATTGTCGAACTGGAAAAATGACAGCAAAACATTTGCTGCAGGATTGCCCAATATATGCAGAACAGAGAAAGATATTTTGGCCCACACCTGCTTCATTTGAGGACAAGCTCTATGGAGATATCAACAAGCTCAAGTTGACCGCAGCTTACTTTAACTACACACAGGTTGACATTTAAAGGTGTATGAAGAAGTATTCAGACTGCCACACTTCATACCACAGGTATGTCGGTTACAAAAGCCTCCCAGAGGCATGAAATGGAATATTGCTCGGATAGCAAATCCATTACGTGGAAAGTCCGAATCAAAAGCTCACTGTGTGAACTTCATAAAAGGTGGAAAAAGTGTCCTAGTGGCACGAAATGGAATATTGCTTGGATAGCAAATCCATTACGTGGAAAGTCCGAATCAAAAGCTCACTGTGTGGGCTTCAAATAAGGTGGAAAAAGTGTCCTAGTGGCACGAAATGGAATATTTATTGGATAGCAAATCCATTGCGCGGAAAGTCCGAGTCGAAAGCTCACTGTGTGGATGTCATCTGCACACTGCATTCTTCTGGTTTCCGGAAGAACAGCCTATGGTGAACGGAAGGCCCAATATACGGAAGTGAGGCTAAGCAGCCATGTGCAGGACGTGACGATTCCTTGGGTGAGCCCAGTACCAGAGCGCTGTG
>JACEFZ010002975.1:290000-318623 GCA_014155875.1 Cepaea nemoralis
TGAGATTGCCCAAAAACTTGGCACGGTTGCACACCTTGACGACCAGTATCAGAGCATGCGCCTGCAGAATGCGCCCAGAGAGTTCATCATGTCGAATGGAGAAAAGGTATGGATTAGTATGAGTTCTTCTCCTTCTCTACCTCTATACCACTTGTCTCACAAAGTACTTTCTTTGTTCTTCTCTGTCTGTCTGTTAGTTGTTTGTCTGTAAGAACTGAGGCATGAAAACATGTCTGGTGTTTAACTGTCTGTTCTTACGTAAATATATGTATATGTCAGTAGGTGTATGTATGTGTGTGCCTACATGTGTGTGTGTGTGTATGTGTGTGTGTTTGTGTGAGTGTGTGTGCTCGTGCGTGAATGTGAGAAAGAAAGGAGCTTGACGTAATGGACTCTGTCAGACATCTGAGAGAGTAGTTGGTATCTGCTCTTAGCTGCATACTTCCACAGACCACTTGGTAGTGGCTGTATCGTGTAATTCATATCACGCCGGTCTTTTTGACTTCCCAGAATATTTCCTGGCACTCAGTATAGGCTGAGTCGAGCTGAGAAGCCCAGTTTAATTACACAACATCCCGCGTGGATGGGGATTCGACTACATGAGCACCGAGCCGACTGGCAAGCTTGCCATCTACCTGGCCTCACGAGAACCAGAGTGCTGAAATGTTATATCGAACCTGTTCTGTTTTATAGCAGAGAATCTTTGAATGTGAACGAAGAAATTAGGAAAAGCTTGGAGTCAAAGGAGGTGTGATTTCTAAGACGAATGCTGCGAAAGTGCCAGAGTAACTAACAACATTTGCCTTGAAGAGGCTAATAAAAGTAGAATCATCATCATCATCATCATCATCATCATCATCATCATCATCATCATCCAAAACAATGTTTTCCCGTAATGAATTTGAATAACGAAGACTCAAACAATTGATTGCACGATTTATTGCCTGGCATAATTCGCTGCATCTCGTCATGTACATACTGCAGAAATCACACAACATAAAGTTAAATAACTAGATAAATCCTTCAATCTGAAATATGCACATATTCGCACAGTAATGTCAATTGTCTACCACAGTAATTTTAAACTGACTAACATGTCTTTCTGCTTGCACAAGGCCGGCTTACGCAGGTTGATCACTATGGCTTCAGCAAACCTTAATAACCGCCTATTCTATGTGTTGAACAACACACGGAAGGCACTGTCTCTTTCAACCACATGACCACTCTCGAGCACATGTCTCCCGACGGTTGAAGCAGGACTGTTCCGGTGTGTCGGCATGCCTAGGCTACCATCTTCTGTGTGTAGTATCTTGTCCACCCAGTTCGGAATGTGTTCCAACATCCTGTTATGTAACTGCTGCTCTGTTCTACGTATGTAGATGGCCTCGCATCTGCATGTAAATTGGTAAATGCATTCGATTTGGTGTACAAAGTTACAGGTTCTTTAACTGCTGGGTTGTGGATCGGTGTGGTTTTGTACCTGATAACCGGAGTTGCAGCACAGAATGTTCGCTCGACTGCTGTGATGAGCCGATCCTGCAAACGTTGCATTACGTCATTGTAGTTTCTTCTGGTTTAGGTGGTTTGGGCTGTTGGCAGTGGCGCTTTATAAATCCTGTGGAGTACCCATTCAGGTTTAAGGCATTCTTCAGAGTTTCAAATTCTTCTGTCAGTGTGTCCTGGGTGCATATCTTCCTAGCACGGTCAAACAGGGTCCGTACTAGGCCCCGTTTGTACTGGACAGGTGCGAAGCTCTGAAAATTTAAATATTGGCCAGTCCATGTTTCTTTACGGTACACTGATCTTTGAATTGTGCCGTCTGCCAGAAGAAACTATCATCATCATCATCTTCCACTTCTGCCGTCAAGCGTCGTGGGGAGGAATAATTTGCGCTCCAGCGCCCGATAGGCGGCACTGGATAGTGTCATTCCGTGTGATTGTACAATGTCTTCGATGTCGTCAATCCCTTTTCTTCTTGGAAGTCATTTTGGTCTCATCGCAGATGATCTTTGTTGTAAGACCAGTGATGATAGTTGCATTCTAACGACATGGCCAAACCACTTGATCTTCTGTCTTTCAATAAATGTGGCACAAGGTGTTGATCCCACAGTCTGATAACAGCATTTCTTACTCGGTCTCGGATTGTTAAGCTGGCATCTCATCTCGCTGATGTTGATTTTGCGAAAGTGTGATTTAGATAAAGTCCAAGTTTGAGATTGGTAGCATAGGGTTGGTGTGAATATGCTGTTTATTATCTGTCGTTTTGCGGGCATGAGTATATTTGGATGTTTCAGGATGAAAGTAGAATTTTATACAAAATTGTAAGAAATAGATAAATAGCATTATTTGGTCGTGTAATGAGAAGAGAGAAACTGGGAAACATCATGACGACTTGAAAGATCAGTGGCAGGTGCCGAACAAGAGAAATGAAGTCGGATGGGTTCAGGCGGTGGCACCAACTGAGTTGACCCAGAACACCAAGGCGGATTCTGTTTCGAGACATGAACGCTTCCGCCATTTCTCAAGGCACATGATGATTTTGATGGTGATCATGATCATGACGACGACGACGACGACGACGACGATGATGATGATGATGATGATGATGATGATGATGATGATGATGATGATGACGATAATGATGATGATGACGATAATAATGATAATGATGATGATGATGATAATGATGATGATGATGATGATGATGATGATGATGATGATGATGATGATGATCATGATCATGATCATGATCATGATGATGATGATTATCATGACGATTATCATGATAATGATGATGATGATAATGGCCATGGCACATGCTGCTTTTCTAATCTTTTACATTTCTGTTCTACCTCTTTTGAAAATTTAATTTTGTATGAATATATAAAACCGAAGTCTCTAAATTACTAGTGTAAATGAGACATACCAGCATGGTCTAAACTCGTTGACGATAATCGTCCAACTACAGAAAAGGGGTAAGTACAAGTGTATGGCAAGAGCAGTTCAGGGTATATATATCCACTGAATTCAGTGGAAAAAGCCGCACCAGAGAAAAATAGAACACAGACTTGCTCTGACAGTCTGAAAATGCAATCAAACGCATAGATCACTACCTTCCCGTTTGAATGCGAAAGTCAAAGGTCAACCACCTCCTTACCTTTCGAATAATAAGTTTCTTAAGAGTATGTACCTAGAATATCATATGTTCAGACACCCCTTGCAAATCTTGGCAGTGAATAAGCTGACAAAACGTTTAGCTATGATAATACAATGTCCTGACTGTATTGTTGCATTTTATGATGGTGGACGGAATTTAACCGTTTATTACAATCTACTTATCGCGGTTTATCAACAGTTTCCACCAAATACCTTCAAGTGTCTTGACTCATGTCGTAACATGAAGATCACTGCGATATTGACACAAACATGTGTCATAGCAGGAGTCATTCATCAACGGACAATTAATTTCACCTTATATTATTAGTCAACCAATGGGTTTGTTGTAGTTGTTGTTCAACACGTAGTTCGACCACACGATTTAATACATAGTTTAATCAGACGGAATGGGTAGTTCAGTGGCATCTTCATGTCTTTCTTTTCCAACGTTTGCATGGATATGTCCCTGCACTATAGTTGGTTCACAGTTATTACAGTGTGTTATAACCATGTTAAATTGTTAATTAAGATTATCATTTTCTTCTTCTGTGTTGTCTGCAGTTGATGCATTGTCTTATATGATATTAATATCTACTATTTCCCCCCTTAATTTGACTAACAACTCGATCTGATTATGCTCATACCCATTTAATGTTTATGCCACCCAGAGTAAATTATCTTATATTCGAGCACATTTCTCCTGCCCCAATCTCCAATCCCTACCTCGCCGCCCAAGTCATTGAGTCTCAATGAGTACATTAAATAGTACATACATTTCAATGGATTTACCTTTCTTTTCCTCAAGCTCACAATCATAGGAAAATTAACAAAAATAAATATTTAATTTTATCCAGCTTTAATCCACCATATTTATTTCTGCGTGTGGTAAACATGCTGGAAATAAAAGGAGCTTTATCAAACGTAATTTAACATTTCGTGTATTGATAATGACTGGATAAGTCTGAATATTTCCTATGCATATGTTTTACAGCCTCCCTTCATATATCATCTTTTACTGGGGACAAAATGAACATTTGTATAGCCAGTCACTTGTGAAATTGTTTTTCCATGGTACTGCATCAGCATGATTCATTTCTGCAGATTGACGGGAAAAGGGTTCTCCCTCTTCTAGAGTTTCTGGACAGTGAACTTGACATTCGATATAATCAAACACCCAGTGCTAGCAGAATCAGCGACGGCGATCTGTTCACACAAGCCTATGAGAAATTTCTGAGCCCAAGGAGAGAGAATCTGTCGCAGGCTGATATTGAACTGTATGATGCGGTTTACAGGTCAAGTAACACATTGCTAGTTCCATCATGTTGTTTATATCATTTCAACACTGACATTATAAGACTGCGATCTATAAATACACTCAACGCAGTCCAGGTGACACACTCGGCTCCAGACAGAAACAAATCAACTGCCTCCAAATTTTTAACACAGATATGGACCACACAGCATCGTTCACAGACAGACAACAACATCTCACACATATATGTTGACAGATAGACAGCTGCATATATAGAATGACAGATAGATAACCCCATTTATAGACAGATAGTCCCATATACGGGCAGACAGACAGACATCCGTCTTATATAGACAGACAGAAAGATAGTCCCATAAATGGATAGACATATTAACCCACAAATAGACATACAGACAAAGAAACAAGGAGCAATGTATTCCTTTAGGAACCATATCCTATAGAACTATTTGAGATTCGTCACTGCGTGGTGACTAGCACGCATGCCCGTCGATCCGATGGTAATGTGTTTGAATCCCATTTGAAGAGGATATTATGTTTATTATTTGGTTGTTTCGGGATTTGAAATTTCAAATATTGAGCACAACCCACTACTAGCAACGCTGATCGTATTCTGGTATGAACCTAAGGCCTATCCACGTCAATATGGAAGCATACGGACGTCAGTCGCGGCGATTGGGCAATCTTGAGCATAGCTTACGATGGGTAACGTTGTAATATTCTGTTATGATAATTAGGCGTGTCCAGCGTGTGCCGCGTGGTTGCACACCCGCTTCACACGCCAGTGATCCCGGGCTTGTTTCCGGATCCTTTCAGGGATATGCACTACTGACGAGCTCAAACGAGAGCGAAACTCTAGTATAGTGCTTCCATATTGACGTGGATAGGCCTTAGGTTCATACCAGAATACGATCAGCGTTGCCAGTAGTGGGTTGTGCTCAATATTTGAGATATTATGTTTGTTTTACGGCTCAACATAGCCTACAGTGGGCACCAGCAAATGTTCTTGGAACTGAAGGTGGTATTGACTACATCACCCATTTAATGCCGATGGATCTACACAAATATTGGTCTAGCCTCACACAGCCATGTCCCCTCTCTCAAGGCGCGCAAGCAGGTTCCTTAACTATCACTGTGTTAGCTGTTTAACAAATAGAAAATAACTATGCAATGTTAAGTGTCAAAGATAATAAAGACACAGTTTTTAGGAGGATACATACTTTAAGTAAGCAACACGTCTACTGGATCGGATTAGATAAGCTGTCATCTCCATAATGAAGTTCGGATGCAATCATCATCATCATGTGCCATGACAGTAAGAGTGCGCGGTCATGTTTTGCCATCTCACTCGATCAACAGAGCCGTGGATCAGCTCAATGTTCTTGTCTCGACCATACAAAGTGGCAAAATCATCCAGGTATTTACTTCTCTGCCCTTCCCTTGTTCTCTTCCCCTCGATCTTGCCAGTTGTCACCAAGTTCTCCAATTTATTTCTTCTCCTAACGTGACCAAAAAATTGTGACTGTCTACGTCTAATTTCTCTCTAATCAGTTTACAGTTTTCATTTGTTTCTCGTAGGACTTGGTCACTGGTTTTTCTGTCTGTCCATGGTATTCTTTGCATTTTCCTCAGAAACCACATTTCCGCAGCCATCAGATGTTTTTCAGCTTGACTGCTCATTGTCCACGCATTATATCCATTCAAAAGCACAGGTTCTATGTAGCACCTCAACACTCTTCTTCTCGTTGCAAATGACATCTGTTTATCGGTAAGTATGTTTTTAATCTTGCAACAGGCTGCCTTCGCCTTGGTGATTCTTGTTTTAATCTCTTCAAGGCATCTCCCATCAGATATTATGACTGTTCCGAGATAATTGTACCGATTCACTTGTTTGAGAATATTCCTATTTACTTGTATATTACATTGTGGTATTTCCTTCTTCTTATTGGCGACTATAATCTGTGTCTTCTTACAATTTAATTATAACCCTAGTTGTTCACTGTGTGCAACAATCGCATCTACTAAATGTTGCGGATCCTGCTCATTGTCTGCAGTCAATACTGTATCATCTGCATATCTAATGTTATTGATGTTATATCCCCCAATGATGATTCTTTTCATATCGTCAACATTTCGAAAACACTTTCACCGTACAAGGAAAAAAGATCTGGAGACTTTACACATCCCTGTCTCACACCTCCTTTAATAGCCTGCATAAACCTACTTCATTATCAATCTTTATAGCAGCTTGTTGTTTCCAAAATATGTTTTAATGAGTCTAAGGCCTGTCCCATAAATGTGTAGATCTGCAAGCATCTCCATCATGTTGACATGTCTTACTTTATCGAAAGCCTTTGTGTAGTCAATAAAGTAAAGATGTAATTCTTTGTTTACCTCTTTTGTTCAATCAACTTGGCTGCATAAGATCTCCAGCATTCTCTGATTCTCTTCATGATGGTACAGTCTATTTTCTTGTCGGTTCATGGTTTGATGTCCACCAGCCATGTCAGCCATTATCCTCTTGTCGTTTCAGTGTTTCATATTAACTTCCCATTTTAACCAATATCTGTTTGTCCATTCACCATTTGATGTTAACTTTCCATTTAAACTAGTTTATCCATTCATAGTTTGATGTTAACTTACCCCTTTAAAAAGTATCTTCTTGCTATTTCAACCATTGATGATATTTTACCACTTCAAATGCTATTTTTGTGTGTGTTGTCATCGTTAGATTATTAATTTCTCACTAACCCGAGTATTGTTTTGTCGATCTGTCCTTTAATGTCGACCGACAACACAAATCAGTATCCTCTTGTCGATTCATCTCTTGAAGTTAACTGACAAGATCAAGCAGTAGCCTATTGTCAGTTCATCGTTTCATGTTATTTGCCCACGTCAACCAGCGTTCTCGTGCACGTTATCCTACTACCTATCGATTGGTGCGCTATAAACGCAGTTAGAATCTGTTATCGGCATTTTCGTTTCCTATAATACAGCCGGAATAATGGAACTGTATCACAAACATTCTGAAATCTCAAATCTACTTTGAATGAGGCTTCTCTTTCGTCTAATACAGCTTGATATTAACAAGTGCCAGGTTATATGGAATAAAGTATAAACATATCAGCCAGCTTTTAACAGATACAGCTGGTTGACGAAAGCGCATGCAGACACATCATAGGAAACAGTTATGAATATATTTAGGAATTATATCAAATGGTGTCATGTGGTCTAGTAATAAGTGTAATCAATGTAAATGACTCCTTTTCACATCATGAGCAAAGCGGGTACAAGGTGATAGTCCCAACATTTAGAACAGTCAAGGCTCCACGGGCGATGTTGAGATTATGACGCTGACGGCCTGTACTTAACGGCAAGGCTGTGTTGAGAAGAGAGTCCTTGCCCGTGAAAAGCACAGTTCACCCCTTGAAGGGAATTCGAACCGTTATATCTAGACAGACAAGCGTGCTAATCACTGCGCTCACGCTGTTTCCTGGTCTAGAGTAGTACACGGATGGCCTCTATAGTCCACTGCCGAGAAATAGACTTGTCAAGAATACAATATATGGATCACACAATCAGACGAGTGTTGTCAGAACAACATGAAAAGTCATCTGATACATACAGGGAAATTGACATGGTAGGCAGACATGTTACAAACATTTGCTTTTAGTGAAAACACAAATGGACCAAAGGCTACCTATTACCTATAGAATAAACCATTATGCGAACATGATGTTTGAACTGTGTAGGCAGAAAAGAGCCAAACAAATTTGCAAACAAAATCTTTGCTTCATGACAATAGTGAATAGTCAAGTAAAGGATATATATATATATATATATATATATATATATATATATATATATATATATATATATATATATAATATATATATATATATATATATATATATATATATATATATATATATATATATATATATATATATATATATATATATATATATATATATATATATATATATAATATATATATATATATATATATATATATATATATATATATATAATGAAACAACTTAAAGATGTGAAGTTTCCTTGTACTGAGTGAGAAGCCACTCTGGGTGATAGTGAAGATTTCCATTGAGAAAGCGTATAGTCATATGGCAATGAAAAATTCATAACTTTTAAGTGACGAAAGAGTTTCGTGTCTGTCGTATTAGTGTCAATGATGATCCACGTAGCGGAGAATAGCCAGGACATACATTCCTACTGGTGACGCAATATCTCGCAACGCTCAACGAGATATCAGAGAACATCCTCAATATTCTACCACCAGGCACTGCCTTGTTTGTTTCTATTTCCCTCGCCTCACATCGGCATTGACAAGTCTGCCATTTAAAATTGCTGAGAACGATATACACATGATGACAATGCAGTTAAGAGCGGTTTTAAAGATGCCGAAGACGTGAAGTAATTTGACAATGCAGCCGAACGAATTTTCCTAGATTTAAAAATACTGAGAACGTTGTAAGTAACGAGACAATATAGCTGAGGGTGTTTTACAGATTAAGTTACAGAAATGTTTCCAACTATTGTATAAGCGCTAGCAACAGCGTGTAGTTTTCGAAACGAACAATTGTGAAGGACATTTGGTGTCAGTAATTGCCTTATAATACTTTATATATATACAATAAAGAAAGACACATACATATACGTAGACAGACACACACAAACACACACATACACATATACACAAACACACATCACACACACACACAAACACACACATACACACACTTATATTATTAAGGATTGTAAACATGCAATATCTATCTGGCCAAGGGGTTAACGACGTTGTTCGTAATCCCGTATATCAACGTGGGGAAAACTGCGCGAGATTGGGCAGCGGATCGCGCTGCGCAGGTAACATACGGGGGTATGTGAACCGGTCGTTCAGAAAGCAATGGCAAACTACTGAACGTAGAACTTGCCTAGTACATCAAAAGCCGTTGAAAAATGCTGATGTTGACTGCAACGTCCTGTAAGCGATATGCAACATAAAATAAAACATGAAATGACATGGTATTTCCGCTCCCACAGATGGTACGCAGCCTATCACAAAATTGACAATGCCATAGCAGACTTGAAGGATGTGTCTGCTTGGGGAGCGTCCAAGTACAAGGTGTTGGAAGGCGATCGTTTCACAAACACACATGGAGGCATGGCAGCAATATTGAAAGCTATTCGCGTCTTAGTTCCAGAGCAGGTTTTTCAACTGAACACCCCTGTGATAAACATTAACTGGGTTCGTCCTAATGAATTTATAACATATTTTCCCCCCTAAAATTATACCATGAGATCATTTGCAATTGTAAGTTATTAGGTCATGTAAGGTAGTCATTTATAGTTGTAAATTACATCATTAGGTGATTTACAGTCGCACACCCATACTTACTAGTACAGGTGTTTGTAAAACCTCACCACACTTTGTATGTAGAACAAATTTGAAAAATGTAATATGTGATGTCATAAAAAATGTGCTAAAATTCATTAAATTAGTTACAGTAGTCACTGCCATGTTCTAACTCTATTTTGGGTAAACTGGAAAGTAGCAATGAAGTATTAATTATAAAAGGTGTTGGAATGTCCACAACGGGCTTCAAGACATGACTGTTCACGTCTCTTCAAATTGTCAAATACCTTCTGTTCAACCAAATATGTATTTCTTCCGTTCATAACATTATGTTTGGAGTACAAAGAATTACTCCAGCAGACGACAGGATTTCGCTACACGCTGGACCGTGAAGCACGTTTTTTGATGACATCATGTACTCCATTTTTCAAATTTGTTGTATATACAAAGTGCAGTGAGACTTTACAAAGACTATATAGCACAATATTCTGTAGCTTAAATATATTCTGCAACATCAATATTCAGTATATTCTCTTTTGCCTTCTTAAACCTGATGGTAGGGCGTGTCTTACTACTAGGCGCGTCCACTGGGAGGGGGGCGGGGGGGATGATGGAGTAGCCTCTAGATATAGAGGTTATCTGCGAATCTGTTGAATAAGCAGCTGTAGGTTAACACATGCGGTGGATACTAAAAGGAGACGAATTAGTTTTCGATTTCACCATTACCTCTACCCCGTTCAACCTAAAGGAGAAGTTATAGTAGGATCCATCACCGGGTCAGAATGATAGTCATGTGACTAGTCAGCCACCAAAGCACATACACACACAGTCCTATTAATCCAAAGGTGTTTGATGTCCATATGGGAGAGGGGGGGGGCATCGGTCGGTAAGAGCCGCAGTACTTCTCTCCCCCTGCTGCTTTGCAGGGTTCGTCTCTGTAGGCAAAGGCTAGCTGACTTAAACTATGCAAACCAGCTGAAGTCCAGGAGAAATCTGTTGTACATCCCTAGTATACTATAATTCGATGGCTCACACATGCCGTGGGCGGACAGAGACACTAATGAGGCAGTCTTTCAAGAAACAGATGAAAACGGTAACATGATTGATAAATCAGAGCATACAGTCAAGATATTTTGGGATCCTTATGAGAAGAGATCAACTTTAAAACTTAGTTACAATTGGCAAACTTTATAGGAAAAAAGCAAGGGGAACACAAGGAGATAAATTCCTGAATGGCTTGACTACAAAGCAGACCTGGTACGAAACTGGTGATCGTGTGAGTCGGTGAAAAATAGCCGCCCACGCTTATCGGCATGGCTTATGATGATGGTCATGTTTGAATACTACAGAGAAACAAGCACATATGCATGTACATACATCATATAGGTAGAATGCAATCATACCTTTTTTGTTTCATTTTATATTGTCAGATCCTGCTGCAATCCAGGTTTTTCTAAAGTTTCATACTAATCTACTGATAATTTATGTTTGTACAAAGAAGATTGGACGCGGCAGTACAGCAGTGGTTGACTCGCTTGCATGTGGATACCTTTTCTGGAAGTAAAGGCGATCGGGGTGATATTGACCGCATCAAACATGGAAATTGCTCTCACTGATGGGACTAGCATGATACTGACCACATCAAACATGGAAACTGCTCTAACTGATGGGACTAACGTGATATTGACCGCATCAAACATGGAAATTGCTCTCACTGATGGGACTAGCATGATACTGACCACATCAAACATGGAAACTGCTCTAACTGATGGGACTAGCATGATATTACCACATCAGACATGGAAATTGCTCTCACTGATGGGACTAGCATGATATTACAACATCAGACATGGAAATTGCTCTCACTGATGGGACTAGCATGATATTGACGACATCAAACATCGAAACTGCTCTAACTGATGAGACTAGCATGATATAAACAATACGCCTCGTGGTATGAAAAGTGATTCTTGTGTTTTTTTTAAATATGACAATAAATCAAGATTTTACTATTTCTTGTGTGACTGTGCTGTGTAAAGTGCATTAGTTGCACAGTGTTCTATATTATTTAATTATTAGTTCGTCTATATGCGAAATACAGACATCGCTGATTGTTTCATGTATTATTCCTTTCAGAGTTCAGTCAAGGAAGCTCCTGCAGACGGCAAAGTAGTACTCACCTGCAAGAACTGTGACCTGGTCGAGGCCGACCACGTGGTTGTTACAATCAGTACAGGATGCATGCAAGCTAATCACAAAACCATGTTTTCCCCTCCCCTTCCTGATGCCTTCCAGACAGCCCTGCAGCATATTGGACTTGGTGGTATTGGGAAGGTAAAGCCAGCTGTGCTGAGATTAAGCACGAAAGTGCAGCAGTCTGTACGTAAAACATGAAACACAATACTAGATAATATACCAGGAACTCCTGTAGGTTAGCTAACTGGGGAAACCACCGCAGCACTGAGTGTGAACTCTTAGCTTGATGCATTGCCGTAAAGGCGGCTTGAGCTAATACAAAGGGAGTGCATCTACGGGAGTCAGGAGCTGTAGAGAACTGCTGCTGGCCTGGTACCAAAGTGCCAGTTCATGGAGACTATATTGTAGAGCCCTCCTTTCTCTCTCCAAGCTTAGAAACCAGCAGGGCTGTGCAAAACGGGTACTGGAACTTCACAGCTGCGGAGAGACTTAATAGGATGTAACTAGGTCATGGTTCAGCACAGTTAGCAATATCATTTTTTCTCGAACCAGTTAGTTAGTTAGTTAGTCGCAGTTCCAACTTCACAGCAACAGGTCGCCCCCGTTATGCTCCGTTCCTGTACCAGTGAATATCACACAAAACGCTCCCCACTGCCCAATGTGAAAAGTGAAAAAGACAGTAGTCTCGACAAACAACAGCCCGCACAGATACACTGTGCATAATGCCGCCACCAGAATGCCAACACAATAGTCCCCCACGAAACACCCAGGTCATCTCGTCGATGTCAGTGGCAGTCAACCAGAAGTCCAGGAGCCACAAATTTCTGCATAAGGCAAAAACCGGCCAACTCTGGGACATAGCCATCTGCCATCGCTCTGAACATGCAGTCACGTTCCAAAAATCCTCGGGCAGATTCAAAAGCATTTTACACAAAACTCACAGCTCACAGTGTCGCGCCACGCACTCACTCAGTAGCAGGGCGACGGAACCATGAAGCCTCCTTAGTCGCCTCTTACGACATGCGTGGTAGGCTACAGTGTTGCTATTCTTTGCTTCCTTTATGGGCCCCGGCAACACTCGAACCAGCTTCTTCTAATGATATGGCCAGTCCCGTTGATCTGTTGGGTAATGTGATCGGATACCGACCGTCTCGGATAAGGACGAAAAGCACAAGACCCCGGTTGCAAGTTGTACACGTTGAAACTCCTACAGCAGTTTGAAATCTGACAGAATACACAGCAAGACGGCTGCCCTGGCATGAACTATTAGGAAAGAAAACCTACCCATGTGTAGATCGAGTCCACTATCTTGGGTGCAATTTGTATAGAGGAGTCTACTAAAGACGATAAAACAGAATATTGACGTGTTTTGGTCACTTGAAACGTCATGCAAGTTTGGAGAGAACAATCATGAGGGGTTATATGCTCGGGAAGAGAGGACGAGGAAAGCCAAAGAGAAAATGGGTGCAGGATGTGGCAGGTGATCTCCAGATGGGTGTATCGCGTGGGACATCTTGCTTATGACCTAGAAGTTTTCCGGAAGGTTGTTATGGGAGCGAGGTTCTGCAAAGGACATGCTACTGAATGAATGAATGCATATTTTAAAGAATCATTTATTGATTTTTAAGTGTTTAATTTTAAATTTAAGTTAAATTAAAACATTTTAATACGTAGATGCCTACTATAATCAGTGTGTTTATCTTTACCAGATTTTTCTTAAATGGGAACAGCCATTCTGGAATTTGCATGTTACAGGCTATTTTGACTCATTTGAGTTGCTATGGCTAGATTCCCACTCTATTTCTATCAAAAGTGACAGAAGCCAGAAGAAAACCAGGGTAAATGTCATATTCATTTTGTTGATAGAATGATGTTCAACATCTAGTGGATGCTATGTATGTTATGTACACGTGATCAACTAGTGTTAGAATTAAACTGTAATAAAACAGAAATCATGGCTTTCTCCTAGAAAGTTTCCCACCACAGCCTCATTATACCGTGGTCTGCAGTATGTGATGGAGTAATGTTTCTCACCACAACCTCATTATACCGTGATGTGATGGGGTAATGTTTCCCACCACAACCTCATTATACCGTGATGTGATCGGGTAATGTTTCCCACCACAACCTCATTATACCGTGATGTGATGGGGTAATGTTTCCCACCACAACCTCATTATACCGTGATGTGATGGAGTAATGTTTCCCACCACAACCTCATTATACCGTGGTCTGCAGTATGTGATAGGGTAATGTTTTCCACCACAACCTCATTATACCGTGGTCTGCAGTATGTGATGGGGTAATGTTTCCCACCACAACCTCATTATACCGTGATGTGATGGGGTAATGTTTCCCACCACAACCTCATTATACCGTGGTCTGCAGTATATGATGGGGTAATGTTTCCCACCACAGCCTCATTATACCGTTATGTGATGGAGTAATGTTTCCCACCGCAACCTCATTATACCGTGATGTGATGGAGTAATGTTTCCCACCACAGCCTCATTATACCGTGGTCTGCAGTATGTGATGGAGTAATGTTTCCCACCACAACCTCATTATACCGTTGTCTGCAGTATGTGATGGGGTAATGTTTCCCACCACAGCCTCATTATACCGTGATGTGATGGAGTAATGTTTCCCACCACAACCTCATTATACCGTGATGTGATGGAGTAATGTTTCCCACCACAACCTCATTATACCGTGGTCTGCAGTATGTGATGGGGTAATGTTTCCCACCACAGCCTCATTATACCGTGATGTGATGGAGTAATGTTTCCCACCACAACCTCATTATACCGTGATGTGATGGAGTAATGTTTCCCACCACAACCTCATTATACAGTGGTCTGCAGTATGTGATGGGGTAATGTTTCCCACCACAACCTCATTATACCGTGGTCTGCAGTATGTGAGGGGTAATGTTTCCCACCACAACCTCATTATACCGTGATGTGATAGGGTAATGTTTCCCACCACAACCTCATTATACCGTGATGTCATGGAGTAATGTTTCCCACCACAACCTCATTATACCGTGGTCTGCAGTATGTGATGGGGTAATGTTTCCCACCACAGCCTCATTATACCGTGATGTGATGGAGTAATGTTTCCCACCACAACCTCATTATACCGTGGTCTGCAGTATGTAATGGGGTAATGTTTCCCACCACAACCTCATTATACCGTGGTCTGCAGTATGTGATGGGGTAATGTTTCCCACCACAACCTCATTATACCGTGATGTGATGAGGTAATGTTTCCCACCACAACCTCATTATACCGTGATGTGATGGAGTAATGTTTCCCACCACAACCTCATTATACCGTGGTCTGCAGTATGTGATGGGGTAATGTTTCCCACCACAACCTCATTATACCGTGGTCTGCAGTATGTGATGGGTAACGTGTCCAACCACAACAGCAGAATCTGCCATAGGACTTCGTGTGAATGGTACAAGTCTCCTGGCCTTTGACTTATTTATGCTTGTGCCAACATAATTTATGATTTATGTGTCTATGGCATAGGGGATATGAACGCAATTTCACAATTTCGACATGTCGGGTTTGAATCAGAGACAGCTGACTTGGATGCAGGCCGCTTTGAATTGATTTTCACAGTTGCATGAGCACCAGCCATTCAGAAAGCAGTGGCAAACTACTGGACTAAAATTGCGTAGAAAATCAGAAAACGGAGAGGAATTTCTAGCCTTTACTTCCCAAACATTTCCCAGTGCCCATTTTAACCTGGATCACCCCAAGAACCCGGATAACATTTGCAAATCAGCTGGAACTGGAACCTGTGACTACTGGATCGCAAGCAAGCGTGCTACCACTGCTAGACCACGGTTCCTTGATTTTGCATTGATATTTAATATAAAGAATAAATTTGTTAGTACGTATTTAAATACATGTTTAATTAAGATTGGTATAAATCATATCTGTGTTTAACTACTTGCAATTGCTGTCTGTGCCGGCTCCCTGGCCGAGGGTTAGCAGCTTTCTCCGTTAACCCCGAATACTCTCATGGTTGATGTGCGCGCACGAGAATTAGAAGTGATTCGAGTCCTGCCAGTGACTTATGAGAGTATGGAGCCGGTCGCTCAGAAAGTCGTGGCGTTCTGATGAGCGTAATCTAGCCTAGGAATCAACATACAGCTGAAAAGATGCTGGTGTTGACCGCAATGTCCTGAAACAGGATGGAAACGCGGGGGAAAATATCACTGTCTGTGTTCATGCCACAGTCAGGCATCTTGTCATGGAGACCCCACCATTTTTGGAGTCCTCCTTTGGTGCCACATAGCTTGAAATTGAATGTTAAACCGCTGTACAGAAGACAATCTTTTGTAACATGGTCAGCAATTTGTTTAATTTAGAAGTGCATAGTGGTCAAGCGTCCACACAAAGCTTGTCCACGTGGTTATGTGGTCTGTTATGTCCTTTCCGGGGTAGAAGAGTGGTAATCTGTTCCTGGCCACCAAAAGTGTTTGTTTAGTCATCGCTGGTTTGATTCTGTGGTTTTGACAGCTCTCTTTGTCTGAACATGTTTTTATCTTTGACAAGGTAATGTTTGGAGATGTCTGGAAGACACGTACCAAGCTGATTTATCTTTATTCTGCATATGCCTAATACATCGGTGATCTTGTGTGCTTATATCAATGATCGTGTTTGCTGACATCAATTATCATGGTTGCTAACATCAATGATAATGTGTGCTTACATAAATTATTGCTTATGATAATAATGATTATATTTGCTGGTATAGATGATTGTATGTATGTCCTTCCTTCAGTGATAATATACACCTTGCTTCACAGAACATATTAAATTTAATAAATAGTCCTGTTTGCTTGTAAGAACGATCTTTTTCTAATAAAATCAACTTAAACAGTCTTATTTCATCAGAATATGTTGAATGACAATATGTAGAGCATAAATCAGATAATGTTATTAGACCAATACATTTTGTGTTCTAGTTTGGCAAGCCGTGGTGGTATGGGATTCAGTCTGTGGAGACGGTACTTGACCACCCCAATATGCTGGAGTTTTGGCTCACCCTGGATCAGGTCAAGCCGTTTTCTCTTTTCTTGTAGTTGTTATAATTGTTTTAATTCTCTTCTTCAATTATAGTGAGCTTAAGAAAACAAATGCTGTCAAAGGTGGATTGAAACAAGAAATCTAACACAACTATATAAGTAACTAACTAATGAGTATTCAGCTGTAATTAAGAAATATGCGAATCGGCTACTAATAAATGTGCATTTAGATTCATAACATAATCCACGGCACGGAGGATGATCTTTTCACTGTTCAATATGGCTGGTATGGACAAACATACTGTATAGTAATACTGTGTGATGTACACCGTATACATGTAATTTTACAAATTTATATTTAAAACATAACTGTACAAAAAAGATCACACATAGGTATCGTAACGCAACGAAATGTATACATATATCCACAGAGTTGAAAGATCACTCGTCTTCTCTCTCTCTCTCTCTCTCTCTCTCTCTCTCTCTCTCTCTCTCTCTCTCTCTCTCTCTCCCTCCCTCTCTCTCCCTCTGTGTGTGTGTGTGTGAGAGAGAGAGAGAGAGAGAGAGAGAGAGAGAGAGAGAGAGAGCGTGTATGTGTGTGCGTGCGTGCGTGCGTGCGTGCGTGTGTAAAGTTATTCAATCTAAGAAGGCTGAAAGCTAAAACAAAAATAAATAGCGACACCGTCAGAAAGATCCTGTTTGCTGATGATTGCGCTCTATATTCCAACTCAGAGGCGGACATGCAACATAATGTTTCAGCTTTCTCACATGCCTGTGCCAACTTTGGGCTCAATATCAACTTGGAGAATTCTGTAGTTATGTACCAGCCAGCTCCATGGAATAATCACACTGTGCCGAATATCAAAGTGAATGGTCATAGACTAAGTGTTGTGGACAAATTCACCTATCTTGGCAGCACTGTGTCACAAGCTGCCACAATTGATGACGAAGTGAATGCAAGAATCTCCAAGGCCAGCGCGGCCTTTGGCTGACTGTATAAGAATGTATGTGCTTGTGAAACCTGGACTGTTTATCAGTGACACGCTAGGAAATTAAACCACTTCCACACAGTCTGCCTTAGGAAGCTACTGAAGGTTAAATGGCAAGACAAGATCCCAGACACTGAAGTCCTAGAAAGAGCGTCCATGCCCAGTATCCACATACTACTAATAAAGAATCACATTCGCTGGGCTGCTCACTTAACTCGCATGCCAGATTACAAGCCCCCTAAACGAATTTTTTTACGGCGAGTTGCGTTGTTTTAAACGCTCCCAAGGCGGCCAGAGGAAACGCTTTAAAGACCCTCTGAAGATCTCACTGAATGCTTTTGGAATTCATCATGACACCTGGGGGACTGCAGCCAGAGACCGAAATTCGTGGCGTGCATCATTACGCAAGGGTGCAGTCACGTGTGAGGAAATCCTCCTCCAGAAACATTAAGCATTCTTTGTCCACATTGTCAAAGAACATATTGAGCCAAAATAGGCCTTATCAGCCATCTTAGAACTCACAGCTCCATACTTTCAACCCCACTGGATGAAATGAATGGTCATCATCATTCTTGATTGTGTGTCTGTGTGGGCCATTTCGTCTATTACTTGCGATAGTACCAAACTGTCACACAATTACATCTCTATAGCCAACAGTCCATGGTCACGACACCTCCCTTGAATCATTGACGTTCTATAAATTGCTTTTATTTGTTAGATTTTCGAAAATCTATCACCTTATGCTTCACGAACTGATAATGTCAGAAGAATTCTCAAAACCACAAATAGATTAATAAATAATAATAGTAAGTTATTTCGTGTGTGTTATATATGTTAACATTTTGTTGGGTCTGGCTCATCTGCAGTTCCACTGCTCAGAATTCTATACGTTATCAACTCGCTGAAGAGCTCAAGGCCATACATATCCGTATAACTTTTGCTTCCTTTGTTAATTAGAGGGGTAACATCTAAATCAACGCATGCGTTTTTATTTTTGTTCATTTGCTCTTAAGTCATTTCTCGAAACTCGGGAAAAGTTTAAATGCATTGTGACATTCCTGTAGATGTTCAAACCGTTCCTGAGTGGAATTTAAGGCTGTATTAATAATCGTTAGATAAAATTGTATTCTGAACAATTCTTTTGAATTTGTGTTAAGCTTCTGAGGACTTTCATAACCAGAAAGGCAAACTAAGTCCTGCATCTTACAGCTGGAATTTATGTTTCCACTTTTACCTCTGCAGCTAAGGCTACTGCATCCCAAATATATTTACTAAATGACATGAACATATAATTCATGATCTATCAAGAATTCACTTAGATGATAATTACATACACCCCCCCCCCCCCAACCTCCCTTGGTATCTGAAACTGCATAAAACCCAATAATTAATTCTCAAACTACATCATAATTGCAATTAACCAATTTAACGGCACACGGTGTCTGATCAATGCGAATTACCGAAAACTATTTTGCTTTCTTTACAAATTACTAGACGTTGGATTTTATGCCACTTGCTAAAACAGACACGATTTCAAATTTAAAAGCATATCCTAAGTACTGTTGTTGTTGTGTGTTGTTGTTGTTTGTTTTGTTGTTGTTGTTTTGTTTTTTTTTGCATTTGCTCGCTTTAACTCAAGCGTAGTCTATCCAAACTATTTATAGTAGTGATTGACTGAACTGTGCGTGTGGATTAGTTTTTCCTATTAACAGTGTCCCTCGCCAACAGGCGAACCCACTCTGAATTCAGAGGTAATTGTAATTTACGTCCCCAAGTCAAGGACGACAGGTCAACATTTAAGTCCAGCTGTCCGGAGTAGGAGTTGAACCGCTAACCTCGGTATCAGCACACCGGATGTTTAAGAACACGCGTTCTTATCCATTCGACCATGCTGACCGTCCTAATTAATGAGACAAATGACTCTTAGCAGGCTGAGATTTTAAAGTGTACATTGATGAAGTCGCTCCGGCAGCTTTAGTGATTGGGCCGTCTGCATGCATGCACGCACTGCACACCCGCGTGTAGTCGGTGACTGGGCCGTCTGCATGCATGCACGCACTGCGCACCCGCGTGTAGTCGGTGACTGGGCCGTCTGCATGCATGCACGCACTTCACACCCGCGTGTAGTCGGTGACTGGGCCGTCTGCATGCATGCACGCACTGCGCACCCGCGTGTAGTCGGTGACTGGGCCGTCTGCATGCATGCACGCACTTCACACCCGCGTGTAGTCGGTGACTGGGCCGTCTGCATGCATGCACGCACTGCGCACCCGCGTGTAGTCGGTGTCTATATGGGCTTTCACATTCAGGTAATCTCGTGCTATAGCCAGATTTAGTCTGCTATCAATAGAGGAAATGTCCAAACGGTATCTGATGGCTCCCATGCATGCATCTCTGGTATATCCGAGGATGATCCACGTGGCTTCATTAAATATTTGTTTTAGTTTCTTTTAGTTTGAGTTGTGCTTATTGTCAGAATGGACTCAACAGAAAGAAGTATCACTTCCAGGTGCAACATCACAAGTAGTTGTCACTCAAGTATCGTCGCAGCCATCACTTTCATTGTAGACAAACCTTTCCTTTGGTTAGAACGTGGTCTATGTGATCCGTGAATGTCAGATTTCTGTCGACACTTTTTTGTCACAATACATACATTAGTTAGTAAACCAAGTAATTCCACACCTCGGGTGTATTGTGTTTCTTTTTTATAATAACAAATAGTAAAGGCCCCCTTGGCACACACTGAGTTGTGGTGGACATTTTGTGCTAGCCACATACTTGTATGGACCAGTCAGCACTAGTTGGGCCATATGGGCAATATCCCTTTACTTCCCAGTTTATTTCCTAATACACATTTTTGTTTAGTCTATGTCGACCTGAAAAATAGCAGCACTAGCTACCCTGATACCACGATTCCCCACAAAATAATAATAAAGTTAGTTGCATATCTGTAACAAAACGTCGCAGTCAACCCCAGCATATTTGGTGCTGTTTGTGATCTCTTGGAAAGATTAAATTCAGTAATTTGCCATTGCTTTCAGAACGACTGGCAATCATACTATTTCTTTAAAAAAAAAAAAACCAAGGCGGTCAGTTGTGTTTCGATCACGGTATACGTAGCCACTTTAGTAACATTTTCTAAATTGCTTTTTAATTATATAACCTACATAGTGGGATGCCTCTTGAAAAAAAAAATCCAACGGTACCTTATTCAAGTTGTAGGTCGATTATAAGAAGAGATATTAATGTTTGTATGTCAGTTTATCATTTAATAGAGACAAATGAAAAAAAAAACGATTTTCACAATTTCACTTTTTGTGACCTACCTAGACACTCAAACAACTGTTGGTTACACTGACGCCAAGCGATATTACCACAACTGCTGTCTAACTCAAGGACAGATAACTCTGCCAACACACACACACACACACACACACAGATATATATATATATACATCTCCACTTCACGCTGTGATGACGTCAGGCCGCACGCGCTGCCACGCGCTGTTGCCAACGCGAGGGCTCGAGACGGAGATCCATTTTAACCGGATAATTAGCCTTACAAAGTTACCCAAAAATAAACGACCCCGGCCGCGTAGAGTGATGACAATTTTCACATAAATACTACAATGGGCGTTGAATGCAAACATGCATTCGTTATTATATCGTCACTCAGAATAACCCATATGAATATTAAATGAACATAGCTTGATTATGACACGGAAAACCGCTATTTTCCCGACACTGAAATATCCAATTACAGCATCATAGCATGCGATCTTAATGATTTCAGTTTGGGATATCCCCACCGACTTAAACAGTTGAAAATTTCACAGTACGCGTAAAAATGGATGATCAATTAAATTATTCATACAAGATCAATTCGCAACGTCTATTTAAAACGAAATTTACTAGTCAACTTACGTCTTAAAAAGACAGTCTCTTTATCTCGGTAAGAAGAAAAATTTGAGAAGCCAAGATGTTTAGATTTGTAGACAATGGAGGGAGCTACAATACTCGGTAATCGGTGTCTAATTAATGCGATCTTGAAATAATCGCGGGATTTAACATCATGCGTACGCTTACTGTCTCCATATCGGAGACACACAAACGAATAACCGAACGTTACCGCAAAATAAAATTCCGGTAAAATACAGCAAACATGAACCGCAGTATTTCGGTATACTACGTCCGTAACGACTTCGCCATGGAACGGGCTCCACAAAATAGTAGACAACAATAATGATTCAGGCATTATCATTTCGTCGTCGTCACTTAGAATGTTTTGTAGTGCTTCAGAACACTGCACTGTTCTTAACACCTGCAGTGTTTTTGCTAATTTTGCTTGGCGTTTCGTTTCTTTGTCATTTGATTTTAGATTGAAGTCGTCGAGGAACTGGAAGACGATGAGCTGATTGACGTGTGTCATGAGCTTCTACAACACTTCCTTAGAGATTATAGAAACATTCCTAAACCTGTGGAAATTTACAGGTTAGTCGCTGAATAGTCTAGTGTATGTGTTTATATGTAAGCAGCGCTTTATTATGTCAGTAAATATATTGGCACCTTTCCGTCTTGACAGACGATAGTTTGGTACATTGTGCTTCAAAAAGGCTTAATAACTACGACCCATGGCGGTGGCGAGTGTGGCTGGTAAGGCCAATTCTTGCTGCAAATGTTTGCCCACAGTAGATGCATGTGAAAACATGGTCATTTCCACCATTGTGCACCATCTTACGTCTCTCACGCTTCGTGTGTGCTTTATCTGCAATCATTTTCTCTTTTGTCTTTATTCCATTTCTGATGTTTGCCCTCCATGTAACACGTTCAGCGGCGACTTGCTCCCAATGTGGATTATCTATGCCTGTATCAATCATGTCCCGCTTACACACATCTTTGTATCGTAGTAGAAGCCGACCCTGAGATCTCCTACCCGTCTGTAATTCACCAAAAAAGATGTCCTTTTGTATTCTACCATCATCCATCCTCCTAACATGTCCTATCCATCTAAGTCTACGAAGACTAAGCATGGAATACACCGTCACACAACCTGATCTTTCCAATACTTCAGTATTTGTGATTTTGTCTTGCCACTTAATACCAAATATTCTTCGCAGACACCGCATATGAAAGCTGTTTAAACGTTTCTCTTGGCGTGAGTACGTTGTCCAGGTTTCACTGCCATAAAGAAGAGTACTAAGGACACAGGCTTGGTATATGAGGACTTTTGTTTTGACAGTAAGCTTCCTGTTCTCCCAGACTCTTTTTGCTAACATGTTTATTGTTGTTGCTGCCTTGCCAATCCTGATGTTGATTTCCTGATCGAGGGATAATTTGCTATTTACCTCTGATCCTAGATATGTAAAATGGTCTACTATCTCCAGTTCGGCGTCGTCAATAAAGATTGACGGTACACCATGTGCACCTTGTGACATAATCTGTGTCTTCTTTTTGTTAATTGTTAAACCAAATTCAGAACAAGCATTGGAGAATGCAGATAGTCTCTGTGGCGAAGTGGTCAAGCAGTTTGACTCATGCTCCGAAGGTTGTGGGATTGATTCCGGGCCGCACCCTTCGGTTTACGAGTTAAATGTTTCGGAGACTCCTGTGGGCCGTCGCTAAAAGCTACAGAGTTCGTGCTTTGTGCGACGCTTTCCGTGCTGCGGAAGGAGACCGAGCCATATGGGATAAAACCCGGTGCAATGAAGTCGACACTGTCGACTTTTAAGCGACTTTAGTAGATGTTGTAATCCTTCCTCAGAGTGGGTCGTAATCGCAGCAACATCCGCAAAAAGCAACTCTCTGATTAGTACCCTCCTAAGTTTGGTCATGGCCTTCAATCTCTGAGCATTATAAAGGCCACCATCTGAGTGTGGGTGAATGTATATACCGTCATCCTGGTCACGAAAGGCATATTTCAGTAGAAGTGAAAAGTATATCACAAAGAGGGTGGGGGATAGTACACAACCTTGCTTAACTCCACTCTTGATTTCAAACTCTTTTGAAGTTGAGCCATCAAACTTGATTATACCCTTCATGCCTGTGTGGAACGATTCCACAATGGACAGAAGAGTTGGTGGGCAGCCAATCTTCTTTAGTGCTTTGAACAGACCCTCACGACTGACCAAATCGAATGCCTTTGTGAGGTCGATGAAGGCAATAAACAATGGCTGATTTTGTTCCCGGCATTTTTCTTGCATCTGTCGCAATGAGAATATCATATCAATGGTAGACCGGTTCTGACGGAAGCCGCACTGTGATTCGGGGTAGACTTGATCTCCCAGGACTTGAAGTCTGCGCAGGACAATTCTGGCAAATACTTTCCCAACAATACACAGAATTGAGATACCCCTATAGTTGTTACATTCGCTCCGAACGCCCTTGTTCTTGTACAGCGTTATGATGCTTGAATCTTTGAAATCCTGTGGGACTTGCCCTTCTCGCCAGCATAGCTCTATTAGCTGGTGGATCTGTAGAGCGAGTGTGTCTTGCCCACTCCTGATTACCTCTATTGGAATCCCATCCTTACCTGGAGCCTTGCCAGATGCAAGCTCATTTATAGCACACTTAACTTCTGTTATGGTTGGAAGTGTGTCAAGGTGGTCAAGAGTTGGCAGGGCCTCTATGGCGTTGAGGGCATCATCCGCTAGCTTGGTCTCACTTGAGTAAAGCTCTAAATAGTGCTCTACCCATCAATCCATCTGCTGTTTCTTATCAGTGATGATTTCTCCAGTCAAGGTTTTCAGCGGTGCACTTCTTTTAATCATTGGACCACAGGCTTTCTTTATCCCTTCATACATGCTTCTGATGTTTCCCTTATCACTTGCGATTTGAATGGACTCACATAACTTGATCCAATAGTCATTCGCACACTGCCTGGCAGCCTTTTGTACATCCTTCCTCGCTTGCTTCAGCTCACTCAGAGTGTTACGCGTTGGTCTTTCCTGTCACGAGCGCCATGAGTTAACCAGCTAATAATACCGACGTTTGCGTGGCGTATATTTTCTAGGCCACAACAGTCGTACTAACAGAGTAAACACAGCTGCACAGGTTACATCGTGTCTGCCCATAAACACATTTGGTGGTGAGTGAGAAGGAATGGATACATCGAGTTGGCAGTTCATTAACAGTTAGAATCACATATGATTGTCGGCTTAGGATATGGAATGGTTCCGTTTGTCATCTATACTGCCGGGCATCAGACGGAAATGGCTGCTGGGATTGTCACCACGGAACAGAAGATTGACAGTTTATCAACAGGTCGGAAGTGCCCGACTAGGGAGAAAACAGTGCATCTGTCAATTCTTGGTTTCCGGCACATCGAGAGGATTGACGGGGTTATTTGCAACTCTTTGTTGTAACTCGACAGAAACTCGCTGGCTTGTTTGAGAATCTAAACTATTACTGACAACTTTGACAGGACTAAAGCCAGGAAAATGGATTCTTGACAAGGGATGATCTGCCACGGTGCCACCTGTGTGGGGGCATAAAGGATAACGTCACGTGGCCAACTTTGGTAGTTTGCCCTATAAACCCGAGTTGGGATCAACTAGGGGGGACTTGAAAAATGCTCTAGTCAGAGTGCCAGGGCACTGCAGTGCTTAGTGGAAATAATATCTACCGTGTGTTAATTAGTGACTTAATTTTGCACGTGCCTATAATGGCAGATGTAGATATGATTGATAGGACTGCAGTAGTGCCATTTAAGGTATAACCTATTATAATATATTCGTTATAATTACTTTAGGCAGTAGCCTTGTTAAACTATAGTGTGATGATTAGCACTGTTAGTGGAAACTAGCTAGAGTAGTGAAGTGATACTTGGCTCTGTTAGCTAAAATAAATTAGTGAAGTGTTGATAAGCTTTACTAGTTGAGAATTGAGTAATGAGGGATAATTGGGATCTTCCCGTAGGTGTCCCTGGTGGGCGGGGTTCCGCATTCTGGTTGCTAATTTTTTCTTTGTCATAGCCTGATTCGGCTCTAGGTGGGTAGCTAATCTGCTCTATGACTAAGTCTAGTTAGCTAAAGATCATTAAGCAAGGTGATAGGCTTACACTCAGCCGAAGGGATCAGTGACTAGTATTATCACCAGATGTGTTGTTTCTATCCTAGGTTCCCTACCAGATCCAAGGAAACTCTACAAGTTTTGGGAAAGAATTAAAAAACCCATTCTGAAGAACACCAGTTCAAGAGTCAATAAAGTTGCATACAGAAACGTAACTTACGCTAGAAGGAAATTGATTCATCAAAGAGAGTGATGCATACTGATGCACCACACAGCATCAGACAGTAGTAACGAACCGAGAACCGGCTAAGAGTACCTAGTGTTAGTACAGTAACAATTAACATTAGTAATTAGCACTTATGGACTGAATGGTTCGATGTGCAACGAGGATGATCTGTCGACTAACTAACTAACTAACTAACTGCGTACACACTACAAAAGACTTGTGCAGTTTGTTAAGGAACGTTAGGAACGGACATTGTGTAGAGTGCAACCGGTCCATGATTAACTGTTAATACCACCGGTGTCTATTTCGGATGTTCATGAAATTGGATTACCAGAGGTCTACAGAGGCAAAGCAGTATCCGGCAAGATGGTTTCGGCAACGGGTGAGAAGTACATGTTCTGACGTAACGTGCTGTGGTCTATCTTTGCTGGGATCAGCTGACTGGGTTGCTGTCTGAGAGTCAGAGTCTACACACTTTATAGAACACGTCACACATTTTCTTCACATACACGTCTCATATACGTTACACTTTTATTTTAATAAATTAATCTTTATTAATTTTTAGAAGCAAGAGTTGTTGAGTATGTTGCGTTGGGGAAGTATGAGAAGGGGGCATAGTACGACAGTGTGCGAGTGATAGGAAAAGGTGTCCATAGGCTGATGGAGTGTGTTGGACGAAGCTGGTGGATTCTCCAGAATATTGAGAGGAAAAAACAATATTATAATGTGGGTGTCGGATCTCCTCACTCCAGGGACGACACTTTTAAAAGGGGGACACGACATTATTGGGACCCTAAAAATTTTGGACAGGGGATCTTCGTAAACGGATCTTTGGACAGCGGATCTCTCGTAAAAGTGATCCTTGGACAGCGGATCTCTCGTAACGGGATCTTTGGGCAGCGGGATCTCCCGTAAACGGATCCTTGGACAGCGAGATCTCCTGCAAGCAGGAACTTTGACAGTGGGATCTTCTGACAACGGGGTTTTGACACGGGATCCTTTTTAAGAGGAGATTCATTTTGGAGAATCCAGCTAGAGTAATGTGGATAGGGGTTAGACTAATATCTTACCTGTTCACACTTCACACGTCTGCATAGGTCTTGGTCCTGATTCTACTCTTGTCACTGCGTGAATGTGCTGTGGGTGGTTTTCTAGATTATAGTACTTGTTCATATATCTGTATAGTAATTTGCAGGTTATATTGTACTAGACCTGCTAGCTTACCTCTCTGTATAATGGCCACCCCTAAACTTAGCACAGCAGAATTAAAAAGGGAAAATCGAAAGGCCGAGCTGGAATTAGAAGGATGGAGTTGGAAAAGCAGCTAGGAAATTGGAAGCGAGCAAGCAGTAGGAAAATTTGGGAAACTGAGCAAGCAGCTAGGAAATTTGAAGCTGAGCAAGCAGCTAGGAATTAGAAGTGAACAGGAAGCACAGAAAAGGGAGCACGAGTACCGGATGAGGGAACTCGAGTTTTAAGAGTCAATCTAATGGAGAAACTGAGGGAGCAGTTGGGGGTTCCTCCATCCCAGGATCAAAACCAGTAGTGGACATGGGTACCATGCTATGAAGTTTCCTTTGGCGTCTACGAGGAGGACAAAGAGAAGATTGACCAGTGCCTTCAACGCTTCGAGGCTATGTCAGTTGCTATGGGTCTGGAGCGTAAAAAATGGAATCTTAAGCTATCCGGATTACGCGGACCGGATAGGAGGTTTATACTCGCCTGCACCAGGACATGAGAACAATTATGACGAGTAAAAACGGCTCTGCTGAAACGATTTGAGGTACGTCACATACCTCCGGAAAAAATTTCGAGCAGCAAAAGAGAACCGGAGAGTTTTTTGCCGCCTACAGTTTGCGTCTTTAAAACTTATCTCCTAATTTGGGTGGATTTGGCCCGGGTTCGCACTGACTATGAGAGTCTGGAAGAGCTCATGGGGGTCGCCCCGCGAAAAGCAAATGTTTTAAACCTCCAGGAGTTCCGGGGGAAAAAGGAGCGGAAGTATTGACCTCGTGATAATTAGCAGAACGGTTCGCGAGGTACATGGGGGGGCAGGGGAAAAACCCTTTCACCAAACCAAAGTCAAAAAAACAGACAAGAAGAAAGCCAAAAACTCAAACCAAAAAGTGGGAACCTTATGGGCAAAAAATCAGAGGATAGTTCAGAGAAGAAGAAGGAGGGAAGCAAGAGCACTTCAAGCTCTACACCTAAACGACCGTGGTCGGAGAAGTTGTGTTCAATTTGTAAGTCACCCTCTCACAATACGAGGGGGTGCAAATCAAGGCTAAGAACCCTCACTTTGCAGATGTCAAGTGCCCCTTCCAAGGAGGTTGTCACGGAAATCCAAGGTCCCAAAA
>JACEFZ010002976.1:0-52500 GCA_014155875.1 Cepaea nemoralis
CAAAAGATTGGAAGAGAACTATCTTCATTCCAATACCAAAAAAGGGCAACCTGAAATTATGTACCAACTATAGAACTGTTGCCCTGATCAGTCATGCAAGTAACATTCTACTGAAAATCATAATGGCAAGATTTCGCATGAAAATGGAAGAAGAGATTAACGTGGTTCAAGCTGGATTTAGAAAAGGAAGAGGAACAAGAAATCACATACTCAATATGCGTTTAATGTTAGAGAAGTGCAGAGAATTTAATGTAAACCTATTCTCATGTGTTGTGGATTATTCAAAGGCATGTGACTGTGTAGAAAATCAGAACTTTGGAAAATCTTGAGGATTATAGGCTTTCCCTCACATGTAATACAACTCATAAGAATGCTCTATCTAGACCAACAAGCAGCGGTTAGAATAGATGGCGAGACATCAGATTGGTTTGACATCAAGCAAGGAGTCCGTCAGGGCTGTGTTCTGTCCCGCTATTTATTTAACCTATACGCCGAAAATATGAGAAATGTCAGAGATGATATAACCAGTGAGCGATAGGATCCCCTAAATATCGGTGGTCATGAAATACCAGTGATTCGATATGCTGATGATAAATTATTACTGTCCACGTCACAGAATCGTAAAGAAAACCTAATAACCTCAGCCTACAAGAATAGTGAAATCACAATGTATATATGAACATAGCAAGAACACAGATAATCATACAGATAAAACTATTATAGAAAAACACATATATATTAATGAGGAAAAATTTGAGGTGGTGGAAAATGTCGAATATTTTGGGTCATCAATTACCCACATTGGTGACACAATAAAAGAAATTAAGAGACGAATATCAATTGCTTTTCAAAGACTAAAGCAACTGAATATATTGTGGAGTGGGACAGATAGAACTACAAAAATTAGATTTTTAAGAGCCTGCATTTTCCCCATTGCAAAATACGCCTGTGAGACCTGGACACTTATTAAACCAGCTGAACAGCGCATAGATGCCTTTGAATATAAATGTTATAGACGGGTTCTAAGAATATCTTTGGTAAAGAAAAGAACAAATGCATCCATACTTCAAGAGCTGAATATTGAAGAAGGTTGACTATTAAAGACGGTAAAACAAAGAAAATTGAAATATTTTGGTCACTTGAAACGTCACGAAAGTTTGGAGAGAACAATGGCGGATGATCTCCAGATTGATGTATCGGACGCAAGAGCGAAAAACAAAACTGTTATAATTTGTGAAGAGTAGTCCAAAGACCGCTGCCTTGACAAGATTTCAAAATTGTAAATCATCATCATCATCATCATCATCATCATCATCATTATCATCATCATCATCATCATCATCATCATCATCATCATCATCATCATCATCATCACCATCATCATCACCATCATCATCATCCAGTGCCTTGCTGGTTGGCGTTGGCTGCCGTGCTTCTCCACGAAGAGAAGCAGAGAGACCAAGAGAGAAGATGCTGAACAATTTGACATCAAGGCATGGAGGAACATCAATATCATAAATGATTGGAAACACAAAATACAGAAGGTTGTGGGCAGACATGATCACCAACGCCGCACGGCAAGGACTGTAAGAAGAAAAAGAAGTATTCATGATGATCTCTTTATGAAAGGAATGTAATGAAACTAAGACCAGCTAGAAATGAGAGTTGATAATGGATATGTTGTGCCACCGATGAGGAGACTCACTGCATGGCAACTGATTGCATGATGCCCCGATCCATTATCACTCAGCGACCTTGTATACTTTTTCACGGCGAGTCAAATTTTATCTGTGACATACAAATGTACACACACAAATTATACCATCGCTCTTCACTTTCAATAGCCAACAAATGAGAATCTTGTTTAAGCCTCAGGTCATTGGAAAATGATAAAACTAATATACCGAAGCAAAATAGGCGGTCTTTTTACCGATTTTAAACTGCATTTTGTCTCCCCGAAGCTATGGTTTTGAAAATTGAAATCACAAGTTAATGATGCCGTATCTTTGACATACGGCGTGGTTAGAATATGGTGCACAAGCATACAGTAAAATTAGCTTTTCATTAGATTAGTATTTAGTGCCGATATTTCCATCTATTCGTGACGCAGTACCTTCTTCACAATTGTGTTGTTAATGCTTGTTTCGTTTTGCCGGGTTGTATATTTTTAAAATCCCCTTTATTACCACGAATAACATGAAAATAGTGTGTGTGTGTTTTTTAAATCATGGAAATACTTAACTAATAATCTTTAACGAAGAATTAGGGGTCGTTGAGGAAAGCCCAACGCCATATCCTCAGAATATTTCAGATGTCAAGGATTTGAGGGGTTCGTGAGGGAGTCCCTCGCTCAGTTTTGACTGTTATGAACGAATACGGGTTAATTTGCTTCCATGGCTTTGAAATCATTACTGACATGGTGTTAAAACAATATTATACATACCTAGGGTTAATCATAACATCATACGGAAGATGCATGACGCAGATAACGACTAGAACAGATCAAGTACAACTCATGTTTTGAAAATGATAAGTTGAGTTGAGTTGAGTTAAGAACCGACATCACTGTACTCAGGACATTCCCATACGTGCTCGGTCCCCTCGTTCAACAGCCAGCGAAGAGTCACACTACTAATCGTTCCCACCGCTATCTGATTAAAAGTTCTCCTGGTCTTCCCTCTCAGTTTTGAGATTCTTCCAGAACCCCTGCCGATCACCCGCAATCTCATTTTTTCCACATATGGGTTCTCAATCTGTTCCTTCGCCTTCTCCACCTGGTCCCACAAGCGCACGACCACCTCACCCTTGTCCATAGACAATCTGCAACCAAGAGGTGCATTCTCTGCTAGCCTATCAGCCTGTTCATTCCCATGGCTAGGGCAAAATATCCATACAATTCTCACAATCTGCGACCTCTGAAGCGACGAGAGCTATTCTACACGAAACATTCCTTTCTCCACCTTACAAAGCATACTCTTTGAATCCGTAATTAATACAACGTGTGTTGCAGTAGTCTTCTCTAGCCAACGGAATGCCGCTGTTACTGCCTTCACCTCCATTCTCATGCCGGAGGTCGTAGTCTCAAATGCCAGACTCTCCTTTTTCAAGACTCGTCCATTAGCCTTTGCAATAAAGCCCCAACCACTACGTCTGTTTCTCACCATTGACCCATCAGTGTAGATGACTATGTCACCTTGATGTCTGTTGCTCTGGATCAGCTGTTGCACTTCAAACTCAGTGCGGCCTGCTGCCCATTCTCTGCACTCACGACCCAGTGTTATTATTACATTGTGCCAGTCCGTCATGTCATCCGGAACTTCCAACCACTCTCTTCCACGATTGATGGTCTCTAGATCACACACCTGACGTATAGCAAGTTCTGCATGGGCCATCCAGGACCTGCCTCGTCTTAGTCTATGACCCTTGACCATATCAATGGCTGCATGCAGCGGGTGATCCCTATCTGCAGCAACTCTCAGGTACCATTTGGCCTGAAGGACCCTATGCCTATCCGCCATTGTTGGTAGCGCCAGGATATGACTCATGCATATAATTGGTTTGTCCTTTGTGCACCCCAGGATTAACCGCATGGCAGCATTCTGTATGCGCTCCAACCTCTCACGCTGGCCTCCCACTAGGCTAGCAAATGGTAGTGTATCTTAGGCAACAAGTCATAATCTTTGAATGTCAGAAAGAGAATATTGAAATGCAATATAGAATCATTTTTACTCTATGGCAGTGAATTATTAACCCTGAATGGACAGAGAAGAAAGAGCTTCGATGCAAAGTAGATGTGGTTCCCGAGACGAATGTTGTGACTGCGTTGAACTTTCAGAATAGCTAATAACAATTTTTCTGGAAAAAGCTAATGAACCTGGAACATTATTTACAACTATAAGAAAGAGACAAACAGCTTTCTTTGGACATGTGATGCGAAGAGAGGCTTTGGAGAACATCGTGACAACTGGAAAGATTAGAGGGGAAGAGAGGCAGAGGCGGACCGAGAGCAATTATGCATGGTGGCTAGAGGAGGTGGTATGGGGGAATATAACAACAGAGTTGATCAAGAACACCAAAGACTGAGATCTGTGGAGAGACATGAAGGTCTACGTCAGTTGGCAGGACTCATGATGATGCTGATGACGATAACATGGTAAATGATTATAACGGGGGATATTTAAAATTTATAACCAGGACAGAATGAAACAAAGAATCTATTAGAAGTGATTCCACCAAGAGAGAGCAAGATGGTTCGGCGACTTACTTCCAGACACCGGCTCTCTTAACGCGCAAATTCCAACTGTAGAAAAGTCTCCGAGGCACCGGCTGGATACCTGGTTTACGTGTACCATAACAACCTAGCAAATACACCAATATGTGGGAACTACAAGACCAAGCTATTAAAGACACCGTGTGGTGATTACAAGACCAAGCTATCACAGACACCTTGTGGTGATTACAAGACCAAGCTATCAAAGACACCCTGTGATAACAAGACCAAGCTCAGAGCGGTGAGACCTGTTCGTCCCCACAAGGTGAGTTCTTTAAGCAAACGACAGAAGACATTCACGTCAGCACAGGAATGATGATTTTGCCACAAGGTTGTCAGAAACGACCTGCTGGCCGAGTGACTAGAATGATGGATTCTCCTTCGTGAGACCCGTGTTCGAATCCTCGGTAAGGTGTGGAGGTTGTTTTTTTTTTCTGTAGGGGGTAAAAAGAAAACTCTAGCCCGCACAGTTCGCGGCGACTGCACTAGCCAGGCGGTCTTATTCCTTCAGGCTCAAGACCCCCCCCCCCCCCCCCCCCCATACACCGCAAGGTACTATATTGGCAGCAAATAACAGTTTTGACAGTTGACAATTGTCAGAGACCAAATTATTCGGACTTTTGTCATTGAGGAGCAGAAGGCTGTAGCAGCAGTTCTCACGACAGAAAAGCCTGGCAATAAACACGGAGACTTGTGTTGAATCACAAACAATAAGTTTAATTTAAATAAAAACATCTTCACGGGTAGATAGCGCCATATTACCTTGGGTGGCATCTCGCCCTTTCTGCTCCAACACTACCCAGGAAGTGGATTAAATGCTTTATTGTCATGGGATGATTAATCGTCTTAAGCGACTTCCTGCATCTGCCATGGGTTTATATATCGCCATAATGTTGTCATTGCGTTTCAATACAAAATGTCTGCTACCATGTTAACAACTTTTAAGTCATAACTGTGACACGCCTTTACTTCTAATTTTTCGGCACTGCTTTCATATGGCTGGAATCACAGCATTATACCAACGTGTGATTCAATGAGCATGATTCAGAAGGTCGAAGCTGGTTCTGTACGTAGACAGTGGACTGAGTCGCTGCGGAAGTCTGTTGTCCGCAAAGTCACCTTCATCTTCGCCCCGGGACATGCGGGAGTCGAGGGAAATGAACGAGCTGATAAATTGGCTGGCTCTGCACCCCCTGTAGATGGCCAGCCCATGGATCGTGCGGATGTTATTAACGCCCTTAAAGATATGGCGAGAACAGAGGATTTTGACGCCAGTGATTCCACATCGCTCTCCAGGATGAAAGACCTGGGAGTAAGAATCGGCACAGCCAGACGCGAGAGGTACATCGGGAAAACAAAGCGCCTCGTCAACCAGCACAGAACTGGCACTATTAGCCACCGGACGCTGATGCATATGCTGGGGGGAGGATCTGAGCACCTATGGACATGTCCGGAGTTCAACGAAGATACCCCAACTGATAACTAACTAACTAACTAACTAACTAATGTACGGCACTAAACAGGCAACTTTAAAAACCACAGAGTAATCATTAACACTCGCTTCACCGTGTGATCTATGAAGATGGGATCACAAGAAAGAAAGAAAGGAAGACAGACAGACAGACAGACAGACAGACAGACAGACAGACAGACAGACAGGCAGGCAGGCAGGCAGGCAGGCAGAGGAGGAGGAGGAGGAGGAGGAGGAGGAGGAGGAGGAGGTGGTGGTGGTGGTGGTGGTGGAGGAGGAGGCAGGCTGAACACAAATATAAACAGCTAACCATCATTCTGATTGCAACAACAACATAGCTAACAAATCAGGCAGCAGTGATCTATTATGCGACATCTCTGTACAATGCCTTGTCTGTAAAGCTTTCCATTGAGTCATTCTTTTCTCAGTTTGTCCTCTTTTTAGAATGACATTCATTTTGTTAATGCACTGTCTACATTGCCAAACATTTATGTCATTGAAAAATGTCAGCAACATACAACTCCTCACAATTTAAAGTTCCTGTAGACGGTCAGGAAGACACAATGCAGATATAACTTGCCGTTCTGTGGGATTTAAGATAATCTTTTAGGAATTAGTTTTCATCATCATTATGTGCCATGGACAGTGACGTAGGCTTTCATGTCTCCACAGATCTAGGTTTTTGGTGGTCTGGATAAACTCTGCTGATGATATTCTCGTCCCATTCTATGACCAAAATCACGAGGCTTAGCTCTTTATTAAAATTGTATGTTATGTTCTATGGGGTGTATTTTTATTGACCGGATTTGTTGAAAATATTGCCGTTGCAAGTTATATATTCATTGTCTGTGGAGTTCATGCAACATATACTGCTATCGTGTGTCTTATTTTCGGTAAAGTTTTCCACATTACAGCTCTATTCACAAAGGATGTTGGAAATATCCACCATGTTTTTTAGTTGGCAAGGATGGATACGTTTTGTCATGTTGTCACAGACCTTGCGCAGTGTGGACAGTGTAATTGTATTAATGTTGTTAACGATTGAAAACTGAAGTTCATTGATTGTGTGGGGATTGCTTTCGTACACTTTTTCTTTCAGTGCACCCCCAGATGGTAGTAATCCAGGGGAGTAATGCCCAAATTCCGCGAGAGATTATGTGTTTTACAAATAAATGTCTTCTAAGAATTCTAGTGATTTTACAGCTGTGTGAGCAGTTGCACCATCTTGTTGAAACCAGACTAATTCAATTTCGCGCTCAGAAAGTTGGGCTACGAATCGTTCCAAGATGTTAGTTCGATATTTTTCAGAATTTACAGTTGAAGAAAATTGGACTGATTATGCGCATACGACTCATTTCACACCATACTGCTACTTTCTGATCGTGGAGGAAAGTGACATCAAGGATTCCTTCACCTTCTTGAGCAAGAAAATTCCCAAACCAGATGCAATACTTAACTCTGCATTGGTGATCTAATTCTTTTTGTTGAGGTACAACCGAAAACGTGTATGGCTGTAACTTCAATTTCTTCTTAAGGATTTTGTGGACAGAACTGCTGGACGTATGTATTTGTTGGGTCAACGTTCTTACTGATTTACTAGACTCATTAGCATGCTGTCCTGGATGTGGAGGGATGTTTCTTCAGAAATAGATAGTTTACCACGGTGGCGCACATCATGAACACTGCCAGTGCTGTGACATTTCTTAATTAAATTGCTAACAGCATTAGGATGAGGCATTTGAGTATCAGGGCATGTCATCATAAATTATTGAACTAGCACATTCGAATATCTGTCATCGTTAAGAAACACATACTCCACCAAAAATACATTGTCTTCAACAGTTAACACCACTGTAGCTGAGATCAGTTACTAAAACATCTGCATATAGCAGTAATATTCTGAACTAACGTTTAAATGGCTCTTGAACCATGACGTAATCATCATCATCTTCCACTTTTGCAGGCAAGTGTCGTGGTGAGGAATAATTGGCGCTTCAGCGCCCGATAAGTGGCACTGGATAGCGTCATTCCGTATAATTGTACAATCGTCGTCAATCCATTTTCTTCTCGGGCGTCCTCTTGCTCTGGTCGCAAATATCTCTGATGTAGGGAAATTGATGGTAGTTGATGGTGCTGCTTCTGACGAGATGGCCAAATCATTTGATCTTCTGTCTTTCAATAAATGTGGCACATGGTGTTGATCCCACAGTCTGTCTGATATCAACATTTCTTACTCGGTCTCGGATTGTTAAGTTGGCAGTTCTCCTCAGGTATCTCAACTCACAGGTGTTGATTTTGCGTAAGTGTGATTTGGATAATGTCCAAGTTTGAGATTGGTAGCATAGGGTTGGTGTGAATATGTTGTTTATTATCTGTCGTTTTGCGGACATAGGTATGTTTGGATGTTTCAGGATGGGTGATAACTGATATGTAACCTTGATGTAATACACAACTGAATTTACGGTGCGCAAATACTTTTGTTAGCCTCTTCCAAGCTACCGTTGTGGGTATATGAGAGGTAAGACAATGGCAGTTTGTAATCCGGAGAGCACGGAGACAAAGGGAGTCAATCTTTACATCCCGTAGCGAACTCCCAAATCTGACATCGAACCTTCAACCGATTTAAGGCTTATACCAATGTCAGAGTAACACTCTAACCACTACACCAACCACTTTGTAAAAATTACATTTCACTATATTTTTATGGAGAACGATGAACAGTTAGATTCCTTACTGCACGGCCACAATGATCCCAAAATACTTTCGTCACTTTGACTATAGACCACATCATTGACAAAACAGTTTCTAGTATCTTCTGGGCGTTTGGACCATGTCATGCAAGTGTTGCTGCCATCTCGCGCCCTACTCTTGAGCAGCCTGTCGTATTTGTGCGACTCTGTCAGGTGGAAGGAGTTGGCCTTCTGTTGTCTTTTACTGTCTGGACGTTGGACCAAGACCCCGAAGAGGTCTGGCTGTGGGGTCATCCCGGTGTTTCGGCTTGAACTATGGGGGATTGACCGCTGGGATAGCTTAGCTTTACAGGTGTAGGCGGGGTATGAGGTCAGCTTGCTTCCTTTTCTGTCACCTGGAGCAGAAACAAGAACAGAAAATAATAATTATATCCTTTGGATATAATAGCAGGAATAATTATTATTTTCTAATTATAGCGGGAGCAGATATGTTGGTGTAATGGTAAGCGTGTTGTATTGATAATGATGATTATGATGGTGATGATGCTAATGATGATTATGATGGTGATGATGATAATGATGATTATGGTGGTGATTATGATAATAATGATTATGATGGTAATGATGATAATGATTATGATGGTGACTATGATAAATATGATTATGATGGTAATGATGATAATGATGATTAATATTAGGTGATGATGATAATGATGATTATGATGGTAATGATGACAATGATGATTATGTCAGTAATGATGATGATGATGATTTTGATAGTAATGATGACAATTATGATTATGATGGTAATAATGACAATGATGATTATTATGGCAATGATGACAATGCTGATAATGCTGACAATGATGATGTTACATTACCACATTACAAAATACTATATATATCACTATAAATATAACAGTAATATGAGCTGGGTTTTACGGAAAGACATTTCTTTCTTGAACTTAAGTCAATACACTATCTCTTGTCGGGGTAGGAATTCTTGTAATCACAAAGTTTAGATCACAGAAGAAATAGAAAAATAAATCACTTCTTTGAATAATAGATGACTACACGTTGTAGCAACGCGCCATGTTTTCTTTGAACAATCCAATTCCAATTGCAATTTTCGAAAAATAAAATTCCACATTCGGTCTCGTCCAACCTGCCTTCTCAGCGTCGGTTATTGTTGAGATCCGTGGTTGTGTGGACTGTTAGTCCTAGTTCCTACTGGTTTTATTGGTTCCGCTCTGTTCGTCGGATATATTTATTTTGTGCTATCTGGTTGTTTTCTTTGTCTTGTGTTGGTCCTGATAAAGACCGGTCCTTGGTCGCGCCTACTGGGGCCCACATTCTTTCGTTTGTTGACTACTTTTCTCTATTAGCACTGTTACGTGCTTGTCGCTTCTTGTGTTATTCTCATCGGGGCTGGTCCTGGTCCAGTCCACATAAGGACTCGATGTAGGCAGAAGGCAGAACATTCAAGTGCAAGTCTCAAGTTGTCCCCCCGGTCAGCGGCCCGAACTCCTTTACGTTTGTTTTTTGGCGTTTTTCATCATCACGTGTGGGTGTGGTGTAGCAACAAGATGACCCGGTCTCCCTGTCAGCCTAGTTCAGGTGCCCTACCGGAGGAGCCAACCCACCTTCCTGCCATTCACCCCGCCATACTCAGCTGTCCCCCTCAGGACAACCGGTATTTTTTTTGTTTTAGATACCTACGTACAGATTGTTTTTTTTTTAAATTACAAATAACATACAGACATACATACATACTCGCATATATATGCATACATACACATACATACACTTGAACTATCGAGAGGAACAAAAATGTTAAATAGATGATTTTGTTCAGCACTTATCTGAACTCCTAGTCTATCAATCCTGTGTCCTTAGTACTCTTCTTAATGGCAGTGAAGCCTAGTCAGTTTACTCACACCAAGAGAAACGTTTAAACAGCTTTCATATGCGGTGTCTGCGAAGAATACTTGGTATTAAGTGGCAAGACAAAATCACAAATACTGAAGTATTGGAAGACCAGGTTGTGTGACTGTTTATTCCATGCTCAATCTTCGTAGATTTAGATGGATAGGACACCTTAGGAGGATGGATAATGGTAGAATACCAAAGAACATCTTTTTTTGGTGAATTACAGATGGGTAAGAGATCTCAGGGTCGGCCTCTGCTACGATACAAAGATGTGTTTAAGCGGGACATGACTGATACAGGCATTGATAATGCACATTGGGAGCAAGTCGCCGCTGAACGTGTTGCATGGAGGGCAACTATCAGAAATGGAATATAGACAAAGGAGAAAATGATTGCAGATAAGTCACACACCGAGCGTGCGAGACATAAGATGGTGCATGATGGTGGAAATGACCATGCGTCCACTGTGGACGAACATTTACAGCGCGAACTGGCCTTATCAGTCACATTCGCTACCGCCATGGGTTGTAGTTATTATGCCTTTTTGTAGCACAGTGTAACAAACTATCTATCGTCTATCATGACGGCAAGATGCCAATGGATATCTGAACTCTTGTTATAATATGTATTTGTCCTGAAGCATGTCCTTGGTATGGGTCTGTTATGTGATAGTGACATCACACTCTTTAAGGCCTGACAATAGGTGGCCATCGTTCCCTCATTATGGCAAGCGACGAGCCCATGAGCCGAACCCGTGCCACTCTTGTCCTCGTGACATTACCAGCACATTCCCCTGTCAATTTCGCTAGCGTATGCGCCATATCTGGACTCGGTAGGGTGACATTACCAGCACATTCCCCTGTCAATTTCGCTAGCGTATGCGCCATATCTGGACTCGGTAGGGTGTAATTACCGGACATGCAAATACAACAGGACGCGATATCCGGGCTATTTGGGGTGTAATAACCAGACATGCAGTAATGGTGCTCATCTTTTCAAGCTTACGATTAGTTGGGGAGACTTTTGGTACTTGAGAGAGGTCTGTCTTCTAAAGTTAAATTATGAATTGCTTATGTTTGGTATGTTTACAGCATTCATTGTATATTTTGTATATTTTGTTTTAGATGTAAATGTAACATTCATGATAGATACCTGTTGTGCGAAAGATGAGTGACTGGAAGGGCTGAATGTAAGATGTGTGACCAATTTGTGACCCTTTGAAAATAAAGTTCGTTCGTTCGTTCGTTCTTTCGTTCGTTCATTCTTTCGTTCGTTCATTCTTTCGTTCGTTTTTTTTCGCTCATTTGTTCTTTCTTTCATTAATTCCTTTATTATTTCGTTTGTTCGTTCTTTTGTTCTTTTGTTCGTTAGTTCTATCGTTCGTGTAGAGACATTTCTTTCTACACGCTTCTACCTTCCTTCTACCTTCCAGGAAGCTGGTGGTGCTTATGTGTTGCTGGTGGTGTTTATTTGATGTGCAGGATATTGGAAGCAAGGCATATTAAGAAATAACCAGACCATGACTCAGTAAAGCACATACACAATGGCTGAGATTAGGCTTAGGATCGCCATGTTTCCTACACGGAATTCAGCTATTTCTTGGTCAACAGACAAAACAGTGTTTAAAAGACATGAAGATCGAGTTTATTGCACCGGGTTTTATCCATATGGCCCGGTCTCTTTCCACAGGGCAGTTTCCCAAAAGAGTCGCACAAAGCACGAGCTCCGTAGCATCAACGACGACCCCCCAGGAGTCTCCGAGATAACGTCACTCGTGAACTGAACAAGGTAACCAGGAATCGAACTCACGACTTTCAGTTCACGTTGCAGGCGGTGTAAACATTTCACCGTGGAGGCCCCTGGTGTCAACCGACTCCAACTCATTGTCCGGAAATATCAACGAAAATAAACAGCAAACATGACAAAGAAGATTCTAAAACTAGCATGTCGTTTGCGGGATGTAGCAGTCAACTCTAGGTTCATTTTCACTGCAATTTTGACTCAGCAGTTTGCGATTTGCTTTCTGAAAGAGACGTCAACATTTAAGTTCAGCTAATCGGGGGCGTGAAGTGCACCCTCTGCCCCGCCATTAGAAGAGAAAGTGTAATGCTTTAAACCACTCACCCACGCCGACTATCCACCAAGAAAATACGCAAGTAATTGTTGGGACCGGGTGCTCTAGTTAGTATCGAGGGACCGGTCTAGGCGTCCCAAATGGAGTTGGTCTGACTTAGAGTGACACAGGTCTAGACGTCCCAAATGGAGCCGGCCCGGCGTGGTGTGCGACAGGTCTAGTCTTCCCAAATGGAGCTAGCTTAGTTTAGGGTGGGACAGGTCTAGTCTTCCCAAATAGAGCAAGGCTGGTTTAGGGTGGGACAGGTCTAGTCTTCCCAAATGGAGCTGGCTCGGTGTAGGGTGAGACAGGTATAGTCTTCCCAAATAGAGCTGGCGTGGTTTAGGGTGGGAAAGGTCTAGTCTTCCCAAATGGAGCTAGCCTGATGTAGGGTGGGACATGTCAAGACTGCACAAAGACAGTTGCCACCGACTACTATCGCCACCTTGCCATCTTGGCGGACAATAGTTTGTGACATGGTCCTTCAAAACAGGCATAATAGCTACAATCCCTGACGGTAGCGAATGTCACTGATCATACCAATTTGCGTGGTTAATAACCGACTATGCCCCAGTTACTTATTGATCTCATCTGCAACGGACACAGCTCATTGCACACGGATATCGCCAGAAGGGTTTCAGTCTCTTCTCATAGATCGTAAACTCCGTAGAAACTGCAAGGATCTCAAAAGTGTATATTCACGGGAATCACACTTGCTATAAACATGCTGTAAAGGTACAGATCTAATACACACGAAAAAGCGAAGTACAGACAAAATTGAATAATATGGAAGGACATGGGCGGAGCTGCATGGGACAGTAAGGAGAGGATTACTTGGGGTGAGTTCTTTGAGGTCCTATGCCCCAGTAGTCGATACAGAACGAAAGAAGAACTAACGAACTTTATTTTTAAAGTTTTGAGAATTGGGCAAGCTAGCCCGTCTGACATTCTACATTTCTTATCTCTCTGCTCGAATACATTATTTCATTCATACATCTACTCATGAAACTAATCTTAGACAACCACGCCAACAACAGAAACAATGTACATTAAAATCAATAATACATGACTCAATAAAACTAATTTTTGACATGGCAATAATGATTAGCTCAGGTGTGTGCGACGTACCACAGTTAAAGGGATGATTATGATGCTAGTTGTCCTTTGAAATAATTGTTATTATTTTTTTTTTCAGTTATGGAGATTTATAGTCTGTACTCAGAGAGTGTTAAAATAAGTTGCGACTGGGTGTGTAGGGATTGGTGATGTCTTTGATTTCTTCTGAAGGATTGTGCCACAGTTGAGCTGCGGAGTACGAGACGAAGTAAGATAGTTTCCTTAGTATATAGATTATTCCGTTGTCAGTCTTGATCAGTCCAGCACTTGACAAAAGGTGCTTGTATCAAGTGACAAGCAAACACGAAAGACAAGAAAACATCAAATTCAAGAAGACAGGAAAGACAAGAAAACAGCAAAGACAAGAAAACAAGAAAGACAAGCAAACAGGAAAGACCAGGACACAGGAAAGACAAGCAAAGAGTAAAGACAAGAAAAATAAACAAAGAAATCACACAGTTCTAAAGAAGATGCTGACGAGAGAAGGAACAACATCCGACTAACCATACAGCGATGACATTTTCACCACATCACTCCTGGAGAATGTCGACTGATACCACAGGTGGCATCTTCGATAGCACCATTTTTTCCTATTGCAGACGATGTGGTAGAAGACACGCCTAAACTTGGTACTGATGGCGGAGTAGAGGATGAAGTTGATGGAAGCGTTGATCTGAATGAGGAGGTTGATTACATTCCCTGCTATCTTCAAATTATTTTGTTGTTCTCTGGGGAAAGAAAATAGCAATTGATCAATGTTTTCGCTATATTATTGTGTTGTTCACTGGGTACAGACAATAGTAATTGATCAACATTCTCGCTGTATTATTGTGTTGGTCTCTGGGGACAGACAATAGTAATTGATCAACATTCTCGCTGTATAATTGTGTTGTTCACCAGGGACAGACATTAGTAATTGATCAACATTCTCGCTGTATAATTATTTTGTTTCTTGGGAAAGACAATATTAATTGATTAACGTTTTCGCTGTATTATTTTGTTGTTCCCTGGGGAAAGACTACAGTAACGTTTTCGCTGCAAGTTAAATTCAACACCGTATATTCTCTTGGTAAATGTTAACAAAGAAGCCATAAACAATAGGTTGCATACTGTATTGCCTGGCATATTTCGCTGAATCTCGTCAGGTGCACTGCAAAGTTATTTACCATATGAAGTGAAAAGTATAATCATATTTTGACATAAATACATTAGAAACATAGTCACTGAAACTGTTCTAATGGGAAATATGTATTCAAATATGCTGAGGCTTGCGCCATTTGGTGTTTATAACCAGTTTTGTGCAGATAGGAAGACGATATAATGAATCTGCGATTACCATGGAGATAACAAATGCTCAGATCTGTTTTTGTTCTTTCAGCCACCCACATGCCATAAATAATACATGGCATAAATAATACATGGCATAAATAATACATGGCATAAATAATACATGGCATAAATAATACATGGCATAAATAATACATGGCATAAATAATACATGGCATAAATATACATTGTGAACATTGTGTCCATTTTGGGAGATGTTTTTTTTCTTTTTCAATAGCAGCGGCTCTAAGATTTTACAACATCGTGAAAGATGTACAGCGTTATAGGACCTCCTACTTACACATGAACACACCCACCCCTCACACTCACACACACACACATATATATATATATATATATATATATATATATATATATATATATATATATATATATATATACACACACACACACACACACACACACATACACACAACACACGCTCGATGGCGCTTCAACTGAAACTCATAAAAGTGTGATAGAAACTACAATAACCATACCATTGTCTAGTAACCTGTCAATGTTATTGTTAAGGACGCCAGGAGTGTTAAACATGTGATATCACGGTGCAGAAGAATACGATGATGTCATAATGATGGTTTAAATATGGCCGCCCCACTTTTGACGTGCACCAAGAAGGAGAAGCGTTCTTTATCCGTTGATATTTTTTTTTTGTGGTAATATATTTATCTCACACACAGACAAGCAACAGGAATACAGCTTACCTGAACATGTAATCGCCTCAATCACACACACACACACACACACACACACACACACACGGGCAGCCCACACGAACACAGCCTACCTGGTTATGTGAACTACCCCCAGGGCCACACACTCACACACACACACACACACACACACACACACACACACGGGCAGCCCACACGAACACAGCCTACCTGGTCAAGTGAACTTCCCCCAGGGCCACACACTCACACACAGACACACACAGACACACACACACACACACACACACTCACACACAGACATCCCACACGAACACGGCCTACCTGGTCAGGTGAATTTCCCCCAGGGCCGTGTACGTCTTGTACAAGAGCAACAAGGCACCGGGGATCTGGCAGACGATAAACACAATGACGACGGTGATGAGAATCTTTGTAATCTTTTGTTGCTCCCGGGGCTGGCAAGCTACGACCCTGCTGTTGTTGGGGCCCTCGCTGCCACGGCCATGCAAGAAACGAGTGGAGCTGTGTAACAGTCGAATACTTATTGACGTGTGGCACTGTTGGATAAGTCAATGCTTAACTTAAAAGTCATCTAAATGCTTTGTGTTAAGTTACGACACAGCATGGTCCAATGGATAAGACCTTAAAGTCTTAAAAGTATTAAAAGTGGAGAGGATCGACTTCATTGCACCGGGTTTTTATCCCATATGACTCGGTCTCTTTCCGCAGGGTGGCCTGTCGAAAGCGCCACGCAAAGCACGAACTCCGTAGCTCCAGCGATGACCCCCAGGAGTCTCCTAGAAAGATGCACTTGTAAACCGAAATTCGCTCGTAAATGTCCGGTGTGGTGATGGCGAGGTAACAAATTCAACCCTATAACTTCATTGTCAATTCTATTTTCTTAGCGTACTTGGTTGTTCAACAGCGGTGTCAGAGGCGAATGCGCGTTGTAATTGTGCCTGCTAACATTATAATAACATTGTAAAAAAATAAGGTTATGAACATGCAAATAACTTCTTTTTCTTTCAATCAGTCAATCTATGAGGTGCCGTCTCCACAGTGAAGGTTGGCTGCAATGGAACAAGCAAGTTGAACAAGCAACTAGACTAGAAAGTCGAATAGAGGCCCTAGAGATGTGGATATACACGTACAGATGAATGTGTCCTTTTTCATGGGAACAAATCCAATCAAATACAGAGGTTCCAGAAAAACTGGGAATGGAGAGAGAGAGAGAGAGAGAGAGAGAGAGAGAGAGAGAGAGAGAGAGAGAGAGAGAGAGAGAGAGAGAGAGAGAGAGAGAGAGAGAGAGAGAGAGAGAGAGAGAGAGAGTTTATGAAAGAAATAAAAAGGAGGCAAGTGAAATATTTCGGCCACGTTAAAAGACATGCTACCTCTATAAAAACCATACTGGAGGGCAAGCGAGCAAGAGGTAGACAATGATACAAGTGGGAAGATAACATCAAGAGATAGACGACAGCCTGACAGAATGTACAGTCAGGGCGAAAGACAGAGTTGGAGATCCATTGCAGCCAAATTCACCGTGGAGACGGCACCTGATTGATTGATTGATTGATTGAAAAAAAGGTTACTTGCATGTTCAAAACGTCGTAATCAACCTTGAATGCATCAGCTGCTTATGATTATTTTAGGTAATTTTACACTCATTAGTTTGATATTGCTTTCTGAATATCATCATCTTGTGCCACGCCAATAAGCGTGAGCGGTCATGTTTCGCCATCTCTCACGATCACCAGAGACGTAGATCAGCTCTGTGTTCTTGTCTCGACCATGCCACGTTGCCAAGCCATCCAGGTAGTTACTTCTCTGCCTTCCCCTCGTTCTTTTCCCCTCAAACCTGCCTGTTGTCATCAAGTTCTCCAATTTATTTCTTCTCAAAATTGTGACTGTCTACGTCTAATTTCTGTAATCAGTTTACGGTTTTCATTTTCTAAACATACCATTGTGAAAATGAACACAAAGAGATCGGTTGGGAATAAAAGGAGAGTTGATTAATGAAATAAATAAAACGTAAGTGAAATATTTCGATCAAATTAAAACACATTATAATCTTATAAAACCATGCTGGGGGTGAGGGGGCGGGGGGTTAAGGCTAAAGGCAAGCGAGTAGGAGGTAGACAACGACACAAGCTTAAAGATAACACCAAGAGATGGACGAGCAGAAGTCAGGCAGAATGTACAACCAAGGCGAGAGACAGATAGTGTTAGAGATCCATTGCAGCACATTTCGTTGTGAAGACGGCACCTGATTAATTGATCTGATATCAAATCGTCTGTGGCACAGGAATGCAGTATAATTGGGCGACCCCCTGCCGTGAAGTTGGAACCGCGACTAACTAACAAACATATATACATTAACGAGTTGAAAGCTGCATATCCTTTACAGGACATAGCAGTTAACCCGCAGTATTTTTTTGGCTGTTTGTGATTCCTGGGTAATTTCAAGTTCAGTAGTTTGCCATTGCTTTCTGAACAACCGTTACTCATGCCATTATTTGGAAACCAACACAAGACCGTCTGCTTCCAAAACACCCGCAGCTGTGTTTCGAACGCGGTATGCGGGATTACGAATTGCGTCCGTTACTCTTTCGCCACAGAGCGGGTTGACAAGCAGCAAGAATGAAGAAAACCACATTAAACCTAGAAACAGAAAACAGGAGGTGAAACACGCAACTCCATTTCCGCAAGCAGAAGCAGAAAAGAAACACCTTAAGGAATACAATTATAACACGCCCACAGACTGACAGCATGAGCTTGAACGGGGCATGTTCAGCTTTTCTACAGATCGGCTCGGCTAGGCTCATCAAGTGTCTTGCCAAGTTATATGAGCCATCAGGCTTCTCCACTTCTTGCGACTATAATCTCCAACAGCAGGTGTCTGTCTGTTAGCGTGCCGACACCCTTCCTTGCCATGACACAATCTTCTCTCAATGTCATCTTCATTCTTTCCTCCAATCATTCAATTTGTCCACTTTTTTAGCTTCTCATAACATGACCAAATAATGACAACTGACTCTGAGTGTTGTTTTTGTTAAGTTGTTTTCCTATCATGTCCTTTTTTTCAAAGCATTTAGATTACGCATGTTAACTGTCTTTGTTTTTCTCTTCGAGCAGTAGGAAATATAACTATAACCAAAGAAGGAGAAGAAATAACAGATTCACGTAAAGGAACACACCCTGAAATAAGTAACGGGCTTCAAATAATTTTTTTTTCTTTAAGTTGCATATCCTTTACTGGACGTCGCAGTAAAACCCAGCATTTTTGGGTTGTTTGTTTGTGATTTCCTGGCAAGTTTACTTTCAGTAGTTTGCCATTGCTTTCTGAACGACCGACACTCATACCATTTTTATAAAAACCAACGCAAAGCGATGTGCTGCCAAATCGTCTGCAGAAGGGTTTCGAATGTAGTATTCGGGATCACGAACTGCGTTCGTAACTCCTTTGTCACAAAGCCAGCTTCGAGTACCTAGGAAGTATAATATGATCAAATGACACACCAGAAGACGAGATCGAAAATAGATGCAATAAGGCAAACCAACACATTGGACAAATGGCACCAATACTAAAGAACAAACATGTATCAGTACATACTGACAAAAGCACTCTGAAACACCATCTTTCTACCAATTCCAAACTTGGACAAGGACACAAAGAGAGAAAAGAAAAAAATACATCAACGGAATTGAGATTCCTGAGAAAAATACTCATTGTTCCAAGAATAGTGAAAATCAGAAATGATGAAAAAAGGACTAACGCATCACTAGATTTCATTAGAAAACAGCAAGTGATATGGATCGACCACGTATTTAGGCTACCAACTGACACAACAAACAATGATGTACATTCTAAATGCCACCGGAAGAAGAGACCGAACATGTAATCGATGGACAGAGGGAATAAGAGAACCCATGGGAGTCTTGATACATGTAGCCCATAAACGGGCATTCTTCCGCTGTTTATGCTTCACCTCGACAATGCAAGGTACAAGAGAAACACGATGAGATGATGATGATGATGTTTACTGTCCAAGGAATTTTCAGCAAAATCTTCCGACAAAACCCCATCTCTGGAGCCACATGGGATTTCTGTTGTTGCGTGTTTACTAATTGCCTAGGATTATCAGAAATAACTCTAGTGTGTATGTGATGTGTGTGTGTATGTGTGTGTGGGGGAGGGGGACGTGTGTGTGGGCGTGCGGGCCTGTGTGCATTGTGCAAACTAATAATTAGCTTAATCATTCCAGGACACACTTCCAACGAGAAAACAGTGCAAATGTATATGGGAAAATGTTGAAATACTTAAGTAAATAACCCATTTAACACGTCTCCAGTTGCATGTAGTATATGGTGCTCTATCCCATACGTTTTATGAATCAACAAATATTTATATTAATGGAAAGAACTTCCAGAAAGTAACCAGTTTTATTTATCTAGGTTCACTGCTCCTGAGCGAAGGACATTTAATGGCAAAAATAAAAAGAAGAAGAAACTAGGATTTGCAAAACCTAAAGCAATTACAACCGTTGTGGATTGAAACAGTTGCAAGAATAATAAAAATCGCTAGAGCACTAAAAGCAGGCATGTTTCCTGTGGCCACATGCGAGTATGTCATTTGGACTGTTATCACATCAGAAGAAAATGGCATACGTGCTTTTGAATACCAATAGAGCTATCCAACAAGAACTAAATATTAAAGAAGATATCTTAATAACTCATTCAGTGTCGAAGGATAATATATCGCCAAATGTGATCTCTTATTTGAACAGAAACACGATATATCGCCATACTAGGGTCGTGGTTTATTTATCTTGTTTCGTGGTATTTTCCGCCATTGTAATGCTCAGTGAAGGGAAATCTACATTATAATACTTGTTAATTTGATCGTGCATCTGGTTTGGCCCACATCTGTTTTTTGTTTGGCACTGAATCAGTTAAGACAAATAAAATTGAGGAAAATAAAATATGATGTGCCAGTGAAACGACATGGGTGTTTGGAAAACATTAATTATGGAAGGAGGTTAGGCGGAGAAGTGAAGAAGACGAAGGTAAAGTCGTAGGAGAATTCGAGATGAAGTGGATAATTTACACATGAGGGCAACAGAGGCAGAAATTTGATTTATGATAGAGAACCGATGAGGACACATTGTGGTGCCAAAGTTTCGCACATAACAAGCTACTGGGCGATAATTATGGCAATAATAATGCATGATAATATTACCCAAATGGAATCAGAGATGAGACCGACCATGTAAACGATGGACAGATGGAATAACAGAGTTTATGTGAACCTCAATATATGAAGCCCATAAAAGGGCACTCTCCTACTGATTATGCTTCACCTCGACACCACAAGGTACAAAAGTAACAAAATTAGATGAGAGGATGATAACAGTATTATTTCAAACATTAGTGTGAACAGAAGGTCAACCAGAGAGACGAATGGAGACGGATTGTATCTGCAGCAAAGAACCTCAATGGCTCGGAACGCTGAAGAAGAAGAAGAAGAAGAAGAAGAAGAAGAAGAAGAAGAAGAAGAAGAAGAAGAAGAAGAAGAAGAAGAAGAAGAAGAAGAAGAAGCAGCAGCAGCAGCAGCAGCAGCAGCAGCAGCAGCAGCAGCAGCAGCAGCAGCAGCAGAAGAAGAAGAAGAAGAAGAAGAAGAAGAAGAAGAAGAAGAAGAAGAAGAAGAAGAAGAAGAAGAAGAAGCAGAAGAAGAAGAAGAAGAAGAAGAAGAAGAGAAGAAGAAGAAGAAGAAGAAGAAGAAGAAGAAGAAGAAGAAGAACAACAACAACAACAACAACAACAACAACAATAACAACAACAACAACAAGAACACGCGGAATAAGAACACATAACAAAACCAAGAGGATGATGAATGCATGAAAATCATAAAAAGAGTAAAGAACCCTTGTGCATGCCCTAAGGCGCATCTCGCATTCAGTGCTCGACTCATACAGGGTGCATTTTTAATTACTGTGCAGTGTTTGAAAATATTGCCGGTATAGGTTTTGTATTCACCCTCTGTAAAGTTCATGCAACATAATAGGTAAATATAAAACTTGGACCGGCAAAATTTTCAAACACCGCACAGTCATTAAAAACACACCCTGTATTATTATAGACAACCGGGAACTGGCTGGGTGACGTGGTTAGTCTCCCGTCGGCCGACTTTACTTCCCAAAACATTCTTGCTACCCATGTTAATTTGGGTCGACCTGGAAACCCACACCAAACTTTAAGAATCTGAATTCGCCTAGCTGCGGATCGAACCCTTGACCATAAGCTCGGCAGGCGAGTGTAAAGCCACCTCGCTCCAATGCTCCCGAATTTCATCATCATCATCATCATCATCATCATCATCATCATCATCATCATCATCATCATCATCATCCGGTGCCTTGCCGGCTGGCGTGAACGATCACGCCTCTCCACAAATTACGATCTCCGACGGCATAGATCAGTTCATGTGTTGACTCCCTTCCGTGCCATGACACAAAACTATCAAGAATCTTCTCATGCTGTCTTCCTCTATCTCTCATTCCGCAGATCTTTCCTGTTGTCACAACATGTTTCAGTTTTTGTCTTCTCATAATGTGACACCCCCCCCCCCCAAAAAAAAAAAAAAAAAAACCATTACTGCCTCTTTCTGGTGTTTGTGATCAGTTATTTTTGCGACTCAGCTTCCCTTAAAAATCTGAATACCATAGAAACAAGAATTATATTCTCTTCCAATCCTCACCTTTATAAGCCGAACACACAAATACAGCATAGGAACTTCAACTAAACTCTGATGCACTCATTACCTGACAGGTGTGAGTAAGGTCATCTGCTTCCTCATCTCCGCCGCCCGGACAACGGTGATAATAAGATTCCCATTGAACACGCAGAGTAGGGTCAAAGGTAACAAAGTGAATATCACAACGAGGAACCAGTAATATCCCACGGCATAACTGGGCTGATTGGCAAAGTCCGTGTATCTGACTACCGGAACTGACTGGTTGGCTTGTACCACCCACGTGACTTCCATCTCCCAGAATTCCGGCGATGTACACAAGATGGCGATAGAAGCTGCGGCGAGGGTTATAACTTTGGCTCTTTGAACTGTACATAAAATACGACCTGTTGAGAAAACATGTTTAAAATAGTTGACACGCTTGGATTCTCCTGTACACATATTTGGATTCTACTCTACATACGTTTGGATTCTCCTGTACACATATTTGAATTCTCCTATACACACTTTTAGATTCTTCTATACAAACATTTGGATTCTCCTATACACACGTTTGGATTCTACACTACACACATTTGGATTCTTCGATACACACATTTGGATTCTTCTATACTCACATTTAGATTTTCCTATACACATATTTGGATTATCCCCTACAGAGCATTTGGATTCACATATACACACATTTGGATTCTCCTATATACACATTTGAATTCTACTATACCCACATTTGAATTCTCAGCTGTGCTATGGAGTACGAGCACTAAGCTAAGATTCTCATCTTGTGGTCTAAGATTGGAGCACTGGTGTTGTCTATGAGGGTAGATCGGAGCACTGGTGTGGTCTATGAGGGGAGAAAGGAGCACTGTTTTAGTCTATGAGGGGAAACTGGAGCACATTTGTGGTCTATGAGGGGCCACTGCGCACTGGTGTGGTCTATTGGGGAAGACTAGAGCACTTATGTGATCTATAAGGGGAGACTGGAGCACTTGTGTGGTCTATGAGAGGAGACTGGAGCACTGCTGTGGTCTATGGGGAAGGCTAGAGCACTTATGTGGTCTTTAAGGGGAGACTGGAGCACGTGTGTGGTCTATGAGGGAAGACTGGGACATTGGTGTGGTCTATGAGAGGAGACTGGAGCACTTGTGTGGTCTATGAGGGAAGACTGGAGCACTAGAGTGGTCTATGAGAGGAGACTGGAGCACTTGTGTGGTCTATGAGTGGAGACTGGAGTACTAGTGTGGTCTATGAGAGGAAACTGGAGCATGTGCGTGGTCTTTGAGGGAAGACTGGAACATTGGTGTGGTCTATGAGAGGAGACTGGAGCACTAGTGTGGTCTATGAGGGAAGACTGGGGCACTAGTGTGGTCTATGAGAGGAGACTGGAGCACTAGTGTGGTCTATGAGAGGAGACTGGAGTACTAGTGTGGTCTATGAGGGAAGACTGGGGCACTAGTGTGGTCTATGAGAGGAGACTGGAGCACTAGTGTGGTCATTGAGAGGAGACTGGAGCACTAGTGTGGTCTATGAGAGGAGACTGGAGCACTAGTGTGGTCTATGAGAGGAGACTGGAGCACTAGTGTGGTCTATAAGAGGAGACTGGAGCACTAGTGTGGTCTATGAGAGGAGACTGGAGCACTAGTGTGGTCTATAAGAGGAGACTGGAGCACTAGTGTGGTCTATGAGAGGAGACTGGAGCACTAGTGTGGTCTATGAGAGGAGACTGGAGCACTAGTGTAGTCTATAAGAGGAGACTGGAGCACTAGTATGGTCTATGAGAGGAGACTGGAGCACTAGTGTGGTCTATGAGAGGAGACTGGAGCACTAGTGTGGTCTATAAGAGGAGACTGGAGCACTAGTGTGGTCTATGAGAGGAGACTGGAGCACTAGTGTGGTCTATGAGAGGAGACTGGAGCACTAGTGTGGTCTATGAGAGGAGACTGGAGCACTAGTGTGGTCTATGAGAGGAGACTGGAGCACTTGTGTGGTCTATGAGAGGAGACTGGAGCACTAGTGTGGTCTATGAGAGGAGACTGGAGCACTAGTGTGGTCTATGAGGGAAGACTGGAGCACTAGTATGGTCTAAGAGAGGAGAATGGAGCACAAATATGGTCTATGAGGGAAGACTGGAGCACTAGTATGGTCTATGAGAGGAGAATGGAGCACAAATATGGTCTATGAGGGAAGACTGGAGCACTAGTATGGTCTATGAGGGAAGACTGGAGCACTAGTATGGTCTATGAGGGAAGACTGGAGCACTAGTGTGGTCTATGAGAGGAGAATGGAGCACTAGTGTGGTCTAAGAGAGGAGACTGGAGCACTAGTGTGGTCTATGAGAGGAGACTGGAGCACTAGTGTGGTCTATGAGAGGAGACTGGAGCACTAGTGTGGTCTATGAGAGGAGACTGGAGCACTAGTGTGGTCTATGAGAGGAGACTGGAGCACTAGTGTGGTCTATGAGAGGAGACTGGAGCACTAGTGTGGTCTATGAGAGGAGACTGGAGCACTAGTGTGGTCTATGAGAGGAGACTGGAGCACTAGTGTGGTCTATGAGAGGAGACTGGAGCACTAGTGTGGTCTATGAGAGGAGACTGGAGCACTAGTGTGATCTATGAGAGGAGACTGGAGCACTAGTGTCGTCTATGAGAGGAGACTGGAGCACTAGTGTGGTCTATGAGAGGAGACTGGAGCACTAGTGTGGTCTATGAGAGGAGACTGGAGCACTAGTGTGGTCTATGAGAGGAGACTGGAGCACTAGTGTGGTCTATGAGAGGAGACTGGAGCACTAGTGTGGTCTATGAGAGGAGAATGGAGCACTAGTGTGGTCTATGAGGGAAGACTGGAGCACTAGTGTGGTCTATGAGGGAAGACTGGAGCACTAGTGTGGTCTATTAGGGAAGACTGGAGCACTAGTGTGGTCTATGAGAGGAGACTGGAGCACTAGTGTGGTCTATGAGAGGAGACTGGAGCACTAGTGTGGTCTATGAGAGGAGACTGGAGCACTAGTGTGGTCTATGAGAGGAGACTGGAGCACTAGTGTGGTCTATGAGAGGAGACTGGAGCACTAGTGTGGTCTATGAGAGGAGACTGGAGCACTAGTGTGGTCTATGAGAGGAGACTGGAGCACTAGTGTGGTCTATGAGAGGAGACTGGAGCACTAGTGTGGTCTATGAGAGGAGACTGGAGCACTAGTGTGGTCTATGAGGGAAGACTGGAGCACGTGTGTGGTCTGTGAGGGAAGATTAGAGAGCACTTGTGTGGCCTATGAGAGGAGACTGGAGCACTGGTGTGGTCTATTGGGGAAGACTAGAACAATTATGTGATCTATAAGGGAAGACTGGAGCACTAGTGTGGCCTATGAGAGAAGACTGGAGCACATGTGGAGATATCCACGTCCAGGGAATGGGAGCCTTTCCAAATTCTCGTCCTTGACTTGGGACGTAATTTACAAGTACTTCTGAAGTCGCAGTGGGTTTGCCTAATCCAAACGCAAGCATCAGCCCAGTGAGCTAGAAGTATCAGCAAGTGTGTGGACTATGCTTGAATTCAAAGCTAGCAAACTAAAATATGAAATCAAACCTGCAGTAGAGCAATAAGTGCCAGGTTACCATCGGCATAGTTATTGGGATCACTGGAACACACAGGACACTATTACTTCAGAGTGCAGACACAGTCTTACAAAGTCTTAAAAGTCGAGAGGATCGACTTCATTGCCCCGAGTTTTATCCCATATGGCTCGGTCTCTTTCCGCAAGGCGGCCTGCCGAAAGCCTCGCACAAAGCATGAACTCCGTAGCTCCGGCGAAGACCCCCCCTCCCAGGAGTCTCCGAGAAAAATGCATTCGTGAACCGAAAGATGTAACCCGGATCCGAACCCACAACATTCGGAGCGCGAGGTAAACGGCTTGACCACTTCGCCTGGGAGACTCCCGTAGACACATTTCTGGCACCTGGCAGTCTTGACAGACGAAAGTTATTGTGCTTAAAAAGAATGCTTAATAGCCTCACCATAATACAAAACCAGGGTTGAATTGTAGAGACCACATGTTGCCCATGCAGCATGACCCCTCTCTCGAACTGCCTAGTTTACTCCAGAGGAAAGGTAACACCAATACATCTAGAACAAGACAAGCTGCAGAAGCTGGTGGATCAGCAAACCTATGCTCTACCTGCTCGTCTGTCGGAGCTTCCATCCTAGACCAGTTGTGGACCAAGGTCCAAGGCTTAGGGCCTGGTCTGCCCTGCCATGACATTTAGTCTTTAAGTTGCACTTCATCGCAATAGGATAAGGCTATTACTCCCACAATTGCAATATTCTCCTCAAAGCCGATGGCACAATGTGAGGTGTCGGGATTTGGTGAGCGCCGCCTAACATTCGGCGTTAACAGAAAACAGGTAGTACCGTCCACTTTCACACGGCAGATCAGCCATAGCTACCTAAGACTTAACAGGTATGATAAAAATAGTAATTATTTCTAATCTTAAAATTAGGCCGCCATCTTGACTATTAAACGTATTTTTTCATATGAGCACTCCGTCCCCCAATCATACAAATGAACATTCCATTTTAATTGTGTAAACTTACCTTTCATGGGATGACAAACTCCTATATACCTCTCCAGCGTGAAGGTTACAGTCAGTATAACGGACACGTTAGCAAACATATCCGTGAACACACGAGCGAAACGAAAGCAGTAAATATATGTAGGCGAATGTTTAAACACCTGATGATGTTTAAGGCTGAGGTAGAAACTGAACAGCAAATATAACAGATCGAAAACAGCAAGTGCTGTTAAGTATGAATTTGTCGATGAATTCATACATTTTCGAGTCAACACCACAACACTGAGGAAATTCCCGATGACACCAACTAGCACCACAAGAGGCACGCACAATTTCTGTACAACGAATCTCGTGAGCAAAAGTAGGTGTTCATTGGCGGCTATTTCATCTATCTCCTGGTCAGAAAACGAGGATAATGGCGAGGGTAATAACAATGTAAGATTAGTGTCGTTTCTTTCATAAGACAGTAAGGTGCGTGTCATTGTGATGCTTTCATTTAGTCCTGCGAGATGTGTTGTCAATGGTCTGGTGCCTCTGGGCATGATAATTCACAAGCTCACTTCAAAACCATTCGGTGAATAATCTTCATTCTTTGAGGAAGTTTTCAATGCCGCGACATCTGAAAATGAGAAATGTAAATAAGAGTATATCACTACAGAATTATATATTGACATATAAACAGTAACATGGAGGAGGACCCTTTTTACGAGAGTCATAAGAGAGAGAGTTCAGTAAGTATCCGGAATGATGAAATCTCTAGATAATTGTGAGTTTAGTTTAGTTTAGTTTAGTTTATTTCAGTTAAGATTAGTTTAGTTTAGCTAAGAAATGACATCACTGCACTCAGGACATTCCCATATGCGCTCCGTTCTCTTGTTCAACAGTCAGCGAAGCTCATACTGCTAATCGTTCCAATTGCCATTTGATTGACCATTCTCCTGGTCTTCAGTCTCAGTTCTGAGATTCGTCCAGAACCCCTGCCGATTCCCTGCCATATCATCTTCTTCACATACGGGTTCTCAGTTTGTTCCACCTCTTTCTCAACCTGGTCCCACCGGCGTCCAACTCCCGCTCCCTTGTCCTTAGGTAATCTACCACCGAGAGGTGCATTCCCTGCCAGCCTATCAGCCTATTCATTCTTCCGCACTCCCGCATGATCAGGGCAGAAAATCCATACAATTCTCATAATTTGAGACCTCTGAAGCGAGGCAAGCCATTCTTTCCTTACTAAGCATACTCCGTTAGTCCGTAATGAATACAATGTGTGAAGCAGCGGTCTCCTTCAACAATTGGAAGGCTGCTTTAACTGCTCCCACCATTCTTATGCTGGAGGTTGTAGTCTCATATGCCAGACTCTCCTTTTTCAAGCATCATCCATTAGCCTTATCAATGAAACCTCCGCAACTATGTCTGTTTCTCACCACTAACTCATCAGTGTTGATCATTATGGCACCTTGGTGTATTTTGCCCTAGATCAGTTGTTGCACCTCAAACTCTGTGCGGCCTGCTTGCCCATTTTTGTGCACTAACAACCCAGTATTACTATTACCTTGCGCCAGTTTGACATGTCTTCCAGTATGTTTATTCATTTTGTTTTAATTAATTAATTTATTTATTTATTTATTTATTTATTGACGATTGATGTTCTCTGTTTCACACATCTAGCTGATAGAACAGAAAAACAAAGACAAGAAGGTATGATAAATTAAGAAATTAAACCCCAAGAAAAAACTTTCATTTTTTTTTATAGGATCAACCCCAGGTCTTATTTTCTATGCAATTATCGGTTCAGTAGTTTGCCATTGCTTTCTGAAAAAAAGTCAACGTGTAAGTGTTAAATAACACCCACTGCCCCTCGGACAATGTACAGGAAGTGTAAGTGTTAAATAACACCCACTGCCCCTCGGACAATGTACAGGAAGTGTAAGTGCTAGACATCTTAACCTCTTCTGACTTGTTGATCTCTAAGTAAGACATAAGGAAGGAGGGGAGGGAAATGACCATACCTAGAGGGCGTGTCTTTTATGTCTGCCAGTTGACTCTCAAAAACAAAGCCATATAAAAATACATCTATTACGGCGCAGTGGCCGAATTGTAAGCCACCAGAAATTGGTGGCTTCCGAATGCCGTAGTCTTGCCTCTAGTGAATCTTTATAAATCAGGGTTTAAGGGATTCTATATTTATTTTTACGGATGAAAGAGAAATAAAGAAGTGCGAGTTAATTTTACAAAACGTTGTTGTTGTTGTAGTGTGCCGGCTCTGTTGTGAAGTGATTACGGAAGCGGTTCGTAATACCGCATACCGCGTTCGACATACAGCTGCAGGCGATTTACCAGCAGACTGTCTTACGCTGGTTATTTTATAAAATGGTATGATTGCTGGTCGTTCAGAAAGCAATGGAAAACTACTGAACGTAAACTTGCCAAGAAATCACGAACAGCCAAATAAATGCTGGGGTTGACTGAAACGTCATGAAAAGGATATGCGACTAACTTGTTTAGTTGTCGTCCTTGTCCTGAACCTACTGGCTAACAAACAAGCAGAACAACAGACATGGATGAGTGACGTACGTACGAACAGAATGGGGAAATACTACAAGCGACGATGGGAACAATGATGAGACCGCATAAACTAATCTTTGTTAACAGCACACAGTGGTCGCAGAAAAGGGATCAACGTCTCCAGGGCCTGGCCTCCCAGACGTTAGCGACGTTAACATGTTAACAGGGAAAAATAGAGGGTGGGGTGGGAGGTCTTGAGCCTGAGTCGCCTTGAACTGTGCAGGTTAGAGTTTTCTTTTTGTCCCCGACAGAAACCAATCCAAACCATACCGAGGATTTAAACCCGGATCTCCCAAAGGAGAACCCGGCATTCTAGCTGCTCGGCCACCTACTCCTCAAACTCTCAGTGTAAACATATACCGGTTGTTTGAAAAGTCTCACTACGCTTTGTGTGTAGGTCAAATTTGAAAAATGAAGTACATGACGTCATTAAAATATGTGAAAACAAATTAATTAAATTAGTTACAATAGTCACTTAGTTTTTGATTGATTGATTGATTGATTGATTTAAGAACCGACATCACAGCATTCGGGGCATTCCCATAAGCGCTCCGTCCCCATCCTCAGAAGCCAGCGAAGACCCTTAGTCTTAGTCACTTAGTTTAGTTTAGTCGACGGATCAACATCACGGCACACGGGTGTAACCCATAAGTTCGCCGTTCTCCTCCTAACTCAAACCTGAGCTGCTATGGTCTAACGCTGTTTTGGGGAAGCTGGAAAGTACCAATGAAGAATTCATTATAACAAGTGTTGAAAATGTCCACCACAGGCTTCAATGCATAACTGTACAGGCCTCTTCATATTGTTAAATTACCTTATGCAACGTGTCTGTTGTTATTTCCGTGTGTATCGATCGCCATTTCGAAACACTGGTTCAGTCCAAACAATTATTTCTTCCGTTGTTAACACCATTTTTTTGGAGTGCAAGGAATTACTCCAGCAGACGACAGCCACTCGCTGCATATTGCTTCACGATGGACTGAGGAGCACATATTTTAAGACGTCATGTACTTAATTATTTTTCAAATCTGTTCTACATACAACGTGTAGTGAGACTTTACAAACATCCTGTATAATATGTTCGCCACACGGCCATCCACGGTTCGTTGCCCCTAGTCGACAAGCAGTCTTACAAACATACACGCACATATCACTCTTTGAGTAACTTACACCACTAACACTGAAACACAAACAACCGATCGCTTCCTAAGTCAACCAATGGGAGTTCTCTGAAACATACTCAACGGCTCTCCTATAATCTAGAACAGTGGTTCTCAACCGGTGAGGAATTACCCCCCCCCCCCCCACTTTCCCCTGGGAAAAAAAGGGGGGGGGGGGGTAGGGTGGGGGGGGGGGTTAGGGTTTCAGGCAGGGGGGAGGCAGGGGGGTAATTAAGAGTATTTCAAGATCGCGTTAAGTGAACGTTCAAAGTCTGTTCTCAGTGTATACACAGCATTTACTGTGCCTTTGCCTTCTACAAAGCCACATTGTTCTTCTCCTATTTCTGGTTGTATTTTCTTCCTAACTCTTTGCATGGTAATTCTCAGCAGGATTTTCGTGATGTGGCTCATTATACTAATTGTTCGATGTTGATCGCATTCCAAGGCTCCTGATTTCTTCGGGATTGCAATACATATTGAATTACATAATTCAGGCGGTATTTCTCCAGTATCGTATATTGCGTTCCGCAGTCTGGTGACTTGGTCCATTCCATATTTTTCTAAGGCATTGATCATTTCTATTGTGATGTTACCTGTACCAGGGGTCTTGCCAGTTTTCATATGGTTATGAGCATTCTGAACTTCCATCTTCAAAATTGATGGTCCTTTATTATTATTCCGATGATCATATTGTTCATCTCTTGAATCATCATAAAGGTCTTTCATATAATCTGACCACGCATGTAAAATCTGATCTTTTTCTATTATAATTTTGCCCTCTTTGGTTTTTAGGCAACCCGTTGATGTGTGTGTTCCTTTGTTAGTGATGTCATTAATTATTTTGTGCTTTAATTTGGTATTCCGGGTGTTGTGTTGGTTTTCAATTTCCTTACAATTTTCCCCGAGCCATGTTTCTTTTGCCTCTTTGCATAGCAGTAGCTTCCTAATTTTCCTGTGAATCTCTTCATATTTTTCCTTGTTATTTTTGTTATTTCTTCTTACGTCCATGAGTTGTAAGATGTCTTCCGTCATCAATTTCTTGCGCCGTATTATCTTTATGTTTGGGATGGTTGTTTCTGCAGCTTGGTTGAGTGATTTCTTTAATATTTCCCATTGGTCACTGACGACTTCTTCTTCCACTTCTCTTCTTCTTCTTCTTCTTCTTCTTCTTCTTCTTCTTCTTCTTCTTCTTCTTCTTCTTCTTCTTCTTCTTCTTCTTCTTCCTTCTTCTTCTTCTTCTTCTTCTTCTTCTTCTTCTTCTTCTTCTTCTTCTTCTTCTTCTTCTTCTTCTTCTTCTTCTTCTTCTTCTTCTTCTTCTTCTTCTTCAGCATTCCGAGCCATTGAGGTTCTTTGCTGCAGATACAATCCGTCTCCATTTGTCTCTCTGGTTGACCTTCTCTTGCCAGTCGTTGATTCCAAGTGCTTGTATGTCTGTCTGTATATTATCTCTCCACAGTCACTGACGTCTTGAAATATTCTGTATTCTGGTTTAACTATGCTAATTTCATAGAGTAATATCATGAGCGTTGGCACTGTGTTAGCCAAGATTGTTAATCAAGAAGTCACTTACCTCAGATTGTTGGATAGAAGCATCATTCAAAACAATGTATTCCCTTAATGAATTTAAACACATAATCCACAAACAATATATTGCACAATTTTTTGCCCGGCATATTTCGCTGCATCTCTTCAGGTACATACGCAGAGTTAATAAACGAATAATTATTAATACTTTGCCTGAAATACTAACTACATAGTCACGGATTTTGTTCCAATGTGGAGTTTGTTATCCTCACGGTAATCACAGATTTAAAAGGGAAGTCCACATATCCACATTTGCAGGTTCGCATGGCCGAATGGGTAAGAACACATGTTCTTAAAAATCCGTTGTGATGATGCTGAGATAGCGGTTCAGCCCCTACACCGGACAGCTGGACTAAAATACTGTCGTCCTTGACTTGGGGACGTAAATTACAAGTACCTCTAAATTCGAAGTGGGTTCGCCTGATGGCGAGGGACAGTGTTAATAAGGAAAGCTAATCCACACGCAAAATCCAGTCCATTACTACTGTAAATAGTGTGTATGGACTACGCTTGAGTTCAAAGAGAGCGAGCGCAACAAAATATCCACATTTAAGAGAGAGGTCAGCGTGGCCAAGAGGGTTATCGTGCTCTGTCTAATCTTCCTTTGTGCTGACGGTGGGGTAGTGGGTCCGTTCCATTCACCGATCAGTTAGACTGCTACCTTGACTTCTCGTTCAGAAAGCAATGGCAAACTACTGGACGGAATATTGCCTAGAAAATCTCTCTTTCCTTCTCTCTCTCTCCTTCTCTCTCTCTCACTCTCTCTTTCTCCCCTTCTCTCCCTCTCTCTCCTCCTCTTTCTCTCCATCTCTCTCTTTCTCTCCCCCCCCCACGCTCTCCTACCTCTCTCTCTCTCTCTCTCTCTCTCTCTCTCATTATATCTCTCTGGAACAATCGTGGAATTAAAATAATCATTTTCTATTATACAATGAATCTCTCCCTCTCTCTTGCTCCCTCTCTTTCTCTCTCCCCCTCTTCCCTTCTCTCATCTCTCACCATCTTTCTCCCTCTTTCTCCCCCTCTCTCTTACTCTCACCTTTCTCTCCCTCTCTCTCTCTCCATCTCCTCTCTTTCGCTCTCTCTCTCTCTCTCTCTCTCTCTCTCTCTCTCTCTCTCTCTCTCTCTCTCTCTCTCTCATTCTATCTCTCTGGACCAGTCGTGGAATTAAAATAATCATTTTCTATTATACAATGAAATTGAAAACTTTCTACCATACAGTTAAACACTCATACAACATTTAACACTACAAATTGTACAAAGTACTAAGTGTTGGTTCTATTCTAAACTCTACCGCCGCGACCTACCTTACTTTGTGATAAAATAAACCAAAAAATACACCAATGAATCCATTAAGTTCTCGCGAACAGTTCTCATTCAGCGTTCCTCCCAGCATCCATTAAGCTCTAGGAACTCACGTCGTCGCCTGTTGTCAGTGAAGAAATACATTTAGCAATGTTAGCGCAAAATTTTGTCCTGGGATATTTAGTCTGTCACTTGGTTAGCGAGGGAATATGTGACAGTGACAAAATAACTCGCCAGATATTCGCTTTGCTTTTTCCACAGCAGATTCCAGGGGAGACAATAACCGTAATGGGGGGAGAAGTCATGAGGATAATTTCAAATCCGCGGGTAATGTTATGAGAGCAGTCGGATACTGGTTCGACGCCTGGGCTTGTCGAGTGCGAAGGTGAGTGAAAGACCGACCACGTTTTCCTCCGTGCATCCATGTCTACAAAATGTATTCGCATGCCAGATCACTGGCTCCCTAAACGAATTTTTTACGGTGAGCTGCGCTGTGGTAAACGCTCCCATGGCGGCCAGAGGAAATGCTTTAAAGACACTGAAGATTTCACTAAAAGCTTTTGGAATTCACCACGACACTTGGGAGACTGCTGCCAAATACCGAAATTCACCGCGTACATCATTAGGCAAGGGTGTAGTTACTTGTGCTGTGAAAAATAAGACTGGACAACAACAACAAACAAAAATATACCACAGCAGGAGATTCTCCTCCTGGAACGTCAAGCATTCTTTGCCCACATTTTCAAAGAACATTTCAAATGAAAACCTTAAATATGTTTGTGTGTGAATATATTATGGAGAAAACAAGTAAAGAAATAATCTATCATTTTTCGATGTAGTCACCACTGCATTCAATGCACCTCCTCCAGCGCCGATAAAGTGCTTGCATTCCTGTAGAAAAAAATGCCTTGGGGTCACTACTCGGAGTTCCTGACCAAGACGCGAACTGTCACAGAAGTCACGCCGTTTTGAAACTTCCTACTCCCCTCATACACTTGCCGGACTGACAGCCATGCATCACCATACTGGACCTCCATTCACCGATGAATTTCCCTAGCTTTCACACCGTGACTGGTTTTTAAAAACACGGATAACAAAACGTTGCTTCTCTTTGGTGCAAGTCAAAAGTGGAGTGGCCATCTTTACACTGTTCTTATGAAGTCATCGTATTCTTCTGCACCGTGATATCATGTGCTTAAAACTCTTGACCTCCTTACACAACAATATTGTCAGATTACAAGACAATGGCATGGTTATTGTGATTTCTATCGCACCCTTAAGGTTAGGGTTAGGGTTAGATGTTCTCTCCTATCATTATGTGATATATGTGTAGAGAGCCGCAGTGGCTTAGTGGTTAGACGCGCGCCTACTGGCCCTGTGGGCTCCCAAGTCGACCCAGGCTAAAAGTGGTAGCAAGAAATATCGACCCAGGCTAAAAGTGGTAGCAAGAAATATCGACCCAGGCTAAAAGTGGTAGCAAGAAATATCGACCCAGGCTAAAAGTGGTAGCAAGAAATATCGACCCAGGCTAAAAGTGGTAGCAAGAAATATCGACCCAGGCTAAAAGTGGTAGCAAGAAATATCGACCCAGGCTAAAAGTGGTAGCAAGAAATATCGACCCAGGCTAAAAGTGGTAGCAAGAAATGTCGACCCAGGCTAAAAGTGGTAGCAAGAAATATCGACCCAGGCTAAAAGTGGTAGCAAGAAATATCGACCCAGGCTAAAAGTGGTAGCAAGAAATATCGACCCAGGCTAAAAGTGGGTAGCAAGAAATATCGACCCAGGCTAAAAGTGGTAGCAAGAATATCGACCCAGGCTAAAAGTGGTAGCAAGAAATATCGACCCAGGCTAAAAGTGGTAGCAAGAAATATCGACCCAGGCTAAAAGTGGTAGCAAGAAATATCGACCCAGGCTAAAAGTGGTAGCAAGAAATGTCGACCCAGGCTAAAAGTGGTAGCAAGAAATATCGACCCAGGCTAAAAGTGGTAGCAAGAAATATCGACCCAGGCTAAAAGTGGTAGCAAGAAATATCGACTCAGGCTAAAAGTGGTAGCAAGAAATATCGACCAGGCTAAAAGTGGTAGCAAGAAATATCGACCCAGGCTAAAAGTGATAGCAAGAAATATCGACCCAGGCTAAAAGTGGTAGCAAGGAAATATCGACCCAGGCTAAAAGTGGTAGCAAGAAAATATCGACCCAGGCTAAAAGTGGTAGCAAGAAATATCGACCCAGGCTAAAAGTGGTAGCAAGAAATATCGACCCAGGCTAAAAGTGGTAGCAAGAAATATCGGACCCAGGCTAAAGTGGTAGCAAGAAATATCGACCCAGGCTAAAAGTGGTAGCAAGAAATATCGACCCAGGCTAAAAGTGGTAGCAAGAATGTCGACCCAGGCTAAAAGTTGGTAGAAAGAAATATCGACCCAGGCTAAAAGTGGTAGTCAAGAAATATCGACCCAGGCTAAAAGTGGTAGCAAGAAATGTCGACCCAGGCTAAAAGTGGTAGCAAGAAATGTCGACTCAGGCTAAAAGTGGTAGCAAGAAATTTCGACCCAGGCTAAAAGTGGTAGCAAGAAATATCGACCCAGGCTAAAAGTGGTAGCAAGAAATGTCGACCCAGGCTAAAAGTGGTAGCAAGAAATATCGACCCAGGCTAAAAGTGGTAGCAAGAAATATCGACCCAGGCTAAAAGTGGTAGCAAGAAATATCGACCCAGGCTAAAAGTGGTAGCAAGAAATATCGACCCAGGCTAAAAGTGGTAGCAAGAAATATCGACCCAGGCTAAAAGTGGTAGCAAGAAATGTCGACCCAGGCTAAAAGTGGTAGCAAGAAATGTCGACTCAGGCTAAAAGTGGTAGCAAGAAATTTCGACCCAGGCTAAAAGTGGTAGCAAGAAATATCGACCCAGGCTAAAAGTGGTAGCAAGAAATGTCGACCCAGGCTAAAAGTGGTAGCAAGAAATATCGACCCAGGCTAAAAGTGGTAGCAAGAAATATCGACCCAGGCTAAAAGTGGTAGCAAGAAATATCGACCCAGGCTAAAAGTGGTAGCAAGAAATATCGACCCAGGCTAAAAGTGGTAGCAAGAAATATCGACCCAGGCTAAAAGTGGTAGCAAGAAATGTTTTGGTAAATAAAGGTGGTTGGCGCGATACTGACCATATCACCCAGCGAGTGTCGATGGTTTATAAACAATATGGGTGGAGTACCATATACCCTGCCCGTCTGAGGAGTGTACAGGGGACGTTGATTTATTTGGTTCATTTAATAATGTGTGCACCGTTCTGTTTATTTAATAATGTGTGCACCGTCCTGTTTATTTAATGATGTGTGCACCGTCCTGTTTATTTAATAATCTGTTCACCGTCCTGTTTATTTAATATTGTGTGCACGGTCCTGTTTTATTTAATAATTTGTGCACCGTCCTGTTTATTTAATAATGTATGCACCGTCCTGTTTACTAAATAATGTGTGCACCGTACTGTTTATTTAATAATCTGTGCACCGTCCTGTTTACTAAATAATGTGTGCACCGTCCTGTTTATTTAATAATGTGTGCACCGTCCTGTTTACTTAATGTGTGCACCGTCCTGTTTACTTTATAATGTGTGCACCGTCCTGTTTACTTAATAATGTGTGCACCGTCCTGGTTATTTAATAATGTGTGCACCGTCCTGTTTACTTAATAATGTGTGCACCGTCCTGTTTACTTAATAATGTGTGCACCGTCCTGGTTATTTAATAATGTGTGCACCGTCCTGGTTATTTAATAATGTGTGCACCGTCCTGTTTACTTAATAATGTGTGCACCGTACTGTTTACTTAATAATGTGTGCACCGTCCTGTTTACTTAATAATGTGTGCACCGTCCTGTTTACTTAATAATGTGTGCACCGTCCTGTTTACTTAATAATGTGTGCACCGTCCTGTTTACTTAATAATGTGTGCACCGTCCTGTTTACTGAATATTGTGTACACTGTTTTGTTACTTAATACTGTGTACACCGTATTTTTTACTTAATAATGTATACACCCTATGTAGCAAAAAAAAATAATTTGAAGTAACATTTTGAGGACTTGCACTCTTTCTGTGGCAATATATGGTTGTTGAATTTTTTTTTTTAATGTTTTTTTTTAAAATTATTATTTGGTAATGTTTTTGTAAATTATTTTTTGGTAATATTTTTTTTTTATTAGTTTTTTTTTTCATGTTTTTAAAAAAAAATTTTTTTTTTGCGTTCACTGGCTTTGAACTCAAGCGTGGTCCAGACACCTTCTCCTACTTCTAATACCACTGGACTGATGTTTGTGTGTGGATTAGCTGTCCCTATTACCTGTGTCCCTCGGCATCAGGTGAAACCACTCCGACTTCGGAAGTACTTGTAATTTAAGTCCTCAAACCAAGGACGAGAAGTCAACAATTTAGTCCAACTGACCGGCGCTACCTCTGATTACTTCTTCCTCCGTGCATTCAGACCTACAAAATGGAATGACCCCATGACAGCACAGACCCAAAGCGAGCCCTATTGTAGACACTCCGGTTAGAGTGAATTTTAGGGAATATGAAAGACAACATAAATAATAGATAACACGGTTTAACGGGCAAGGGGGCTGACTTCGTTGTACCGGGTGTTACCCCATATGGCTCGGTGTCTTTCCCCAGGGCGGCCTGCCGAAAGCGTCACGCAAAGCGCGAACTCGGAAGCTCCAGCGACGACTCTCAGGAGTCTCCGAGAAACGTCACATATTAAACAAGAGTCAGAGAATGCAGGGGATTCAACATTGAGGTGGAATCGGATGCTATTTTACTAGCATGAAGTATTAAAACCGCCTTTGAGTCGAAGGAGTTACTGACTCAATTCGTAATACTACATACCACGTTAGAAACACAGCTGCGGGTGCTTTGTCAGCACACCGCTTTGCGTTGGTTTCCATAAAATGGTATGAGTGCCGGTCGTTCAGGCAGCAATGGCAAACTACTGAACGTAAACTTGCCAAGAAATCATAAACAGCCAACAAATGCTGGGTGCACTGCGACGTCCCGTAAAGGATATGCAACTAACAAGTATTAAATAGGAAATAAGATCATACACTAACCAACAGCTCAACACAGCAGAATGGATAAGAGCTCTCGTTTTTAAACGTCCCTTGTGCTAAACGAGCGAGAGAACGAACTTTATTTTCAAAGAGTCAGAAATTGGGCACGCAGGCCCGTCTAGCACTCGGCCCTTTCAATCACTCATCTTTCGTTCATCAATTATCTATTGTGCATGTTACGTTCACATAGGAAAACAACATTGTCAAATGAAAGTTGTGAACATAAACAATGCATATTACTATGTTATGAGACAGGCAGGCAGCCACACACACATACACACGCTTGTGCATAAATACATACATACATATCCGCATACATACATCATTTACACAAACTCTCACAGTTATGCACCCACTCAATAACACACTCCATCGCATACACATATACTCACTCACAATCATAAATTATTGGCGAGGTAGCGGTTTAAACCCCTACACCTGTCAGTTGGACTAAAATGATGACTTCTTGTTCTTGACTTGAGAACGTAAAATACAAGTACCTGTTGCAAGGGACACTGGTAATCCGGAGAGCTAATCCACATGCAAAAATAAGTCTAGTGCACAAAAGTTATAACACGTGCATGGACTACGCTTGAGTTCAAAACGAGCGAGCGAAAAGAATACATTAATCATCATGATGAAAGTAAGTTAGTTGCATATCCTTTACAGGACGTCGTAGTCAGCTTCAGATTTTTTGGCTATTTGTCATTTCATGGGGGCTGCGTGGTCTCGAGGTATGGTGTCCGCCTCGAGTGCTGGAGGTCCCGGGTTCAAGCCCCGGTGATGCCGGGATTTTTTCTCGTGGACCTCTAGTAATAAATTTCCCCTGGTCTCTGGGTAGTGAGATCGGACGCCCGTGTGTATTGTTGCGCACGTAAAAAATCCCTTGGCAGTTGGAAATCGAAAAAGAGTAGCCTAACGGCGCTGCCCGGGCAAAATTTCGAGTTAAAAATCTACCCAAAGTATTTCAGGATCCTCGCCGGTGCAACGGAGTTCGTGCACTGAGCTGAGTTTCTCCAGACTCAGGTTTGAGTTAGGAGGATAACGGAGCACTTATGGGTTGCACCCGTGTGCCGTGATGTTGATCCATCGACTAAAACTAAAACTAAAAACTTGACATTTCATGGCAAGTTCAAAAGTTTGCCGAGATAAGGGTCACAGAATGCAACCTATTCAATGAAGTCATCGTGACATGGAACGCAGAACCCAGGGGATCCATTAAAGGGAAGTTGTCATTGTCTGGGTTACAGAGTCGGGAGATCAGTTAAAGGGAAGACATTTTTGTCTGGGTTACAGAGTCAGGAGATTCACTGAAGTCATCGTAGCGGCATGGGTCACAGAACCCAGGAGATCCACTGAAGGAAGACATCGTTGTCTGGGCCACGGAATGCAGGAATTCCCATTAAAGGGAAGACATCGCCGTGTGGATCACAACATGGAGGAGATCTATTAAAGGGAAGACACCGGTGCCTCTGTTAGATATTGCAGGAGATCCGTTGAAGGAAGACATCGTTGTCTGGATCAAAATGCAGCAGATCCAATGAAGTCATCGTCGCATGGATCACAGAATACAAGAGATCCATTGAAGTCATTGTGGCATGGATCACAGAATACAAGAGATCCATTGAAGTCACTGTGGCATGGATCACAGAATACAAGAGATCCACTGAAATTATTGTGGCATGGATCACAGAATACAAGAGATCCATTGAAGTCATTGTGGCATGGATCACAGAATACAAGAGATCCATTGAAATTATTGTGGCATGGATCACAGAATACAAGAGATCCATTGAAGTCATTGTGGCATGGATCACAGAATACAAGAGATCCATTGAAATTATTGTGGCATGGATCACAGAATACAAGAGATCCATTGAAATTATTGTGGCATGGATCACAGAATACAAGAGATCCATTGAAGTCATTGTGGCTTGGATCACAGAATACAAGAGATCCATTGAAATTATTGTGGCATGGATCACAGAATACAAGAGATCCATTGAAGTCATTGTGGCATGGATCACAGAATACAAGAAATCCATTGAAATTATTGTGGCATGGATCACAGAATACAAGAGATCCATTGAAGTCATTGTGGCATGGATCACAGAATACAAGAGATCCATTGAAGTCATTGTGACATGGATCACAGAATACAAGAGATCCACTGAAGTCATTGTGGCATGGATCACAGAATACAAGAGATCCATTGAAATTATTGTGGCATGGATCACAGAATACAAGAGATCCACTGAAATTATTGTGGCATGGATCACAGAACACAACAGATCCATTGAAATTATTGTGGCATGGATCACAGAATACAAGAGATCCACTGAAATTATTGTGGCATGGATCACAGAATACAAGAGATCCATTGAAATTATTGTGGCATGGATCACAGAATACAAGAGATCCATTGAAATTATTGTGGCATGGATCACAGAATACAAGAGATCCACTGAAATTATTGTGGCATGGATCACAGAATACAAGAGATCCATTGAAATTATTGTGGCATGGATCACAGAATACAAGAGATCCATTGAAATTATTGTGGCATGGATCACAGAATACAAGAGATCCACTGAAATTATTGTGGCATGGATCACAGAATACAAGAGATCCATTGAAATTATTGAGGCATGGATCACAGAATACAAGAGATCCATTGAAGTCACTGTGGCATGGATCACAGAATACAAGAGATCCATTGAAGTTATTGTGGCATGGATCACAGAATACAAGAGATCCATTGAAGTCATTGTGGCATGGATCACAGAATACAAGAGATCCACTGAAGTCATTGTGGCATGGATCACAGAATACAAGAGATCCATTGAAATTATTGTGGCATGGATCACAGAATACAAGAGATCCATTGAAATTATTGTGGCATGGATCACAGAATACAAGAGATCCATTAAAATTATTGTGGCATGGATCACAGAATACAAGAGATCCACTGAAATTATTGTGGCATGGATCACAGAATACAAGAGATCCATTGAAATTATTGTGGCATGGATCACAGAATACAAGAGATCCATTGAAATTATTGTGGCATGGATCACAGAATACAAGAGATCCACTGAAATTATTGTGGCATGGATCACAGAATACAAGAGATCCATTGAAATTATTGTGGCATGGATCACAGAATACAAGAGATCCATTGAAGTCACTGTGGCATGGATCACAGAATACAAGAGATCCATTGAAATTATTGTGGCATGGATCACAGAATACAAGAGATCCATTGAAATTATTGTGGCATGGATCACAGAATACAAGAGATCCATTGAAATTATTGTGGCATGGATCAAAGAATACAAGAGATCCATTGAAATTATTGTGGCATGGATCACAGAATACAAGAGATCCATTGAAGTCATTGTGACATGGATCACAGAATACAAGAGATCCATTGAAGTCATTGTGGCATGGATCACAGAATACAAGAGATCCATTGAAATTATTGTGGCATGGATCACAGAATACAAGGGATCCATTGAAGTCACTGTGGCATGGATCACAGAATACAAAAGATCCATTGAAATTATTGTGGCATGGATCACAGAATACAAGAGATCCATTGAAATTATTGTGGCATGGATCACAGAATACAAGAGATCCATTGAAATTATTGTGGCATGGATCACAGAATACAAGAGATCCATTGAAATTATAGTGGCATGGATCACAGAATACAAGAGATCCATTGAAATTATTGTGGCATGGATCACAGAATACAAGAGATCCATTGAAATTATTGTGGCATGGATCACAGAATACAAGAGATCCATTGAAATTATTGTGGCATGGATCACAGAATACAAGAGATCCATTGAAATTATTGTGGCATGGATCACAGAATACAAGAGATCCATTGAAATTATTGTGGCATGGATCACAGAATACAAGAGATCCATTGAAATTATTGTGGCATGGATCACAGAATACAAGAGATTCATTGAAGTCACTGTGGCATGGATCACAGAATACAAGACATCCATTGAAATTAGTGTGGCATGGATCACAGAATACAAGAGATCCATTGAAATTATTGTGGCATGGATCACAGAATACAAGAGATCCATTGAAGTCACTGTGGCATGGATCACAGAATACAAGAGATCCATTGAAATTATTGTGGCATGGATCACAGAATACAAGAGATCCATTGAAGTCATTGTGGCATGGATCACAGAATACAAGAGATCCATTGAAATTATTGTGGCATGGATCACAGAATACAAGGGATCCATTGAAGTCACTGTGGCATGGATCACAGAATAAAAAAGATCCATTGAAGTTATTGTGGCATGGATCACAGAATACAAGAGATCCATTGAAATCATTGTGGCATGGATCACAGAATACAAGAGATCCATTGAAATTATTGTGGCATGGATCACAGAATACAAGAGATCCATTGAAGTCATCGTAGCATGGATCACAGAATACAAAAGATCCATTGAAATTATTGTGGCATGGATCACAGAATACAAGAGATCCATTGAAGTCATTGTGGCATGGATCACAGAATACAAGAGATCCATTGAAATTATTGTGGCATGGATCACAGAATACAAGAGATCCATTGAAGTCAGTGTGGCATGGATCACAGAATACAAGAGATCCATTGAAGTCATTGTGGCATGGATCACAGAATACAAGAAATCCATTGAAGTCATTGTGGCATGGATCACAGAATACAAGAAATCCATTGAAATTATTGTGGCATGGATCACAGAATACAAGAGATCCACCGAAATTATTGTGGCATGGATCACAGTATACAAGAGATCCACCGAAATTATTGTGGCATGGATCACAGAATACAAGAGATCCACCGAAATTATTGTGGCATGGATCACAGAATACAAGAATTCCATTGAAATTATTGTGACATGGCTCACAGAATACAAGAGATCCACTGAAATTATTGTGGCATGGATCACAGAATACAAGAGATCCATTGAAGTCATTGTGGCATGGATCACAGAATACAAGAATTCCATTGAAGTCATTGTGGCAAGGATCACAGAATACAAGACATCCATTGAAGTCATTGTGGCATGGATCACAGAATACAAGAGATCCATTGAAGTCATTGTGACATGGATCACAGAATACAAGAAATCCATTGAAATTATTGTGGCATGGATCACAGAATACAAGAGATCCACCGAAATTATTGTGGCATGGATCACAGAATACAAGAGATCCATTGAATATTGTGGCATGGATCACAGAATACAAGGATCCAAAATTATTGTGCATGGATCACAGAATACAAGAGATCCATTTAAAATTATTGTGGCATTTATCACAGAATACAAAGATCCATGAATATTGTGGCATGGATCACAGAATACAAGAGATCCATTGAAATTATTGTGGCATTTATCACAGAATACAAGAGATCCATTTAATATTGTGCATGGATCACAGAATACAAGAGATCCATTGAATATTGTGGCATTATCACAGAATACAAGAGATCCATTGAAATTATTTTGGCATGGATCACAGAATACAAGAGATCCATTGAATATGTGGCATGGATCACAGAATACAAGAGACCATTGAATATTGTGGCATGGATCACAGAATACAAGAGATCCATTGAAATTATTGTGGCATGGATCAAGAATACAAGAGATCCATTGAAATTATTGTGGCATGGATCACAGAATACAAGAGATCCATTGAAATTTTTGGGATGATCACAGAATACAAGAGATCCATTGAAGCATTGTGGCAAGGATCACAGAATACAAGAATCCATTGAAATTATGTGGCATGGATCACAGAATACAAGGATCCATTGAAGTCATTTTGCATGGATCACAGAATACAAAGATCCATTGAATATTGTGCGGATCACAGAATACAAGAGATCCATTTAAATTATTGTGGCATGGATCACAGAATACAAGAGATCCATTGAAATTATTGTGGCATGGATCACAGAATACAAGAGATCCATTGAAATTATTGTGGATGGATCACAAAAAACAAGAGATCCATTGAATATTGTGGCATTGATCACAGAAACAAGAGATCCATTGAATATTGTGGCATTGATCAAGAAAAAGAGATCCATTGAAATTATTGTGGCATGGATCACAGAATACAAGAGATCCATTGAATATTGTGGCATGGATCACAGAATACAAGAATTTCCCTTGAAATTATTGTGGCATGGATCACAGAATACAAGAGATCCATTGAATATTGTGGCATGGATCACAGAATACAAGAGATCCCTTGAAGTCATGTGCATGGATCACAGAATACAAGAATCCATTGAAAATTTTTTGGGTTTTTCAAGAATCAAGAATATTGGCATTGTGGCAGGATCAAGAATACGAGATCCATTTAAATTATTTGGGATTTTCCCGAAAACAAGAATCCCGAAATCATTGGCATGGTCCCGAAAACAAAGCCCAAAAAATTGGATTTTCCCGAAAACAAGAATCCCGAAAAATTGGGGGTGGCAAGAAAACAAAGAAAAATCATGGGATGGTCCCGAAAACAAGAATCCCGAAATCATTGGGCATGGTCCCGAAAACTGGCATGGATCACAGAATACAAGAGATCCATTGAAGTCATTGTGGCATGGATCACAGAATACAAGAGATCCATGAAATTATTGTGCCATGGATCACAGAATACAAGAGATCCATGAAATTATTGTGGCATGGATCACAGAATACAAGAGATCCACTTGCAATTATTGTGGCATGGATCACAGAATACAAGAGATCCATTGAAATTATTTGTGGCATGGATCACAGAATACAAGAGATCCATTGAAGTCATTGTGACATGGATCACAGAATACAAGAGATCCATTGAAGTCATTGTGGCATTATCACAGAATACAAGAGATCCATTGAAATTATTGTGGCATGGATCACAGTAATACAAGAGATCCATTGAAGTCATCGTGGCATGGATCACAGAATACAAGAGATCCATTGAAGTCATTGTGGCATGGATCACAGAATACAAGGATCCATTGAAATTATTGTGGCATGGATCACAGAATACAAGAGATCCATTGAAATTATTGTGGCATGGACCACAGAAATACAAGAGATCATTGAAATTATTGTGGCATGTATCACAGAATACAAGAGATCCATTGAAGTCATTGTGGCAAGGGATCACAGAATACAAGACCATCCATTGAAATTAGTGTGGCATGGATCACAGAATACAAGAGATCCATTGAAGTCATTGTGACATGGATCACAGAATACAAGAGATCCATTGAAGTCATTGTGACACGGATCACAGAATACAAGAGATCCATTGAAATTATTGTGGCATGGATCACAGAATACAAGAGATCCATTGAAATTATTGTGGCATGGATCACAGAATACAAGAGATCCATTGAAATTATTGTGGTATGGATCACAGAAAACAAGAGATCCATTGAAGTCATTGTGGCATTGATCACAGAATACAAGAGATCCATTGAAGTCATTGTGGCATTGATCATAGAATACAAGAGATCCATTGAAATTATTGTGGCATGGATCACAGAATACAAGAGATCCATTGAAGTCATTGTGGCATGGATCACAGAATACAAGAATTCCATTGAAATTATTGTGGCATGGATCACAGAATACAAGAGATCCATTGAAGTCATTGTGGCATGGATCACAGAATACAAGAGATCCATTGAAGTCATTGTGACATGGATCACAGAATACAAGAGATCCATTGAAATTATTGTGGCATTTATCACAGAATACAAGAGATCCATTGAAGTCATTGTGGCATGGATCACAGAATACAAGAGATCCATTGAAATTATTGTGGCATTTATCACAGAATACAAGAGATCCATTGAAGTCATTGTGACATGGATCACAGAATACAAGAGATCCATTGAAATTATTGTGGCATTTATCACAGAATACAAGAGATCCATTGAAATTATTGTGGCATGGATCACAGAATACAAGAGATCCATTGAAGTCATCGTGGCATGGATCACAGAATACAAGAGATCCATTGAAGTCATTGTGGCATGGATCACAGAATACAAGAGATCCATTGAAATTATTGTGGCATGGATCACAGAATACAAGAGATCCATTGAAATTATTGTGGCATGGATCACAGAATACAAGAGATCCATTGAAATTATTGTGGCATGTATCACAGAATACAAGAGATCCATTGAAGTCATTGTGGCAAGGATCACAGAATACAAGACATCCATTGAAATTAGTGTGGCATGGATCACAGAATACAAGAGATCCATTGAAATTATTGTGGCATGGATCACAGAATACAAGAGATCCATTGAAGTCATTGTGACATGGATCACAGAATACAAGAGATCCATTGAAATTATTGTGGCATGGATCACAGAATACAAGAGATCCATTGAAATTATTGTGGCATGGATCACAGAATACAAGAGATCCATTGAAATTATTGTGGTATGGATCACAGAAAACAAGAGATCCATTGATGTCATTGTGGCATGGATCACAGAATACAAGAGATCCATTGAAGTCATTGTGGCATTGATCACAGAATACAAGAGATCCATTGAAATTATTGTGGCATGGATCACAGAATACAAGAGATCCACCGAAATTATTGTGGCATGGATCACAGAATACAAGAATTCCATTTAAATTATTGTGACATGGCTCACAGAATACAAGAGATCCACTGAAATTATTGTGGCATGGATCACAGAATACAAGAGATCCATTGAAGTCATTGTGGCATGGATCACAGAATACAAGAGATCCATTGAAGTCATTGTGACATGGATCACAGAATACAAGAAATCCATTGAAGTCATTGTGGCATGGATCACAGAATACAAGAGATCCATTGAAGTCATTGTGGCATTGATCACAGAATACAAGAAATCCATTGAAGTCATTGTGGCATGGATCACAGAATACAAGAAATCCATTGAAGTCATTGTGACATGGATCACAGAATACAAGAGATCCACCGAAATTATTGTGGCATGGATCACAGAATACAAGAGATCCACCGAAATTATTGTGGCATGGATCACAGAATACAAGAGATCCACCGAAATTATTGTGGCATGGATCACAGAATACAAGAATTCCATTGAAATTATTGTGACATGGCTCACAGAATACAAGAGATCCACTGAAATTATTGTGGCATGGATCACAGAATACAAGAGATCCATTGAAGTCATTGTGGCATGGATCACAGAATACAAGAATTCCATTGAAATTATTATGGCATGGATCACAGAATACAAGAGATCCATTGAAGTCATTGTGGCATGGATCACAGAATACAAGAGATCCATTGAAGTCATTGTGACATGGATCACAGAATACAAGAAATCCATTGAAATTATTGTGGCATGGATCACAGAATACAAGAGATCCACCGAAATTATTGTGGCATGGATCACAGAATACAAGAATTCCATTGAAATTATTGTGGCATGGATCACAGAATACAAGAGATCCATTGAAGTCATTTTGGCATGGATCACAGAATACAAGAGATCCATTGAAGTCATTGTGACATGGATCACAGAATACAAGAGATCCATTGAAATTATTGTGACATGGATCACAGAATACAAGAGATCCATTGAAGTCATTTTGGCATGGATCACAGAATACAAGAGATCCATTGAAGTCATTGTGACATGGATCACAGAATACAAGAGATCCATTGAAATTATTGTGGCATTTATCACAGAATACAAGAGATCCATTGAAGTCATTGTGGCATGGATCACAGAATACAAGAGATCCATTGAAATTATTGTGGCATTTATCACAGAATACAAGAGATCCATTGAAATCATTGTGACATGGATCACAGAATACAAGAGATCCATTGAAATCATTGTGGCATTTATCACAGAATACAAGAGATCCATTGAAATTATTGTGGCATTTATCACAGAATACAAGAGATCCATTGAAATTATTGTGGCATTTATCACAGAATACAAGAGATCCATTGAAGTCATCGTGACCCGGCTCACAGAAAGCAGGGGATCCATATATTCTAGCTTCTCCAACTGGCTGTGCTATATTGTCAACAATTCAAGACTATACTCGATCACAGAAATAATTAATTACTAGTAGAGAATGCATACGAATTTCTGCACCATGCACTTAATGAGATAAATGACACGGAAAGAGACATATCTACAAGTAATTCAAATAGATGTTGCTTCTCGTCCCAGGAGAGTCCAGATTATCAGTCTAGATCAACCTGCCTTCTGAGTTGGAAAATACATACTCTTATTTTGTTATATTTATTGTGGCTATATTCTTGGTGTGTTTACCGTTTCATGGAATGTACACGAATATCTGAATGTGTGTTGTTTGTTTGTTTGCTCGCTTTGTACGCAGGCGTAGTCGTTACACGTACAACTACTTCTAGTGCACTGCATTAATGTTTGCCTGTTGATTTAACAACTGGAGGACACTCAGAACCCTTCACCGTAAGATCTGGAGTACGACAAGGTTGTGTCCTGTTTCCTCTCTTGTTTATAACATATATTTACAACATATGTAAAGAAACCAGCTACACAGAGACCGCAAGAACACCGCATGACGAGAACACAGAAGAAGAACCATCTGCAAATCTAACCATTAGAGAACTCCTGTTTGCGGACGACCAAGCACTAATATAGCAAAATCAGAAGCTGAATTACAAGACCACATAAATAGTCTAAACGAAATGTGTAGGGAACATAACATGAAAAGTAGCACAAGTAAAACAGAGGTATTGACTATAACTAAAGAAGAAAAAGCAACAACGATTCACCTAAACGAACATCCCTTGAAATAAGTAAAGATTTTCAAGTATTTTGTTTTCCGTGTTTCTATCCTGTTTCAGGATATTGCGGTCAACATCAGCATCTTTCCGCTTAATGTTGATTCCTAGGCTAGATTACGCTCATCAGCACGCCACGACTTTCTGAGCGACCGGCTCCATACTCTCATAAGTCACTGGCGCGACTCGAACCGCTTCCAATTCTCGTGCGCTCACGTCAACCACGAGAGTATTCGGAGTTACGGAGAAAGCTGCTAACTCCTCGACCAGGGAGACCGGCACCTAGGAAGTATAATATCATCAAATGGCAAATCAGAGGACAGATCGAAAATAGATGCAATAAGGCAAACCAACTCATTGGACAAATGGCACCAATACTAAAGAACAAACATGTATCAATAACTATTAATAAAGCACTTTACAACACAATCTTCCTACCAACTCTACGTTACCAATGCCAAACCTGGACAATGACAGAAAAAAAGAAAAGAAAAATCACAATAACAGATTCCTGAGAAGAATACTCTAATGTATCAAGAAGAGATAAGATCCGAAATGAAGAAATCAGGACTAAAGTGGAGGTTATAGCTACACTAGATTTTATTAGAATGCAGCAAGTCAAATGGTTTTTGCAAGTAGGTTACCAACTAACAGTATACCACAACAAGCAATGATGTACAGACCAGAGGGAAACAGAGGAAGAGGACGCCCACGTAAACGATGGACGCAGGGAATAACAGTGTCCATGGGAATATCGATACATGAAGCCCATAATCGGGCACTCTCCCGCTGTTTATACTTCATCTCGACACCGCAAGGTACAAGAGGAACATGATGAGATGAGATTAGCTTTCCCTATTGCCAGTGTCCCTCGCTATCAGGCGAACTCGCTCCGATTTCAGAGGTACTTTAAATTTAAGTAAATGGCGAGAAGTCAACATTTTAGCCCATCTGACCTGTGTGGGGGTTAAACCCGCTACCTCGGCTTCAGCACACCGGACGTTTAATAACGAGCGCTGTTATCTATTCGGTCATGCTGACTCCTCTGGATGTGTTGATTATTACTCTTTAACCCAACCACGTTATTTTAAACATCCAGACAAATGAAGTATTGAAATGGCTCAGTTTACGGTAATTATAATTAGGGATCGTCTTCTCCTTCTTCTTCTTTTTCTCAACTTTTTCCTTCTTCTTCTTCTTCTTCTTCTTCTTCTTCTTCTTCTTCTTCTTCTTCTTCTTCTTCTTCTTCTTCTTCTTCTTCTTCTTCTTCTTCTTCTTCCTCATTTCCTCTAATTATTCCTCAGAATGAAGGATTCCTCATTATGTCAAGCTGTTCAAATTCTTCTCTTTTTGTGTCCCCCTGCCTCTCTTCCCCACCAACTTGTCCTCTGTGACGACAAACTCCAGCATTTCCCCTTCTCATGACGTGCGTAAAGAATGTGGTCTTTCTCATGTGATGCCAGTAACCAGTTCTCTTTCAAAATATCTCAGTAACTCTTTCTATTCGCCCACGGCGTTTTCATCATTCTGTTATAAAAAATACATCTACACAGCTTCCACACAATTGCTCTTATTATGTTAATTATCCGTGAAGGACTTGCATACATCAGGATTGGCTTAATGTATCTTTTAAGAGCTATTCCTCGCCTCAATTTACATGATATATTGCACACAATACATCTCAATCTTGTGAAATACTGGTTGTGCTTGGGCTATTCTGCATTTAACTTCCTTAAGACATCTTCCATCTCATGTTATTAAAGTACACATTTACAATAAAACATCGACTAGGTTCAAACTAGTTTATTCAGTATGGTGTTGCGTTTGGGAGTCATTTTTTTTTCACTTTTTACTTACCGTTATTTCTGCTGTTCTTTTATTCAAACTAATTGTTTTGTTTAGACTTTCTGTTAAAGTTACATCTATACTGTCTTGTAACTACCTTTCACTTACCGCGACCAAAACCAATTTGTTAGTAGGCTGGTGTAATTGTTAGGAAGGTTCGCTGACAATGACATGTACTCGCAAGAGAGTTCGATTCCTGGGATCATCGCTCGCTACGCCAAAGAAAGACTGAACACCTTTTTCACCATGCACTCCGGCCTACAAGATTTGGTGGTGCTAGCACATCACAAACCCGTAGGCAGGTTTCTGCTTCCGGACCTTTTTTTATAACTATATGCCTTATGTGGTCTGGTGGGTTTTTATTTTTTATTTGCCTTCCTCCTCTTTCTCTTCTTTTTACTCCTCTTTCTCTACTTCATCTTGTTTCTCTTCTTCCTCGTCTTTCTCTTCTCCCTCCTCTTTCTCTTCTTCCTCCTCTTTCTCTTTTCCACCTCTTTCTCCTCTTTCTCTTCTTTTTCATCCTCTCTCTTCTTCCTCCTCTTTATCTTCATTCACCTCTTTATGTTCTTCTATCTTGTACTCTTCATCCTACTATTTCTTTTCTTCTCCCTCCTCTTTCTCTTCTTCCTCCCCTTTCTGTTCTTCTACCTATTTCTCTTCTTCTCCCTCCTCTTTCTCCTCTTCTTCCTCCTCTTTCTCTTCTTCCTCTTTCTCTTCTTCTCCCTCCTCTTTCTCTTCTTCTTCCTTCTCTTTCTCTTCTTCCTCTTTCTCTTCTTCTCCCTCATCTTTCCCTTCTTCTTCCTCCTCTTTCTCTTCTTCCTCTTTCTCTACTTGTCCCTCTTCTTTCTTTTCTTCCACCTCTTTCTGTTCTTCTATCTCGTTCTATGCATCTTCCTGTTTCTCTTTTTCTTCCTCCTTTTTCTCTTCTTCCTACTCTGAATCTTCTTCTTCCTCCCCTTTCTCTTCTTCTCCCTCCTCCTCTACCTCTGCCCTGAAAGCAACCCTAACGAAGGGATATTCAATATATGCAACAACGGGATGAACATAACAGATATCTGCTCCACATTGTCGACAGACGAAGTTTCCTTCTAGCTTGAAGCATGTAAATATGATTTTCAGTCGAAAGGTCACAAATCAAGTGTCTTATTGATCGTCAGGTTAACACCATAGCGCGGATAGTGTGGGTTTAAGGAGA